>CM060320.1:58346725-58376573 GCA_030674155.1 Stramonita haemastoma | reverse complement strand
GGGGGTGGGGGGGGGTGGGGGTAGCCTAGTGGTTAGAGCGTTGTGTTTGTGACCTGACGGCCTGCATGGATCAAGTCACCACCGTGACACCTGTTTGAGGGATTATTCCCCCTGGAGTTAACATCAGTACCAACTCCACTCCCCTGAAAGTCCTTCGGATGAGACTAGAAACTGAGGCCCCGTGTGCAAACGCGCGCAGAACATCTTGCGCACACGTAAGAACCCCTTCCGGAAAAAATAGGCCATTTCACACCAGTAAGAGATGACATTTTAAAAACCACATGCACACAGGTGTTGTGTTTAGACACCATCCCCGAAGTGTGAACCCGGCTTCCTTCATGGTGGCTTAAGAACGGTCACAGACAGAAAATATTCACCATTGGTGAACATAGGAGCTCTTGCCGAGGAACAGAAAACAAAACCCCAAACAATGGTGATACGATCAGCTGATGATGATGCTCTTTTCCAGGATGAGCCTTTCACAGACTCCGTGCCCGGGGATCTGGAGCCAGGCAACTGGGTGCTGCTGTACGGGGCACCTGACGACGATGCTGATGGGTAAGTGCTTCTATACAACACCTATTTAGAAAAGAAAGTGTCCCATAACCTATGTGGTCACTGGAGAGTGAGGCATCAGAAACCTCAGCTTCTCTAGATGGCCAGCAAATTGAGGTCGGCGCCCATCTTCTCTTCCTCGCTGCTTTACCTTCCCTGACTAAAGAGGGCAGGTACCGATTTATAGCTGAGTGAATTGGGGGACTGTACTGAGTCCGAAGCGCATGAACAAACGGTGACCTATCCAAAGAGGTCACCACACTCAACGCTACTTAATTTTGAGCGTGGAGAGAGCGAACTGACCACTGTGTTATCATGTCCCCTTTTTAACTTCGAATGTCTTGCTCCAAAATTCTTGAAAAACCTGGGATGTGAAAGTTACGTGGTTGCTAAGATTCTGTTGCTTTGTGTGGCTCTAAAGTTTAGGCTGGATGCTTGTCAAAAAATACAGATTCGGTCAGTGATTGTCAAGCAGACGGGTGACTGTTCGTGTGTCTTGGCTTTAGTACAGTTCCCCAGTTCACCCAGCTGTAAATGGGTACCTGTCATTATAGGGTTTCATTTTCACAGGTTTCATGTTCACGGTATGTATCTGAAGTTCCCTAAAGTACAACACATTAGGGCTACAAAATAACTGCATTGTCTACATTTCTTTTGAAACAGAATGCTGCTTAGATTCAGTCAATCTGAATCAACACTCGCTTGATGAAGCAAAAAAAGACAAACAAACAAAGGAATCGAGCAACAAAAAAACAAAACAGAAAAGAAAAGAAAATTAATTCCCCCCCAAAAAAACAACAATAAAAAACAACCAACCAATCAAAAACCCTGTTGTTGTTGCTTTGACCTCGGTGTCTCCCGATTGCTATTGGGCAAAATGGTTTGTGAAGTTCCTCGGCGATAGCTCTGAGGCTTACCAATGATAAGGCTTTTGCATAATTATGCGACCATTTTTACCCACCACTAAGGTAGCCACACTCCGACTTCGGGGATGAGCAAGATACATGTATAAGCTTCGAATTCGGAGTTATATCAGTAATGAGCTCAACCATAATAATTATTGAGCTCAAAACTGATATACTATTATTATTATTATTATTATTATTATATTATTATTATTATTATTATTAAAATACTGATATATCATTATCCTGTGTATGTATGTTCTGTGACAGATTCGCTATCAACCTGCAGTGTGGGCCAGACTCGGAGAGCGACGACATCGCTTTTCACTTCAACCCTCGCTTCAACGAAGGAGAGACCGTGCGCAACACGCGGGAGGGAGGTGACTGGGGAGGGGAGGAGAGGGACCAGCCTTACTTCCCCTTCGAGCCTGAGGACAAGTTTGAACTGGCCATGGTGATGCTGCAACACGGCATCAGGGTGAGACAGGCATTTTGTACATGGCCCGTTTTGTTTGTTTTGTTTTTTGTGTGGGTAGTAGGCATCCGTCAGTCTCTGAAGACTGTGGAGTTGCGCCCTAGGCTCTAGAGCGCAAAGCCTGGGTAAGCTAGTATGGAGGGCAAGCTGTTACCCATGCAGCAGACATCCCCTCTCTCCACGTCGCTGGAATGGTCCACTGGGAAGGCAATCGCCGATATGAATGGTTCCTGTGCGTGGGTAGTACATGTTTTTTTTGTGTGAAGTTTGAACAGAAATCTGTCCCCCGTGGAAATGCCAGGGGCCGGTCAGTAAAAAAAAAAAATAGCATCCCCACCTTCTGGACTGGACATTGAGTGCTAGAAATTTCCCCTTTTTCTATCCCTCTATTTGTTTCAGCTTTGTTCCTTTTCTTATTGTCACCGGAACGGTGGGGGGAGGGGGGGGGGGGGGGAATCAATATCCCCCCAAACTATAACCCAAACCAGGGCAAAACCGAACTCCTCTACTTGACCAAGATTTTCTAAAACTGAGCCAGATTAAAAAAAAAAAAAGATTTAAAAGTCTTTTCTACATATTATGCTATTCTGTCTTGTTTTTGTTTTTCTTTCATTCCTCTGTAAGAGCTCCAAGGTTCACCAATCATTCCCGAAGTTGGAATGCCGCTACCTTCATGTTGGATAAAACGTTTACATCCTCGAAATCATACAACTGGTGAACGTTGGAGCTCTAGCCAAGGAATGACAAACAAACAAACAAACAAAAAAGAAAGAAGAAATAACAACGGTTATCATCTTCCGCCCACTACAGGTGTTTGTGAACCGCCGCCGCTACATCGACTACAATTTCCGCATGAGCCCTAACCGCATCTGCCACATCTTCCTCAGCGGTGGCTGTGACTACTTTGAGCCAGAGTTCTTCTAGGCCTGCTGCCGCTACCTGGTCAGTCTGTGCAAAGGTCAGTTGATATTACTTCTTGTTCAGGATTTTTTGTTTTTCTTCTGGACTTATTTCTTCACTCCCAGTCATATAATTTTGCCCACACGCCAATACTGAGGCATGTAAAAAAAAAAAAAAGAAAAAAAAAAGGTAAAGGTGTCCCATAACCTATGTGGTCGTAGGGGAGCGAGGTATCAGAGACCTCAGCTTCTCTAGGGGCCAGCGTTTTGAGGGCAGCGCCCATCTCCTCTCCCTCGCTGCTGTACTTCCCTGTCCATAATGAGGGCAGGTACCCATTTACAGCTGGGTGGATCGGGGGACTGTACTAAAGCCAAGGTGTGCAAACGGTCACCCATCCACTTGATAACCACGCTCGATGCTGCTTAACCTTAGCTTGGGGAAAGCGAGTGCTCTGACCACTGAGCTATCCCGTCCCCATGTAGAAATATACAATATGTATGTGGACTGTTATCTTCCACTTCTTTCAATTTGCAGTTTATGCATGAAATATGACTCGACGATCTTCTTCTCACCTCCCAAGTTTTTTTTGTGATAGTTTGTTATTTTTTTTATGTGTATACAGGGGATTTGTAATTTTTTTAAAATACAATCATTCTTTTGTTTTGGAAATAATGGAGTAAGCCCTTACATGCTTCTTTTTTTTACATCCAGTACCTGCATGCATGCAGTTTTGTAAATTGCCATCCATTCCCACTAGCACACATTGGCCCACTCTTCCGAAAAGTGGAACAGGTGCGCTAGATGTTCTGTGTGAGTTCGCACATAGGGCCTCATCCGAAAGACTTTTGGGGGGAGTAAAGTTGGCACTGACGCTAACTCCAGGGAGAAAATTCCTCCTTAACAGGATTTGAATCAGTCAGCAGATGATGAGCGCAATGCCCGAGGCTCTAGCCCTTGGCTACAGCGTCCCCCCAGGACAGCCTGGTGGTTTGAGCATTGCACTTTTGATCTGACAGCTCCAAGACTGAGCCACCACTAAGTCACCTCTTCAAGGGGATTTTTCCTTTTAAGTTAACATCAGTACTGACTACACTGCCCCTGGAGTTCTTCAAATAAGACTAAATCAAGGTCTTGAGTGTGAACACATACAGACCATCTTGCACACTATAAAACCTGTTCTGCCTTTCGAAAGAGTAGATAATGAAAAAATTTCAAAAACACATGCATACTGGTGTCTGGTACACCATCCCAAAGTCAGAATACGGCTACCTTCATGGTGGGCAAAAACGGTGCATACTCAAAATCGGACTATTAGTGAACCTCAATGCTTTAGCCAGTGAATGTAAAAAAAAAAAAAGTCAGGTGATAAAAAGTGAAAAAAATAAATACAAGTATTATGAAATACCATGTTCTTTGCCCTGTTGGTATGTCATATGCATAACTGTTTTGTAAACAAAAACTGAATAAAAAAAATGTTTATTAGAAGAAAAAAACCCACAGAAATCTGTTAGCACTTTTTTTTCATGGGCTCCATCATTTTGTCATTTTCAGACTCCCACCAGAAAAGCTGCCCTTGCCCGACTGTGATTGTTGATAGGGAGGGAGCCACAACTTTGCTTATACCAAAGATGGAACCATTGTGCTTAGTGCTTCAGAAAATGGGCCTGCCATCCCCCTGTATGTGTGTTGTTTTTTTCCCGCCTGAATCATGCTTTGGGATGCAAGCCTTTCTGCAAAAGCAAACAGGACATTTTATAGTCACTTCTGGTTGCCATTTATTATTACATTTATTTGTAGACTTATATGACAGAACAAAAAAAGGTTTGTGATTCTTTCAGAACATTCCATATGTACCAGTAATCTTTGGTATGTTTCCTATGATTTCTAGTATGTCTACCCATTGCCTAGGAAGTATTGTTTGTTTAGAAATCCGTTGCCATGTAGGACAAATATGTCAGCTTGAAGACATACACAGCTTGAAGAGGAAGAAAATGCTGTGAACCCTGTAAAATGTCACTGCCATATCCAAGCAACTTTTTGTTTGGGGGGTTTGTTTTAATTTTGTAATGCAACTTTTGATGCAAGTTGTTGGATGAGTATTATCAAAGTTGAAGCGACAATGAAAACGAGTATTATATATTTTCAAGAAGTCATACATATTTTTTTTAGTCTAAGAATGAAAACAATAAAGTGATAATCATTTTGTATTTATTTGTGGATTTGTCATTGAACTTGAAGACATGCGTGTGTCCAACACAATGCAGTTGGTTGATACTTTTATTTAACACAGAGCTGTGTAAAGCTCTGTGTGTGTGTGTGTGCGTAGGGGGGGGCGAGCAGGATAATCTGGTGGTTAGGATGTTGCCCATTGCGCTTGTGATCACTGACCTCAGTTCAAATCCATTTCAAAGGGATTTTTGCACCTGGACTTACCATCAGTGCTGACTCCACTGCCCAGAAGTCCTTTGGATGGAATACACACCAAGGTGCTGTGTGTGAATGCACACCGGATGCCTTGCATGCATGTTAAAACCTGTTCCGCTTCTTGAACAGTAGACCATTGTGTGTTGGCGGGCTTGGATGACAGAATTTATAAAACCACATAACACATAGGGACTGGATGTAAAAGCACAGGAGTGCTCATTTCATCCTCCTCCAAATAAAAGAATAAACAGATAAAAATAAGTGAATAAAAGGCGGAAATCCTACTTACCCTAAAAGAGACTTCAATATTCATTCAATCTTTTCAACAGGCAAACAAAGCTATACAATCACTCCACTCGCCACAAAAAAACACAAAGCAGGCCATCTCTGCAGGTTTGTTTGCTTGGGTTTTTTTTTTTTTTTTAATCATACTTGTCATGTAACGGCTGTTGTTCAACCATCCTTAGTATGTGCGTTTTGTTTTGTACAAAAGTTTCCATGAAATATTGAAACAGCAGTTCTCTTTGCAGGTTGTACACAAAAAAAGTAAGGCAACTTACTTCTTCTATCATCTGTACAATGTGTCCATATATCTAACGGATATGCAGCACAGACAAAAAGAAACAAAAACAAAAAAATCACATAGGAAGAAAGTGACAAAAATGATTTTTAAAAATGACCACAAAAAAAAAAAAGACTACATTTATCAAATGTAAGAGATGATTTCACCAGTGAAGAGCACATATAAAACATCTACACTTAAAAACTTGTGAATCGGCTTAAAATGAAAAATAAAATATCTCCAATCAATAACAAAGCGTAATCGTACACAAGCAATTTCATTCAGTACCAACTAGTCCAAACTTCAAAAACCATACAAGGCAAAGGTAAAAATCACTTGGGAAAGCAAACATGCATGATATAAAATTTATCAACACTGGTACATTCCAATCTTGGTCTGAAGACGACATGATTAAATTTTGTTCTTAGTTCACGCCATATTTGAGCTTTATATCTTTTATTCACCATGGAAATGTGTTGATGGTGCCACATTTTATGTGAAAGTGTCTGTGAGACAAAATTTCATCTGAAATGGTACTTCAAGGTGTCCAATCATCTGATGTTATCTATATCAACTGTCTCGAGTTTTTGATCTATCGATGTTATCACCAAATTTTGCATGATCTGAGGGTTTGTGGAAACAAACATTATGTGAACCGCTGTTTTAACCATAATAGTGAATGAAGAGAATACATAAAAATCATTCGTACAAAGCGCAATATCTTGCATCAACCACTCGAAGCGTTAATGAAATATCGGTTAACCATGATCTACTTCATCATAATTATCAAACTCTGAACCACATTGCTGCAATATCAAAACTGTAATACAAAGGATATGGTCAATCAAGATGACATCCTCAAATCTCAAGTTTGTAACGAAACCAGTGTGAAGAATATGGTAAGATTTGGCGGAAAACGAACATGACAAAAGTGTTTGTCTGGATCTGGACAAGGCTGTTAATTGTTAGTCACCACAACAAGTTTTCTAGAAAAACAGTTTTCTCAAGATGGCGGTAACGTTGCAAAAGCAAAGTGAAAACTGCTCACTTTTTGTCTGACTTTTGTTCCAAACCTTTGTCCTTTTAAAATTCTAAAACACTTAGTAAAGTATACATCACAGTTGTCATAAGAAACGGAAACTCAATACAGGCATCACTCATGTCCTCTCATGACATTTTTCTTGATTGTTTACAATCTGCCTGCAATGTTCCTGCTCCACACATTGATGATGCTCCACACTGTCAATGCTATTTACCATATACAGACCACTACAGTATCAGCCATGGAAGGACTGCTGACAAGAGAATCACACCCTTCATAATGGATAGACACCAGGGAAATGACTACCACACACAGTGGTTAGCCAGCCACAAATCAAATGAAGGTGTTTCTGGTGTACATGGGATAGACAGCATGTGGCACTGTTATACCTTCAATTAACACATTGGTAAGTGTTTTATGCAGATTCACCAGGCAGAAAAGAGTTGTTTGGAAAGATTTTTCTTTTTTGAAAGATAACAAATTCCGTCATCAAACAAATCTGGTGCATCTTCTGCAGGAGTAAAATAGCATTCCATGTTCTTCTCTCTTGTTTGGATTATAAAAAATTTTCAGTTAAATGATTTGAAGTCATTTTCCTCCTACCTCTCAATTTTAAAGCACCAACTGGGAGTGTTTAATAAAATCACAATTTACTGATTAAAAAAACAACAACACCCCTAAATAGAAGTAAAAGTTGCATGATCTTTATTCTATTTGTGCTCATTCCATACTCGACTTGAAGTACTATTTTCTACACAGAAAAATAACCTACTTTAACATACAAAGCATATATTATCTGAGTTCAGTGAGTGATCTGACTAGTCTATGTATTCACCTAAGTAATGGAATCACAATATCAATGCGAGACTGCAACATGAAGCAGATTAAAGCTACAAGTTTGGATTGATTACAATGGCATTTGACCTTGTCTTCAAGAACTAAAAAAAAAAAAAAAAGCTAAAAAAAAAAAAAAAGCGTTTGCATAATAATATATATATATATATATTATATATATATATATATATATGTGTGTGTGAATCTCCGCAGTGCAAAGAGTGAGGGTACACAAACTGGTAACCAATTTTGGTGACACATTCTGAGATCTTTTCATAGTCCCTGACACGCTCTGTTCGAGTGGACCTTCATTTAATAATAATAAACAAAATCCAACATGAGCATTTTATAGCCCAAAATAACGAGAAAAAAAATCACTCTTGATAATTAAGAACACGTTGAAAACTTCTTAGTATAAGCAGAGTAATTCCTGTTTGTTTGTCTGCACTTGGTAATTCAGTTCATCACTGCCTGTCTGCAAAAAGTGCCACACTTTCACACCTTCTCCATTCCTGCCTGCCTGCCTACTGCCCTGCCTTCACTACACACTCGGTGCACACTGCTCATATGTACAGGGTCGACATCTCTGCCGCCTGTGAAAATGACACAAATCTCAAAGAATCTTCGCCAATTTGCCCCCTTTTCACAGGCCTCAGACAACATCCACTTTCTACCAAAACAAAAAAAAAAAAAACAAAAAAAAAACAAAACAAACAAAGACAATATTGAGACCAAAAACACCACACAAAAAGCAATCACAGTCATTCTCGTTCCACAAGTCTCTCACGCACAGGTCAACGGAGACGTCACTTTTTGTTGTTTTTTTCTAGAAAGTTCCAGCGATCATAAGGCTTCTCACTCACAGAGCAGGACACCAACGACAAAAGTCCAACATGTACACACACTCCACCACACCAACTATCCATGGTATAAGCAGGAAATATCAGCTGGCCACACAAATTCTTCAAAATGGATAAACACTCAACGACGAATGAAATAAATACCTAATAAATATATATACAGAAGTAAATTCATTTTTTAAAAAAAGCTTAATTAAAGCCAACTATATATATAATCAATAAATTAAAAACAGGAAATACTGCATAAAAGAGAAGAAAAAATTCAAGAAGAAACGTGTGTATTTAAAAACCACCATAAAAAATGTTCTTCAAGTACTCAAAAAGTGCAAAACATGGTCATATGAGCAGATAAAAAAAAAGAGAAAAAAAGACACCCCCCTCCCCACTAAAACGACCTCCAGAGGCCTTAGTAAAACAAGCAGCAGTGTTAGCGAGGTGGGTGAAGAAACAACACTGAACAGGTCACTCACAGAATGGGAACAGGTACGTACACAAACATACATCATTATATATATATATACACAGGATAACTACACAACAATACATGTAGTCAATATGCACATGGTCTGAGTCCTCTGCTGTCCCCTTCAGGTCACTCCTGTCACTGTCACTGTATTTCATAAAAAAATGGAGTAAAATTGCTAAAAGTACTTTATAAAGCTAAAATAAAAAAATGTTTCCAAAAATCTTTTGTAGTCACCTAGTTCTCGTGTTATCTATATTTCTCTTTTCAAACCCTAAAACACCATCCTGTTTTTTTAATTAAATCTGTTTATCAAGAGCAATAAACAAACTCTGCTGATGCTCTATGGCCTCTCACACAACACAGAGAACTCTCCTGTGACAAGAGTATTCCACAACACAATATGATACACTGAATATGTTATAGAATTGAGTCTCTATCAGACTTTCTCTAATCCTCATCTGTATATATTGAGAATCTTTCAGATGGCTGACCCAATCACTGGAAACATCTTAATCCAGTCTGTATCACACATTCTCTATTAACCCTAGTCTGTGTATATTGAGAATCGTTCAGATGGCTGATTTAGATACTGGAAACATCTTCATGTTGTGATCCACACAGCTTCTGCTTGCTCTGGTTCTGAACAGTGGGTAGTTTAAGTCAGGGGTTACACTGACGCTGGCACTTTCAGCCTCTATTCCCCCATACATACACTGCTTTTCTCCTTTACTTGCACACTGACCTGTATGTTCCAGATGTTTATTTCTGTTTCATTCTTCCCATTTTCCTCCAACATGTGGATTTCAAATCCATCCCTTGTTTCTTTTACTGATGAACGAAAAGAGATCAACAGATATATAATGTGGGATGATTCACACTGAATTAGAACAACATGAAAAACAAAGATGTCAGCTATTACACGACCCTTGCGAACAAAGGGACACAATTCAAATTACTCACTTAGGGTTCCAGCAAACCCAAAATATCCAGCAGTTTCCCAGTTACTATGCTACAGCATTCCATAGCTCGTTTGAAAAGAGAATGGTCGTTGTTTAGTATGGGTTCATTTATTTTAGGATGAATGCCCTTCTTTTTGTTTAAAGTGTACTGACTTATAATCGATAAATATTCTGTGTGTGTGTGTGTGTGTGTGTGTGTGTGTGTGTGTGTGTGTGTGTGTGTGAGAGAGTTGATGGTGGTGGTGTGTGTGTGTGTGTGTGTGTGTGTGTGTGTGTGTGTGTGTTGGTGTGGGTGGGTAGGCGTGTGTGTGTGTGTGTGTGTGTGTGTGTGTGTGTGTTGATGTCTCTGTACGAGTGCTCTCATGCATGCATGCGCACACACACGTGTTCCTGTATATGAGAGCAGATATCAGCATGAAACTTAAGAGTAAGAGAACTTGTAAAATATGGATCTGTAAAACAATCCTTATTGCCTTGCAGTCAATACAACTGACAATCCTGAAGATTTAAATATGCGATTTTCAATTTTTTCCCACCTGGGGCCTTACCCATCTTTGTAAAAAAAACCCAACCCAAAATACCCCAGAACAAACAGTGAAAAACACATACAAGCTTGAACAAAAACACAAGAACATTTTTTTACCCACAGAGAAAGAGAGTGAAATAATGTTTAAAAAATGTGATGGAACACTATTCAAAGAAAAAAAAAAAGAAGAAAATTCAGTGAGTGAAAAAGCTACATGTTAATTGTTACATGGTCCCTAAAAAATTACTGGGCAAAGTTGCACCTATCATTAAAAGACAGAAAAGAAAAGAAATGGGGAAAAAAAGACGTTAAACTATAGCATTAGAAAATATCACTATTTACAAACACACACACACACAAACATAAACACACAAACAAAAAACAGAACGATCAACCATCACTTAAGAAAAAACAACAGAACAAATCACAATAAATTCTGAATTCCAACAACAAAGTTCATAAGCATGCATAACAAAATTCAACGGTGAACAGAGAACATATCAGCACAGTTGTTCTCAGTTCTACATAATGAAAAAAACGAACAAAAAAAAGAAAACAAAAAGGAAGAAAAAGAACACACAGACAGACTGAAGACCAAAATGCTCACAAACTACATCAACAATAGGGAAGAAGAAAAAAAAAGAAAAAAAAAAGAGAACAATGTTGACGATAATGACGAAAACACTGAACAATGTCACGAAAAACTCCAGACAGGAGCTGGTTGGAGTCGTTTAGCAAACAACAGATCATTTCTTTTTCGGGGGGCCGCCACCGCGGGGCGGGGTGATGGGGCGTCCCGAGTTCAATCCTCCGTACTGGTACTTGGCTTTCTTCTCCGATGGCTTCAAGATCTGTCGGCACAGCAGGGAAAATTTCACACTGATATGTAGGAGTACAAATATACATGAATGCATGCTCATACACACACGCATGCACACACATGCTGCGCACATTCACACACACACACACACACATTTGCAAGCTCAAAACAATCAGATTACAGAGTGATGGACGCTACAGCTGATTGGATAAGACAGTTTGACTTCAATCCCACGGGTCCATGAAATCGCGGGTTCGAATCCTGGAGGCGTCTGGTGGATTAAGAGTGGGATTTTTTTACCATCTTGCCTAGTCAGCTTCAAGGTGCAGACCTGCTAGTGCCATAACTCCCTAAGTGTGTATTCACATGCTTGAGATCAAATATGCATGTTAAAGATCCCACTACTCATGTCAGCGTTCCATGGGTTACAGAGGTATGAACATACCCAACGCACATCCCCGAAGTCAGAATGATGCTACCTTCGTGGAGGGCAAAAACGGTCACACACATAAAATCTCACCACTGGCAAACCTCACACAGCTCTAGCCAAAGAACACACACACAAAAGAAAATGGCGATAAAACGCACAGGTCTACTAACTCCCTTCATCTGGTACCTCACAGCTGTCAGTTTCCCTCACTTTCAGCTACTCTCAGCTGCTATCCACTCCATCCCTTCCCATCCCAGAGGAGACCAGCTGGTGCTCATAATAGCAGGAACTGACAGACTTGGAAAAAGGGTCTCATAAATTTTAGCACTGGACCCTCAACTGAAATCTGCTGGGATTTGTGTGCTGCGACCTGTGATTACCTGGAAAGTGTGACTCACCTGGAAGGAGCACATGAGCGTTTCATCCACGGACATCATGCCCCCCGCGTTGTCGAACTCCCCGCAGTAGTTGGGGGCAGAGAACAGCGTCACCAGCTGTCGCTTGGCAAAGAACTCATAGCCATCCTCCACCACCTGCAACACACACCCATTCCTTCTTGTATTATATATATACACATGTTTCTTTCCTTTTTCAGTTCCCCTGTGGGGATGCCAAGGGGTCTATCAGTATAAACAGCATCCCATACCTTCTGAAAATTCTGTGCTAGAAATTTCCCCTCTTCTATCCCTCTGGCCTCATTCTTTTTCTTACTGTCACCTCCTTCTTGTATTTATTTTCTGCCTTTTCAGTCCATTCTCCTGCCTTTTTTCACCCCAAGACTTAAAAAGATAGCAATTCTCTCCCATGCCCAAATTGAATGTGCTGGGCCTGACATGTCAAAGGCTTAATGGCAGTGCAACATATTTTCACTCATATGACAGATAGTAGTTGCTGTTTGCCTTTTCAATGGAGAATTCCCTTCTTGGGCGATCAATGTTTTAAGTATCTCAGCTGTAAGTGCATCATGGGGCATCATTTTTCTGTCTTCTTGTTGTTGTCTTCAATTTAACGTCTGTTCACACTCAGTGATATTAGACGAGGAAAGTGGAAAGTAAAGAAGTTGAAGAAGGGAGTGGAAGGAGTGGGAGAAGAAAAGACTGAAGACTTAGCATGTGGGTGGATGTTTTTGTACATAAAAAGGTAATAATACTTATTAAAAAAAAAAATCAAAAAAAAAATCTTAGACATGAGAAAAGTTTAAATTTAACAAAGTGTGAACATTAAACATCAATAATGTAACTACAACAAATATTCAAGTGGACTGTGCAATAAACATCTAGCAATGGCAAAGGCTAACTTTGAATTTTCAAATACTTTTTTCAGAGACTGCTCGGAAAATACAGGTAAGGGCTTTACAATTGGGCACTCAAATATGATATGAGTATTTGTAATATGATCTCCGCATAGACATTTGACATTTTTACAAAATTTTGTGATGAATGCATTTAATTTCATTCTAAAATACAATGCATTTACTCTTCTTGCGGTTATAACACTAAACTGTATTTTAGAGGGAGACATTTTTCTGTCTGTGCCCATTATTATGTCTTATTTTATCCAATGCACTCTTTCCTGCCCACTATCCCTTCACCTACATAGGATTTCTTTTTTTTTCCTTTTCATTTTTTCTATTCCCCCACCACACATACATGTATGCATGCGCGCGTGCGTGCACACACACACTCACACACACACGCACGCACACACAGGCCAACAAAGCATGCTGAGCAAAGCCCACCTGGTGAGCCCTGGTGATGAGATCCAAGTCGTGTCGGTTGAGGAACTTGCTGACCACATCAGCCCCAAAGGTGAAGGACACTCCCCGGTCATTCTCTCCCCACCCCTGAACGTCCTTGTCAGGGTCAGACCACAGCAGGTCACACAACAACCCTGCAACAGAACGGACATGGCTCCCTGAAACAGCGCTCTTCTTATTCTATCATATCTGATGTAGGGACTGTGTCACCAACTAACAATCACCACAATACTCAACAAGTTGTTGTTAGTTCCCTGTTCAACCATCAGCCGTACAAATTTTAACGGTCCTGACATGTTCGGACATGGAATCGACTTATGTTTCAGTGAGATCGGTTCTGTGAGATTTATGTTCAGTTGAAAGGAAAAGGGGGTCTAGGACTGGCAGTCGCTTCCCCATGAGTAGAGCATGGCACAAACCTTTCCTTTTGTTACTGGTCTATTTGAGGGCAAACTAAAAAGTAAATCTGAATTTTTATGTTTTTTTTTTTTCTGGGAGGTCTACAGAAGATCATAGAACTCAGCAGAGACAGAGAAAGATGGCGAACCCTGGTGGCATTGCATGGAGTTCCTACCACAGTGGTGATGGAGACAGTTGAGTTGAGAACTTTAAACAAAAACAAAAAACAAACAAAAACCCAAACCAAACTAAGACAGATACATTTTCTATCACTATCAGATGTACTCACAGAGCACAGATGCTGAAAGCTGTTGGTTCGAGTATTAAAGGGCAAAAACTCATGCTTGGCTCTTTACTGACAATGCAATACCTGCACAGTTACTGCCCCTAAACCAAATAGCTTTGACTTCTTCGTGAATTGCAGCTCATGTTGTAAAAAAAATCTTTTTGTCCTCGACAACTTTGCTTGAAACTATAAATATGACTGCTTGATAGGATAAAAGTTGATTGTGTAAAGCATCATCATATTGGAATACTTATTCAATTGCAATGAAAACCCTAATATAAAATTTGTCAACCATTATCACTTTGACATTTTTTCATGGACAGTGAATCAGTACAATGATTTTTATTCTGCTGTACCTCTTAAATCATTATAAACTTTCCTCTCTGTTGACAGTATTTTCATTAGTGTCAAAGTCAAGGTTGGATTCATAGCTAGATCTCTTCATTCTCCTCACAGCTTTGTTCGTCCAAGGTTTCTTCAATCACTTCTTGAGTAATGTCACACATTTTTCAATCATCATTTCAATCAAGCAGATGCATGTGTCAGTTTTACAGGAAGTGTACAGAATAATATAAACCTGAGATTCTCATGTGAAAAAGTCTTATCTGCTCAGATGCCCCTAGCAACATAAAAAAAACAAACCAATATTAGTAATCATGACCAGCAAAGTGTCTGTTGTGGACCACAGGTGCAAATTTGTACATCCAACACATTGTTGGCTGCTGACAGAAATGTGTTAACATATCAAAACATTGAAGGAAAAAAAAAGTAAAAACAAAAAGTTTGTACACAGTGACTGACACACTTACCAGTGTCTGGCACGTCTGTTGGCCTCATGATTCGTCGGATCTGTTCCATGGACTGCAAGTCTGGTGACAAGCCTGAAACAGGAAAAAAAAAATACATGAAAAAAAGAGAAAGAAAAAAACAAACAAACATGACATGATTATGGGGATAAAACTTTAAAGCCTTAAACAAATCACAAAATAAATAGGAAATTGTATGCCAATGCTTTTCCTTTCCAAGGTTCTAAAAAATAAAACAGACAAAAATAGCGAAGCACTAAACTTTCTACACATTAAATTTTGATTCAGAAATGCACACAATTCTACATTTAACATATCCTCCTACACTAATAGCTACAATAATAAGAAAGTAATAGAGTGCTATCATTAACAAAACCTTTAAGATTAACATCAATATAAAAAAATGTACACCCATACATGCATGCAAACAAATACATCCATAAACAAAATGTGTACATAGAGTACATCCACACAAAATACAGATAAATCTCAGGCAATAGGCCCTTACATACAGGCATAACCATTATTACCTAAAATTACTCTTACCTTGGTTATGTAAACACAGTTACTTAAAATCAAAATACCAATAACAAAACACACTGGTCTGCTTATTTTTTGTTGAATTTTTTCTGTCTACCCCCCTCCCCCCCTCTGAAAACAACACTAACCTCCATGGCAACAGAAGATTTTCTCGTCGATGATGGCGGCAATAGGTAGACAGTTGAAACAGTCTGTGAACGTCTTCCACAACTTGATGTTGAACCTTCTCTTACCTGAATCACATCAACATTGATCACTTTAGATGTTGATAAAAAAAAGATATGCAAAGATCTGCATCTGAAAACTGGCAAAAGAAGAATAAAGATAAAGCAGCAGGACTAAAACAAAAAAAGAAATAAGTGGGGGTTACAAGGGCGATGATAATGAAGAAAAAAATAAACGGCATTAGAACAGAAAGGAAACAACCACCAAAAGTACTTTTTTTGTTTGGTTTTTCTTTCCATAAAAACATACTGAAAAGAAACCATCATTCATTTCCAGTTTTTAAAAAAAATAGCACTATCCTCTTCTTGTATACACACATACAGGCTTCTATCCTTTTCCCTCCAGGTAACCCGCCACAGGATAAGTTAACCAACCATCTACTAGCCCTTCTCTTCATATCACCCACTACTGGGTTACCGTAGCATACAATTGCGCACAGGGAATGTGAACTGGGAAAGAGGTTCTTTCCCTTAAAGTAGGGATAGTGTTACTCCTGCAAGTGCTCATAATCTCAGCACATGAATCCACTATCAAGGTACCTTCCTAACTTTGGAGAGAGAGAAAAAAAAAAAGATAACAAATCTTATAGGGACATATCTGTACGACTTTTTGTGTGTGTCCATGTTTGCATGAGTATGCACAAATTCAAATAAACCTGTGTGAGCAAGCTCTCGATGTGTATACTGGTGCAAGCGTTCACACTCACACGAAGCTGTAAACATTCAAAAAGTTCTACATCACTCATTCTTTACCTTTAAAACTAACACACAAAACCCAGACAAAAGCCTATTTTCTCCCAAAACCACACACTCACTACTCACACACTCACTACTCACATTCATCATAGAAGCCATAGATGCGGTTGATGCTGGCACACTCGTGGTTGCCTCTCAGCAGGAAGAAGTTCTCAGGATACTTGATCTTGTAGGCCAGCAGCAGGCAGATGGTCTCCAGGGATTGTTTACCGCGGTCCACATAGTCCCCCAGAAACAGGTAGTTCGATTCTGGGGGAAAGCCCCCGTATTCAAACAACCGCAGGAGGTCTGTGTACTGGCCGTGTATGTCACCTGAAACAAACAAAAATTTTTTTTTCTAATCAAAGAGGGTTTTTTTCTTCTGTGCTATGACAAAATGGCTCTACTGCACTGTTGATTTGACTGCAAAACTTTTGTGTGTGAAAAATTTCAAATGTGTGACTATCCCCTACCTAAGCACAATTCATTAAAAAAAAAGAAAAAAAAAGAAGGAAAATGTACTCAATAATAGGGGCTAAATTTTGTGTTTAAATAATTTTTTTTTTTTAACTCCACCTAACAGGCAGCTTTGATAATTCTTAACGTTTAAGGGTAATATGTGACATAAAAAGATCACTGGCTTTCTTTTAGTTTATCAATCATGGGTCTATATTATTTAAACTTCATAAAAAAAATCCCATAAAAGAACAACTTATGAGACCTCTTGTAACAGGTAGATTTTTCTACACCACTTCATTTTTATTAATCAACAAAAGTTCAACAAAGTAACTGCCCTTTTCACCTACAGTGCTGATTGATCCAAAGGAAGTTCTGAACACTCAAAAATAAATAACTGAGCATATCGGCCACAGTTGTCACTTTTTGGTATACTTATAAATTATAATAACATTTTGTTTCTATATCACATTTGAAGATTAGAAGCGTCAAGTGATCAACCATGTTTTATTAGATTAGAAGCGTCAAGTGATCAACCATGTTTTATAATTTATATTATTATGTTGTTTATTTAAACCTAAGGCTAAACAAAGGAACTGATACATCTCTGAACAACCTATACTCTATAAATCAATAAATCCCTAATCCTTCATAAAACCCCCCACCCCAAAACACGTCAAGATCAACATGCAAGCCACTTTAGTTTAACTTGATCTTGTGATTAAGGCATTCACATGTGATGGATTACGTTATTACAACAAAAAAAAACTGTTTCAGTGATCTGTCTTTTTCCTTTTGTACTAAACTATACTGGGCTGTATTGAACAGCACTGTTAATTTTCTTGCACTGTAGCACAGCATAATGTCCTCAATACTTAAGCTGAATGCAGTAATACCAGTAGTATGGCAGAACAGACAGTGCCCATCCCAGAGTTCAAACACATCATCACTTTCTTTCTTTCTGTCGGTGTACAAAAATGCAGATTCTCTCTCAGTATATTACATCAGACAGCTGCCTGGGGGAAAAAAGAGTGAGAGAGAAACAAAAATGTCTAGTCTTTGTTGACCAAAAAAAAAGAGGAGAGAATAGACTGGTTTGGCAGGTAAAAAATAAATGACAGCAGATGGGGAGAGGGAGGGAGGGAGGGAGGGAGGGAGGGAGGGAGAGGAGAGAGAGAGAGAGAGAGAGAGAGAAGAGAGAGAGAGAGAGAGAGAGAGAGAGAGAGAGAAGAGAGAGAGAGAGAGAGAGAGAGAGAGAGAAGAGAGAGAGAGAGAGAGAGAGAGAGAGAGACAGACAGACAGACAGACAGACAGACAGACAGACAGACAGACAGAGACAGAGACAGAGAGAGAGAGAGGTAAAGGGAAATCTTACACTATGAATTACAGAGTGCTTCCAGAAAGGTCAGAATATCAACAAAGTTGTACCTTGTGAGCCCCCTCTCCACCCCCACCCCCCAAACAATCCCAATGCCTAACTCCATGGTGCAAACATGTGAAATATTGAAATATATCATTTTTCATTCATCACACACACACACACACACAAATACACAAGTGTGCGCACATGCACACACATACATCACAGGAACGTACACACACGTGTATAATACACACGCAAATCACAAGAACCAATAAACTGAGAGACAGAGCGGAAGGACAAATAACGAAAATATAAATTATAACACATTCCTCTCTAAGTCTTTTCCTCTGGCTTTCTCTGTGCTTGTTCAGTTGTTGCATTCAATAATTTTTCCAAAGAATTTTTTTAAAGTGTAACTGTACCCACTTACCCATGTAACACATTAACACAAGCATACCAAATTCTAAATATATCCAGAGTATCTGTAGTGCACACAGAACCTGTGAAACCCAACAACCAGGAAAAACATCACACGCTGACTTCAAAAGCCACTTCAACCCACTTGAAATAATGCCAAACACAACAAAAGCACTCTGCACCACTCTCTCACTCCCGACAACCAGTCTCACTCCCTCACTCCTGTGTTATGTACTCACTGTCACATCACTGATCAGACCCTATAATATGATGAATTTATAAATTAAATGTATTTAGGCAAGTCAGCTGCACCCTAGATTCTGAACTCTGCAGGTGCATTATATATAATATATAATTTACAGACACAACACTATGCACAGCAGGAGCTGAAAAGAGTGCTGCTCCACAGCAAAAACAAAAACCCCACCCATAACAAAACAAAACCCAATGACAAGACTTGCTCAGCAAAAATGTATATATTATATATGAATGCTACATTGCCTGAATCAAAGCAAAAATCGCATCAGTCTACTATTTAGATTTATATTATATGTGTATACATGTGTGTCTCTGTTGGTATGTGAGGTGTGTTTGAGCAATTTAGTGTGTGTGTACACATGTATATTTGTCAATGTATCCTCCAACCCAGGCCACTGTATTGTGCTGTGCTGTGCTGCACTGCGTGCGTGTTGTGTTGTGTTGGGTGCGTGCATGTGTGCATGCGTGTGTGTGTGTGTATCACTGTATATGTGTGTGTATGTGCTTTTTTATGTTCTTTTATTCGAGGATAATGGAATAAACACTCAGATGCTTTATTTAAAAATCTGGACAGTCCCCATGTGCATACCATTTTGTGAATTTTTTTTATTCCATTCCCACCAGCACACAAGGGCCTCTCTTCCAAAAGAACAGGTTTTAAATGTGTGACTGTGCAAAATATTCTGCGAGTGCTTCCATACACAGTATATCATTTGCCCAAACTGTTAGATTAATGAAATATTTATGTTTTTCACACACACACACACACACACACACACACACACACACACACACACACACACACACACACTTGAGACACAATGATGCATACATGATATGGATTATCACACATTCTCAGCTGTTAATGACTTACACATCCAAGATACACTTGTACATTATGTGTGTTCAGAGAAAGGTACAGGGACAGGAGGCAAAGTTTCCAATGCAATAGAATTTTCTGATTTTTCTTCTTCACAGCATCACGTTTTTGTTCTGGCTACTACTGTACTAGTTTGAAGACCATTTTGAAGCAACAATTGTTCGAAATTTAGTGATTATGTACATGAGCACAGTGTTTTAAAAATCTTTTTAACATACACAGTTGTCAGTAACAGTACTAACACTAACAACTCACAGTCACACCACACCATCACTGTACTAAATATTCGTCCTTTCATTTTCAATATTCCATAATAATTATTATTATTAAAATTTACGATTACAGTGCGTGGAACTGTCCAAGCCAATATGGTTAAAAGATTGCAAGACCTTTTTCTGGTTCCTGTATTATCACTTACAAATCAAATGATTTCTAACATATCTTGGTGGAATAGATTAAAAGCTTTAAAGGTCTATTTCTTTAGAATCGAGTATGTTGATGTTTTAAACTTAAGTAATCGCACACTCTGAATTAGTGCGTACGCCCATGTGTGTGTCTCACTGTGTGTGTGGTTGTGTAATTTATGCATGCAGTCTGCAAGCACATAACATCTGACCCATGCAGTAATCAGTATGTGCACGTCTATGCTGCGTACATGCACAAAAAAAAGAAATGCATGCATGCACGTGTGAAAATCACTAAATGCATTTTGTTTGTTATGTGTGTGCAAGCCAATATTTTCAACAGCACCTCACCCATTCTTATAAGCAAGATGTTGATCTATAGGCTGTACTATAGTTTGTGTTTCATTTCCTGTAATTAATACTATGGCGGTTCTGGGCCCATAGATGGTGGGAGTGACAACAAGATTCTGCTAGAAAATATTCTTATTAGACGTCAAAATTCAAACTCAATGAGTCAGAAAGCCATCAACACTACCCAGAGTAGCTTTACTACCTTTAGTTTTATTGTGATTTTGAAATCATAAAAATCTAAACTAAACTATGCTTCTTATAAACTGCTTTACAAATCAGTAATCAATAACCTAAGCTAACCACATGGGATTCAGCCATTTAAAACAATTACACAGGAAATATCTATCAAATAAATGCTGGTTATGAGGAAGATAAAAAGCTTACAAGTTTGTAAGTTTACACTTACCACAAATCTTCAATGGCGCTTCCAACTCCAAAAGAATGGGTTGGCTAAGAAATATTTCCCGTGATTTTAAACAGAGGCCACGGACCTCCGATTCCGTCATCTGGACAGTCTTCCCTGGTCGACATCCTCTCGCTGCAAATCAAAATAGAAGGCTTTAGTAAAACTGTCTATGATCAATCAAGGAAAGAAATTTGGCCAGATCACTTAGCTTACCTGCCGACCACATAAACTTTGCAAAACATTCACCGAAGTCCTGAGCGAACATCCCATCTGAGAACCAATACAAGAACCATACATGAGCCGTATATACAGACACAGTCCGTAAGCTTTGTGAAAAAAATGCCAAGTTCTTTTAAATGAGATAAGTATCAAGCAAAACAACACGCGTTTTAAAACCAACCTTCAAGAAGTCTGCCGATCAGACTATCAACATTCAGATCGGGGTCCGCCATTTTGCTATTGCGGCAGTGACGTCAAATACTGTGACCAGGATACACGATTGACAGTCTAAAGGCATACCTTCTGCGGCCCTAATATTCGTGTCAATAGAAACACTGACACGTTTTCCAAAATTAGAATCTACACCTTTCTTCACCTGCCTGTAAGCAATCGTCTATGGGTGGTCTTGAAAGTTTTGCCAAAGTCCACAAAAATAAGATGATCTCATATTCTGAAGATCAGGATCAGTCTTCGTTTTTACATTATCAGTGTGGCATTGGTAATACCATGCCATACAATACAATGCAGTACAATACAGTTATAAGGCTGGATGATACAATAGATTGAGTTGATACTCCCAGTGATACGTAAAAAGATATACATATATATATATATGCATATATAAAACAGATCAAAACAAAAAAGCTGCACATGTTTTAATATCAAGACCGACCATTAAATTTAAATTCCATCATCTCAGGTTGATTCTTCCCCGCCCCCCCCCCCCCCCCCCCCCCCCTCACACACACACACACACACACACACACACACACACACACACACACACACACACGTCTAATATCACTTAGAGAGAACAGACTTTAAATGAAACACACACACACACACACACACACACACACACACACACACACACACCCGTTCACACACACACGCGCGCACACACACACACACACACACACACACACACACACACACACACACACACACACACACACACACACACACACACACACGTCTAATATCACTTAGAGAGAACAGACTTTAAATGAAACACACACACACACACACACACACACACACACACACACACACACACACACACACACACACGCACACACAAACGCGCGTATACGCATGCACGCGCGCGCGCGCGCGCGCCACACACACACACACACACACACACACACACACACACACACACACACACACACACACACACACACACACAAGACATTCCTACGCCAAGATGGCGGATGATAACCTACAGGAATTCGTGTCTTAAAAAAGAAATGTTCAAAAGTTGATTTAAGACAAAATATGACTCGGCCCAAACGACAGGTTAGTCTTCTTAAAAAATCTGATCCATCAAAAGAGAAAAGTGATAGAGGTGAAACATGTGAAAGCCCATCGTCTTCAAAATACAAAAAACCGAGCAATGGTCGTTTAACTAGATCCAGATCTACTGCTCTGACGGGTCCCAGCTCTGAATCAGCTGCTTCACTGTCTCTCCCACTGGAGCAACAACACGATGCGATCCGCGACTTGAAGAAGACCATCGAGCGTCTGTGTGATCGCATCTATGCTCTGGAAGAGACAGTGGAGAGGTTGTCAAAGGACAACGCCCAGCGAGAAACTGTAAGTGTGGCCACGCAAACAGTCAAAGAAATAACACCATCAAGAACAACACTGTGCACCAAAAAATCATATGCAGAAGTGACAAAATCAACTCCTTCAAATAACATAAGAGGCTTACTTACAAGAGAGGCATGTAACAAGCCTAAAAATACCATATCAAAATCGACAGGCTTCTCAGCAAAGAATGACGCACATTGCTCTAAAACGCAAACTCGTGACGTCAAAGATTCAAATTCCAACTCTCTTCCCAAAGTTCTATTTCTACATGACTCAACTATGTCAAAGATCAATGCAAAACGCCTGGGTTATTCCTATGGTCTCAAAGTCACATCAAAGAGGGCCTTTAAAATTGCTGACTGCAGAAGGGAAATCGAAAATATTTGTCCTGAAGACACAGTGGACTGCATTGTTCTGCATGCAGGAGTCCATGATGTAAAAGGGTCTGACCCATCCACTGCATCCAAAGACATGGTCTCGGTAGTCAACCAGATCAAAAGCAGACTCCCCAAAACAAAAGTAGTTATCAGCAGAATTGCTCCTGTGAAGAACAAAGATCTTGAGGGAAGGAGACAGCTCTTTAACGCTCTTTTATTTTCTGAGCTTTCTAACCAACAAGTGTCTATTCTCTCTCATGAAAATATGAGTGTATATAATAACAAAATCATGAAAGATGACATTCATCCATCAGATATAGGCACCAGCATCCTAGCGGGGAACCTGGGTCGACACGTTCATCGTCTCTTCTGGGAGCGACCAAGGAGAAGGCTCATCAGGAATCTTCATCGAGGAATGCCCAACAGCTTGGAGAAAGGGCCCAACCAGTGGTATGGAGATCCTGCAGGGTTTGCCAGATTTCCTCAACCATGGTCATTTCATCATCGCCAGTGGAATTCTTTCTCCCATCCATATTCCTGGTGACTTTGTTCATTTATACCACAGCAAAATGTGTTGAATTTCACTATGTGTCATGAAGACTGTGTTTGACAATATTGTAATTTTTCAATGGAATTGTAGATCACTCCTTAAAAATTTACTTCACCTTGAAGCTCATCTCTCACATCATAATTATTCAGTTCTTGCATTGCAGTCTCTTAACGTAGATGCTAACAAGCTTCCCAAATTTAACAATTTTTATTATCCACCATTGTTCACTTGTAGCAATACAACCAAAAGAGTTCAAACAGCAGTGTACATTAGAGCAGATTTAAGTTACTCTCCTCTGTCTTTACCCCCTGTTCCAACATCTACAGATGAGTTTTTTGCAACAGCAGTCACTGTCAAAGTAAACAAACAAACAGATTTAAATGTAGTATCTGTTTATTATCCTAAGGGTCCAAAAGCAGAAAATACAGACTGGATTAAACATATTGATCTGACAAGTAAAAAATGGATAGTGCTTGGAGATTTCAACGCACATGCTCCATTTTGGGAACCTAATTGTTGCAATGTGACCTGTAACAGATTAATAGAAAACATCGTTGACTCAAAATTGATTCTCCTAAATGATGGTAGTATAACAAGATTACCTGATATTGCAAGCCATAAACCATCATCAATTGATTTATCATTAATATCGCCTGAATTAGGAGTTAATGCAGTCTGGCTCACCAATGATGATACATTAGGAAGCGACCATTTTCCTATAATACTACAGTTAAAAGAAATTATGTTTGAAAAAGAAGCCAAAGTTGACGATGTAATCCCTAAATTTGTTTATAAATGTGCTAATTGGGACCTATTTCAGTCCATATTATCTAACATAAACTGTAAATATCTTTTAGATGAAACTATTGATTCGTCATATGACAAATTTTGCAAAGCTGTTTTACAGGCAGCAGAAAAATCTATTCCCAAATGCAAAAAGATGCAAGATTGGAAGTACTTTGGGAATGTGTGGTGGAATAATGAATGTGAGGAAGCGGTATACTTAAAAAAATTAGCTTTTAAAAAATGGCTACAAGACAGATCGGAAGTAAACTTCATTAATATGAAGCAAGCTAAGAATCATAGTAACAGAGTTGTAGCTCTAGCCAAGAAAACTTATTTTTCAAATTTTTGTAGGGATGAAATATCTGAATCGAAAGATTTACACAAAGTGTGGAAAAAAGTTAAAAAAATGAAAAATGGAAACATTTTGCCTGTCTTTCCAATAAAACTCCATAATAATGAAATGCCTTCCTCCTTGGACAAGGCTGAAGCATTTGTAAAGTCTTTTTCAGATAACAACTCTTTGTCAAGTCTGAATCAGTCTGACAAAGGCTTTAGAGAGACAGAAGAAAGAAAAGATGAATATAAAGATCCGGTTTCCAAACAAGAGTACTTTTTAAATTCTTCTATCACTTTTAAAGAATTTAACGAAGCGTTAGAATCATTCTCTTCAAATTACAGTGCTGTGGGCATTGATGGCATTTCATACCAATTATTACTACACTTGCCTTTAAAATGGAAGGAATTACTTCATTCGTTTTACCAAAAATGTTGGTTAAATGGAACTCTCCCTACCCCCTGGAAGAGGTCAATTGTAATACCGGTTCCAAAAAAGGGCAAATCAAGATCTTGTATTAATAATTACAGACCAATAGCACTAACTTCACAAGTGGGAAAAGTTTTAGAAAAAATCGTCCAAAGACGCCTTTTGTATTTCTGTGAAAAGGAAAATATAATTCCAGTGAATCAGGCTGGATTCAGAAAAGGTCGTTGTACAACAGATCATCTAGTGAAACTTACAAGTCATATTAAGTACCAGTTTGCACACAGAAAAAGCACACTTGCCACTTTCTTTGACATTAGTAAAGCGTATGATAGCGTATGGCATGCTAGATTATTATACAAACTGAAACTTATTGGAGTTAATGGTGAAATGTTTCAATATTTTAAGAGTTTTCTATCAGAAAGATCGATGTGTGCAAGAGTTGGATCAGTGTATTCATCTTTCAAAAATATTGATATTGGTATTCCTCAGGGGTCAATAATAGCTCCTATATTGTTTTCTATTCTTATTCATGACCTTCCAAAAGTTCTGTCAAACAATATAAACCTAGCTCAATATGCTGATGACATTGCAATTTGGATGAATACAAGCATTAGGAAACATACGTCTAAAAGAATTATAAACCATATCAACAAAATTTATCAATTAGAAATAGATAAATTAGATACTTATATGAAAGAAAATGGTCTTTCTCTTTCAGGAGAAAAAACTAAATTAATGCTATTTCTGAATGGTGAAAATCCCAATTGTTTACCAGCATTACACATAAATGGGGAAACCTTAAAATATTCTCAAAATGTTAAATTTCTGGGTGTTCATTTAAACCCCAAATTAAATTGGAGATTCCATATTGAGAGTCTAGTAAACAAAGCAAGGAAACGTTTTAATCTTCTCAAAATTATTACTGTTCAGCCATGGGGTCAGGACACAAAGACTCTCCTTCACTTAGCAACTAGTCTAGTCAGATCAACGTTGGTTTATGGGCAGGAGGTTTATCATTCAGCTCCTCCTTCTTTATTGAAAAAGCTGCAAAGCATTGATAGTAAATCGATTAAACTAGCTCTTGGAGTCCCTGTACACACAAATACACTGAATACATACAGAGAAGTCAATTTACTTTCTTTATCAGATCATCGTCATTTAGCTGTAGCTAAGTTTGTTACAAGAAGTCTTTCAGTATCAAATTCATTAAAAACAGAAGTACTCATTGACTCAGTCAAGGATTATCCTAAGAGGGCTCAACATATTTCATCACTTTGCCCAATTCATAATTACATAGACGATTTACTGTCAGAGTGTAATATTGACATTTCATCAATACCCATTGCCCCAATAGTTCCTAAGATACCACAGTGGGAGCATAAAGAGGCTAAATTTGATATTGATTATACCATGCTAAAAAAAGATGACAATATTAATATGTTGACTTCTGATGTAAAACAACATCTTGAAACAAATTATCAAAATCATATAAAAGTGTTTACAGATGGTTCTGTTTATGACTTAAATGCAGGATCAGGTTTTGTTATTCCTGCTCTGAAGATACAAAAATCTTTCTGTTTAGGGAAGGGTTTCTCCATATTCAGCGCCGAACTCTATGCCATACTTATGGCTCTGATTACTATAAATAATAGTAATTTTGCATTTTCTCACTTCGCTTTTTGTGTTGACTCAAAGTCTGTACTGTATAGCTTACAAGATTGGAGCTCAAAAGTAAGGACAGATTTATTATTTGAAATAAAATATTTGATACATTGTATCATGACAAAAGGTATAGGAATAAATTTTTGCTGGATTCCTTCACACTGCGGAATATACTGGAATGAAATAGCAGATAATCTTGCAAAAAAAGGTTCAAAACGAGATTGCCCAGTTCATAACTTAAAAAATGATTGTCGTGAAATTAATTCATTATTGGAAAATCATGTACATAAGTTTAACTTCCATGGGAAATTTGAAATACTAGGCTATCCAAGATATATTTCTAACATCATTTATAAGTTGCGATTAAACTCCTGGAAGACCAAATATTCTCGAAATGTAACTTGCTCCTGTTCTGAACCATTATCTTGTGAACATCTTATTTTTCAATGTTCAGTTCTAAATTCAGTATATAAAGAAAATGGCATTGAAATTGCAAGGGAACCATTGAATGTAGTTTCGCGAAAACCGTTGATTTTTGATGTTGCTAGGATTATTTCCAAGTCTTCTGTAAATATTTTATGGTAGGGTTTTATTTGTTTGTTTATTTGTTTTGTTCTTTGTTTAGTCTAATATCACCAAGTGTGAATAGACTTTAAATTGAACTACAACAACAACACACACACACACACACGTACGCACGCGCTGAAAGTGTGTATGCTAGCTGAAGTCAATGAGCACAGTGCAAGCATGAATTGTGCACTGTTGAACGCCTGACTCCTATACCCTTCACCAACACACACACACACACACACACACACACACACACACACACACACACACACACACACACACACACACACACACACACCAGTGGTCAGAACATTGCGCTGGCAATTTGACGACCCGAGTTCGATTCCCGTTGGAGGGGATTTTTCCCCTCGAGTTAACATCAGTGCTGACTCCACTCTCCCCAAAAGTCTTTCGGATGAGACTTTAAACCGAGGCCCCGTGTGTGAACGCACGCAGAACATCTTGCGCACACGTTAAATCTTGTTCCGCTTTTCGTAAGAGTAGGCCATCGTGTGCCGATGAGAACAGATGACAATATTTACACAATTGCATACACACGGGGATTGGATGAAAAAAAGCACATGAGTGCTTATTGTATTATCCCCGATATAAAAGAATTAAAAAAATAATAAACACACACACACACACACACACACACACACACACACACACACACACACACACACACACACACACACGGCAATTCCCCCTCCATTACACACACATACGCACACACACACGCATGCACGCACGCACGCGCGCGCGCACACACAAACGCACGCACGCACGCACGCACGCACACACACACACGCACGCACGCACGCACGCGCGCGCGGATACATGTGCATACTTGTGCCTATGCATAACTATGCATACATTGAATACCGCATTCCACTACCGTTCCACTCTATTGGACATGGAAGTTACTCATCCATACGTTAACACTGTTGTCGGTGTGACAATAGCCGGCTGCTTAAAGGTAGTCTATGTGCAGAGCGTTTTGATCCTACTTTCAAAAGGCGCCAAAAATAGTCCTTGGTGATGAGTGCTGGGGCTTCACGGAGTGGGCGTGGCCAAGTGCCGTTGACCTCGCGCTTAACCTCCGATGATGAAAACAGTTGATGCGGCTGGCAACAGAGCACCCATCTTCCCTCGCTGCCACCCCCCACTGTCACTACACCACCCCCTCCCCACTCTTCCCCTCTGCTGTTGTTGCATCATTCGCATTGTTCTCATGATCAAAAAGTATAATCAGGATCAGCAGGACAAATGCATGGCCGCTGTAGAGACAAGTACGGCGCGAGACTCGATGATTAGTTCCACTCCTCCCGACACCCCCCCCCCCCCCCCCCCCCTCTCTCTCTCTCTCTCTCTCTCTCTCCTCTCTCTCTCTCTCTCTCTCTCTCTCTCTCTCTATTATTGCACTTGGCGGACTAGGCTATTTAGGAAAGAATCCCCGTTATATTTTCAAAAGAGACACTACGCAAAATACCGTTATCATTGATTTACTCTTCGGCGATGATTGACAAAACCAGAATGACTTTTAACCAACCCTGATAATAATTGAGAATAGGCCTACATGACAACATTATCTGTTGTGTTCAAACACACACACACACACACACACACACACACACACACACACACACACACACACACACACACACACACACACACACACACACATGAGTATGTTACTGTTTTGAGTTGTTGTGAGATTCTGTTTGGATGAAAATCCTCATTTTATTTTAGTTTTCAACCAAGGTTGATATTTGTTTTAGAAGTCAATTTTCTTGATTTTTTTTGCGAGGGCAGGATGAAAAAAAGTTGTGTAAACTTAATCTTTTACCCTCAATAAAGATCATTTTGACTTGACTTGACTTGACTTGACACACACACACACACACACACACACCTAACCAAACTAAACAAGCAAAAGAAGACACACAAAAACCCATCAAAGCCCCTGGTGAAGTTTTTTTCCGAGGTGTTTGTTTGTTGTTGTTGTTGTTGTTGTTGTTTATATGCATTCATTTGTTTTCGTCTCTAATCCCTGCCTCAGTCCTTTTTTTTTTTTTTTGCTGCCTCCTCTTTTAAGTGACGTCTCCGTACTGTTGTTCCCACGCCGCTCATTTCAATCTCCCCGCCACAGCGTCTCATCCTTCCCTGCCTCAGTCCCAGCGTTATCATTATTTACAAAATATTGGAGTGTGTGTGGAGGGGGAGGGGAGGGAGGGGGGATACAAGTCATAAAGCCTGCAATTATGGCAAAGAATGTCTTGACAACTG
>CM060320.1:58341725-58344225 GCA_030674155.1 Stramonita haemastoma | reverse complement strand
TAGCTGACCCCATACCTGTGACGTAAACTATAGAATAAGTATTTTTATGTACGACTCCGGGACAGGTCCTCGGTAGTATAGTGGTTAGTATCCCCGCCTGTCACGCGGGAGACCGGGGTTCAATTCCCCGCCGGGGAGGCCTTTTTTCTACTTAATTTTCTTTTTCTTGTTATGTTAATAACATTTTGTGTGTTAGTTTATTTGAATTTATCTTATTTCATTTTATTTCAAGGATAACGAAATAAGCACTATTGTGCTTATATTTAAAAAACAACAACATCCAATCCCCTTGTGTAGGCAGTTTTGTAAATTTTGTCATCCCTGTGTGTGTGTGTGTGTGTGTGTGTGTGTGTGTCCTGATTTTTTTCATGCGACATTTCTTTCTTTCTTTCATTTTCTTTCTTTAAAAAAAACAACAAATCATTATTTTACAGGACATAAGAAAGGTGTTTTTCACTGATAATTATGACTGTGCCTGTGTTATAGTGCACCTGCCAGTGATTTTCATTACTTGCTACTTTTGGGGTATAAATGGCTAAAAAAACAAAAGCAGAACCTAAAGATGCGCACGCTCGGTTTACAATGTTTTGATGGTAAATTAATGTAAGCAACCAAACAACCAAATAAATGAAGGAATGAACGAATCAGAATCAGAATCAGAAATTTTTATTGCCATTAAGTCAGAACGAGACTTATTTGACACCAAACGTAAACGTATTTAACATTCTTAAAAGATGTAGATTCTTAGATATATGTAATGTATCTATGATCTTGCTCTTCTGGAAAAAGAATCATGCACATATTTGATCATATCTAGCAGACAGTCCTCGTTGTTGAAAAACTTACTCAGATTCTTGTAGTTATTCATATTATTCATTTCCTTGATATTAACATTAGATAGAAGTTTCTTTCTTAAATCATCATATAATGTACAAACATCAAGTAAGTGATACTCGTCTTCTATTTTGTTACACCATTTGCATTTTCTTTCTCCTTTCGGTATATTCATATATCTCCCTTGCTCTATCATTGAATCATGGGAGCTGGTGCGAAATCTGCTGAATAGGCGCCTATAATTTTCATTCCTGCATATCAATAGATATGGCTCCAATCTGTAAACATGTGAAACAGAGTTGTAAAAATTCAGCTTAGAAAATAACTTTTTTTCTTGAATCCAAAACAGTCTGTATAATTCTTCAAGTTTTGTTTTTATAGCATAGCATAATCTTTTCATATTTAATGTACTCCACACATGCTTGAATCCAATCTTATGAATTATTGTTTTGATTACATAAATCCAGTGATCTTTTTCATTGTTTTGGTGCATTTCATTATATAACAATTTCAAATAGCTATTTTCTTTTGAGTCTATTATGTGAATCCAAAAATTGATTAAATGACTAATAACTTTTAATGTTAATGGGTATCTGCCTAAGTCTCCGAAAACTGGCAAGACCATTGTTTTTTTTGTGAACTCCTAATATCTGTCTGCAAAATTTTGCGTGGGTGCTTTCAAAAGGAAACTGACTGGTTAAGCACATTTTAAATAAATCATCTATTTTGAATTTATCTTTTACATTACAACAATAAGGAAACCATATTTCACTTCCATACGTTAAAATGGGCATTATTAGAGCATCAAACAACTGCATAACAATATTTATTTTTAGTACACCTCCTTGTAGAGCTCTTTTCAGTGAATAAATAGCTTTATTACTTTGTTTGACTAAGTGTTCCTGGGCCACATCAAACTTTCCTGACTGATGAAAAACTATACCTAGATATTTATACCTATCTGTAGTTTCAATTAGGTTTTGTCCACATTTAAATTGAATAGGAATTTTAGGTACAGATTTTGTGAAGATTATAACTTTGGTTTTTTCTTTGTTTACTTGGAGTCCCCATTTTAGACAATACTCATGTAATTTATCCAGTTTTGATTGGAGACCTGATTTTGTATTTGATAACAATATAAGATCATCTGCATACATTAAACCTGAGACTACATCATTTTCCGTTATATATGGAGAATCAATAATTCCTATATGTTGAAAGATATCATTAATGTAGATATTAAAGAGTGTGGGACTTAGTGTGTTGCCTTGATGGACCCCAACTTTTACTTCTATTTCTTCAGATGACGTATCTTTTACTTTTGCATATATTGTGGCATCTGTATACATATCTTCAATCAGATTGAAACATTTACCAGTTATTCCAACTGCATGCAGTTTCACCATTAAAGCTTGATGCCAAATAAACGAATGACCTTTATTTTTTAAGGGTTACAGAATAGGCCTTCACACACGTTTTTTAAATCTGTACCTTACCCTGAAATGGGACTATCAAAAAACAAATAAAAACACAAAAATCCTCCCTCCATCTCTCCATCCACAAGAACCCCCCCCCCCCCCCAATAATAAACAAAAACAAAAACAAAAAAGCCAACTACAACAATGACAATAAGAGTTCAACCAATGATTAAAAAAAAAAAGAGAGA
>CM060320.1:58329225-58334225 GCA_030674155.1 Stramonita haemastoma | reverse complement strand
AGCGGATGATGGAGAGATGCTCGTTGGGGATGTTGACGGGGCCCACGCTGGCCTGGCCGGCATAGCGCGCATCGCGGGGCACTCCGGCAGGCATGAAGGGCCGCGTCAGGGTGGTCACGTTACACTTGCGGTCCTTCAGACTCACTCGGTACTCTCGGTTCTGGAGGACAGTACACACACACACACAATCCAATCCAATCCAGTCCAACCCAACCCAACCCAATCCTCTCCATTCCATTCCAATCCCTTTTTTTTCCCAGATGGTACATTGAATCAGCATCGATTTGCTTGGAGGAGTAGAGTTGGAGGTTGTTGGTGTTGGTGGTGATGGGTGGTGGGGATGGGTGTGGGGTGGGGTGGTTGGGGTGGGGGAGGGAGGGAGGGGGGGGGAGAGGGGAAGGATGGGGGGTGGGGGGGTGTTGGGTGGTTGTGGTTGTGGTGGTGGGGTGTGTGTTGTGGTGGGGGTTGTTGGGAGGGGGGGGGGTTGTGGTGGTGATGGTGATAGGGAAGGTGGTTTTGGCATGGGGGGGGGGGGTGTTGTTGGTGGTGGTGGTTGTGGTGGTGGTGGTTGTGTGGTGGTGGGTGGTTGTGTGTTGAGTGTGTGGGGGGGGGGTTGTGGTGGTGATGGTGATAGTGAAGGTGTTTTTTGGTGGTGGTGGGTGGTGGTGGTGGTTGTGGGTGTTGGTGGTGGTTGTGGTGGTGGTGGTGGTGATGGTGTTGTGATTGTGGGTGGTGGGTGGTGTGGGTGGTGGTGGTGGTTGTGGTGGTTGTCGTCATGTTGGTGGTCGTGGTGATGGCGGTGTTGGGAGTGGTGCTTGGTGTAGATGGAAAGAGAGGAGAGAGAGAGAGGAGAGGAGAGAGAGAGAGGAGGAAGAGAGGAGCGAGAGATATGAGGGATGAGGAGAAGAGGATGGAGAGAGAGAGGGAGATGAGAGAGACGCGGAGAGAAAGAGAGAGGAGAGAGAGAGAGAGAAACATGGACAGAGAGACATATATATATGTATATATATATACAACACGACACATACAGACACACCAGACACACAGGCACAGACACACACAGACACACAGACACACAAACACACCACACACAAACACCAACACCACCACACACACAACATACACATACTCACACACACATACACACACAGTCCCCCCGCCCGCCCCCCCACACGCACACACAACCAGAGCCCCCCCCCCCCCGCCCCCCCCCACACACCCCTCCCCGCTCCCCCCCCCACTACTCTCCCCCCCCCCCCCCCCCCCTCTCACACACACATAGACACATACCGACTGGAAGAGGTAGAGGACATCGTAGAATTCGCGTTCGCTGCCGAACTCCAGTTCCTCCACCTCCCTCACCCGCTTGTTGGGTTTCATCGTAGCTCAGCTTGGCGTAGCCCGTGAAGTTCTTGCTGTAGTCGTTCTGTACATCAGTATTACATTTATTTGTTTATTTATTTATTTATTTAGTTAATTAGTTAGTTAGTTAGTTTTATTTTTTATATCGAGGTTAATGGAATAAGCCTCGTGTTTTTTTTTCCATCCATTCCCTGTGTGTATGCAGTTTTGTAAATCTTGTCATCTGTTCCCACCGGCACACAATGGCTATCTTACGAAAAAGGGAACAGGATTTAACGTGTGCGCAGATGTTCTGCGTGCGTTCGCACGCGGGGTCCCTCGGTTTATAGTCTCGTCCGAAAGATTTTGGGGAGAGTGGAGTCAGCACTGATTTTAACTCCAGGAATAGAACTGGGTCGTCAAATTGACAGTTTACGTAATGGCGCCGGTGGCCATAAACGGTGGCTTGCGCTAAATGTCACCATTGGTAAAGTCGGGATGTCTGTTCTGGGAACAACAGCAACAACCCCCCCCCACCCCCCCCCCCCCCCATAAAAAGACAAAAAACCCCAAACAAATAATCCCCTAAATAACAAACAAAAAACAAACAACAAAAAACAAATAACAAACTAAAAACCCAAAAAGATCCCACTCCCCCAAAAAAAAACCCAAAACTCAACAACAAAAAAACAACAGAAAACCGATTTTATAAGCCCGAAAAAACAAAAACAACAAAGAAAACCAGGACAAAAAAAAAACGGTTATTACTACCGCACGTCCCGTGTATTTTCTTGCTTCAAACTGGCAGGGCTATCTGCAACGAACAGTATCCCACACATTGTAAGAGAATGAAAGCTAAAGGTAAGGGTTCTGTAACCTGTGCGGTCGTTTGAGGGGGGGAGATTTATCAGAGTTGTTTTCCTTTTGTTTGTTTCATAGTTGTGTTTTTTTGTATATTTGTTTCTGTTGTTGTTTAAAGAGAAAGAGTCAAAGCGTCAAGTGATTTACGGGCCCTACCAGTAGGGCCATATTGTCAGAAAAAAATCCCTCCTTTTTTCTTTTTTTTCATTTTTTTTCTTATGCAGCTTCCCTTCAAAGGCATTTTTTCTCTCCTAAGTCGTATTTTTTTTGTTGATATAATTGCTGGCTGTGAAATAGAAAACAAAGAAAATTTTTCCGCTCTGCTCCTTATGATTGGAGACAATCTTCAATTTTTGCCAAATAAATAATTTTACATGTTAACGTGGGGAACGTGGTCTGTGCAATCAGATTCAGGACAGCCCAAAAAGGGTTAAACTGCCACATGTATACAAATCCTTATTATAGGCCACACAGAGCGTGCCCTGGCAATACTGGCAGCCAGACACCAGAACATGTGCTGCAGTTTGCTCGCTAATGAGGCACTCTGAAAGAGGTCTGGCCTGATGACCCCTTCCCCCAGTGGTCAGAAGCTCTGTGGGACTAGGGAAGACCTGCACCCCTTACATCTACCTTCGTCACAGAGACTGAACTGTCATCAGACAAAACTGTCCATCAGAGAACCAACCCCAAAATAAATATATCAAAAACCCAATAAAAGTTAAACAAAGATAAAAACAAAAAAAAAACCATTTTTAAAAAATCATCATTTGATAGTTCAAAATTTTCAGAAACTTTTCAGTTCTTGCGATGACTTGTTATGGATCAGTGAATAAATTTTATAGGGACAAACTCCAACACGCATTTTTTTTTTTTTTTATTTTCAGGATAATGAAAATAACATTCATATGCTTTTTCTTTTTACATCCAGTTCTCGTGTACATGCATTTTTGTAATTAGTCTTTTGGTCATGTTTCCCCGGCACACAATTGTTACTCAGCCGAAATGTGGAAAAAGCTTTAACATGTGCACAAATGTTCTGCTGAAGTTTACACAGGGGGATATCGGTTTCAGTCCACCCGAAGAACTTTATTAAAGTGCGTCGGTACAAAAATTTTTCCATGTGATTGTTTCCCTGCTTCACAATGTTTTTCTACAGTAGTCCAAGTTTATTTTGTTTTTTATGAATAATTTATGGAACAAAATTTTTTCCCATAACTGTTTGAAACAATCATTGCCCCCAAAATAAAAAAGCCCAACAACCCAAAATCATGGCAAAATAAAAATAATGGTAAAAACCCCAAGGACTCACTGCAAGGCTTGGGTGCTGAGCGCGGCCAGTGCCAAACCAGAAGCAAGAGGGCGGCCAGCATGGTAAGTGTCGTTTGCTCACAAGGAAACGTCAAAATTGGAAAGCTGTCGGACGGCGGATTTTTTATATTTCATTAGTTATGCCGCAAAGCCCCTGTCCGTTCCAAAGTGCAAAATGTAGGTCAGAGTTCTCTGTTACAGGCAGACTTGAAAGGGTTTGAGTAGTTTGAAGTAGGGGCGGTGGTGTGGTGTACATCGGTCGCGGGTGGGTTCTTTGGAGAATGAAAAGGGAATTGAATATTCTGCCAATCTTACCAGAAAAATTTTGGTTAGCTAGGAAAAAGTACTCTTATGAAACCAGACTGTAAGGTCTATTCGCCATTAGATTAAAAAAATGAAATTCTCTGATCAAAAATGGCTTTCAGTTTGAGTCGGAAACTTTTGTTATTAGAATAGAAGGAGAAAAATAAAACCCCAAACCAGTTTATGAAAGTTTTACACCAGTCCCGTTTGTCCGTGTAAATGGGTACCCGCCCTCTTTGGGGGGCAGGGGAAAAGGTTAAACGCAAGGGAGGGGATGGTCGGGTGCCCCTTTCGATACGGGTCCCTAGAGAAGCTGAGGTCTTGACCACCGTTACCCACGCAGCATTTGAATTGGGAGGACCTTTTTCTTTTATAGCAAGCACATGGGAAAGTCTTGGTGCATGTTGGTCAACTTTGTATTTTCGTAATCAGGCAAACGTTGCCAGGAATTAAAAGATATTCAACCTGTTTTTTGAATCTGTCTGCATGTCTGTACACACAAGAGTAATAGCCTGTGTTATGTGTTCATTTTTTTCGGCTAGAGTTGAGGTTCACCAATGGTGAGATTTTTTGAAATGCGTCCGTTTTTTTTTTTTTTTGTTTGCTGTTGTTAAGGTAGCGACATTCCGACTTCGAGGGGCAGGGTTTACTATAAACTGACGTGCAAATGGTAAATTTTCCCTCATTATTCCACCATGCACCGCAGAAATTTCTGTAATAACTTCAAATCTCTTAAGATTCCCAAAAACTCTACCCGAGGGGGTGGCGGGTAGAGGGGAAACAGCAGAAGGAAAAAAAAGGGGCAACAAACATGTTTATAGAAACTTTGTTTTCGTTCCCCGCTAGAGTCCTAGGTTCCTAATTTAAGGTTTTGTATATGACCTTTTTTCCCATCAGTAAGGTACCACTTCCAATTTTTGGGGGGTTTAAAAATCTGAACTTGCACTGGGTTTTTTCCTTTCTTCCAAATTGGGGGGACATGGACAAATGGGTGGGGAAAATTTATATTGGATTGACAGCTTCAATGAGGTTCAGATAAGCATGAAGTGTAAAGTTTTTAGGCTCCTATAGCCCCTGGAAGAAGTGTCGAAAACGGGAGGACAGAAACGGAATTTACCCCAAACCCCAAAAGATAAAACTGCTGAAGTGCAGCGGTATGCATTTTGGGGGGAAGAGAGAGAGAGAGA
>CM060320.1:58321674-58329125 GCA_030674155.1 Stramonita haemastoma | reverse complement strand
GAGACAGAGAGAAAGATGGCAAACCCTGGTATTACAGCATTACCTTGGAGCTCTCCTACCGTCGACAGGGCGACAGAGGCAGGTAGACAGGTGACAGGTTGTCGACAGGTAACTGGATCTGCTGCATGCTTGTGCACACGTGTGACAGAAAGGCACGAGCGAGTCTGCAGGCAACTTGAGCTGTCAGATCGTTGAACTCGGGACCTTCGATCCACACCAAACACTGCAAAGGTTTAAACTATCTACTTGTGAGTCCAGATTTGTTGGGTGGTTTTTTTTTTGTTTGTTTGTGTGTGTGTGTGTGTGGTTTTTTTTTTGTTTTTTTGTTTTTTGGGGGGCGGGGTTAGTGAAACCCTGTTGCATTATCTGTTAGACTGATGTGCCTGTCTTTCGTACCTCCATACCTACGCCTCTCATCCCCCCCCCCCCCCACCATCCCCCCATACACTGAAGAATGTGCGTATGTGCGCGCGGAGAGAGAGAGAGATAGAGAGAGAGAGAGAGAGAGAGAGAGAGGGGGGGGGGGAACAGTGTGAGTGTGTGTGTACATGTGTGTGCGCGCGGATGTGTGCGTGTGGGTGTGCAATTACGCATGCGTGAGTGAATGTATGTGCATGTGTGTGCGTGCGTGCGTGGGCGCGTGTATGTGCATGTACTATGTGTGTGTGCGTGCGCGTACGTGTAGAAAGAGGATGGGTAGGCGAATTTCACAATCAAGTCACACAGCAAACACACAAACTTGGACTGTACCCCTCCTAGAAATTCTAGAACCCCACGTACATAAAAATAGATATTTTAAGAAACTCATTTTGATGCCACCTCCACATCTACGTCATAAAGATGACGTCACGCTATAGAAAGTACCGGTTTCCACACACACACCACAAAAAAATTTTAAAAGAAAAAAATGCCCGCGTGAATGGTTGGCGTTTCCACCAGTCACCGGATCGCTTTGGAAACCCATCACCCAGGTGGCTGTTAACATAACCATCCTGTGCCGCTTTTTATAGTTCACAGATTGATTTTTTTGCTTTCCTACCGCTTTGTATCTCTACGTAGTAGCGAGTTAGGTGTAGCCTAGCCTTGTGAGCAAGAGCTGCTGTGTTTTAAATGAAGTGGGTGGGGGGTGGAGTATGAGTATGAGTGTGGGTGTGGGTGGATAGGTGGGTGGGTGTGGGGGGTTGGTTTCATGTGACGTGGCTTTGCGCATGTGATGTCGGTCGGGCGTGCGCGTCATACAGCGTCAGCGTGGCAGAGGAGTCATGTTACGAAGGATGACGGTGACGTCTTATTTAAGTTACAATGAGAGTTGCCTATTTTTGGTGAGGGGGGGGGAGAGGAGATGGAATTGGATGTACTCTTTGTTGTTGTTGTGGTTCGTCATACTGCGTCATTGTGGCAGAAGTCATGTTGCAAAGATGACGGTGATGTCTTGGTTAACACAATGACAGCTGAGTATTTGGGGAGGGGGGATAGAGGAGATCGAATTTGATGTACTTTTTGTTGTTGGCTTGTTTGTTTTTTTGTTGGTAAAGGCTTTGTCATTTTTTCTTTTGTCTGTCTGTTTATCTGGTTGATTGTCTGTCTCTCTGTCTGTCCCGTACCGTTTTCTCTCTTGTTGTCCTTCCTGTCTCTTTTTCTGTCTCTGTTCTCTCTTTTCTCTCTGTCTGTCTCCTCTTCTGTCCTGTTCTCTGTCTCTGTCTTGTCTCTGTGTCTGTCTGTCTGTGTCTGTCTGTCTGTCTGTCTGTCTGTCTGTCTGTCTGTCTGTCTGTCTGTCTGCTCTTCTGTCTCGTCTCTCTTCTCTTCTCTCTCTCTCCTCTCTCTCCTCTCTCTCCCTCTCTCTCTCTCTCTCTCTCTCTCTCTCTCTCTCTCTCTCTCTCTCTCTCTCTCTCTCTCTCTCTCTCTCTCTCTCCTCTCTCTCTGTTTCATGTCCTGGATTAAATGATCTCAGAAAACAGCTTGTTCCAGGCAAATACTATTCGCAACCTTGCTTGTTTAATTAAACTGATATTGCTTCCGACTGCAACAAACAACACAACTATAAGGCATTTAGCATTGTATCTACAGAAAGCATTTTGCAATTAGAAGTGCAGTATTAACGTGAGCAGCATTATTTATTGTACTTATCCATTCTATGTTATGATGTTATCATTATGTTCATCCCCCTTCTAAGGAGTTCGGACCTTTATGGATAAACGTCTGCGTCTGTCTCTCTCTGTGTCTGTCTGTCTGTCTGTCTATCTATCTATCTATCTATCTGTTTGTTAGCAGATATGTGTGTGTGTGTGGTGTGTGTGTGTGTGTGTGTGTGTGTGTGTGTGTGTGTGTGTGTGTGCGCGCGCGTGTGCGTGGGTGTGTGTGAGTGTATGTATGCATGTGTGTGTGAGTGTGTGTGTGGTGTGTGTGTGTGTGTGTGTGTGTGTGCGCGCGTGCGTGCGTGTGTGTGTGTGTGTGTGTGTGTGTGTGTGTGTGTGTGTGTGTGTGTGTGTGTAAGTGATATTAGCGGCACAAGAACAGAGCAGAGATGGATGTGGCATGGCAATGACAGAACCTGACTGGCTGGCTTATCTGGTCTGGCTAGAGATCGAGAGAGAGAGAGAGAGAGAAGAGAGAGAGAGAGAGAGAGAGAGAGAGAGAGAAGAGAGAGAGAGAGGAGAGAGAGAGAGAGAGAGAGAGAGAGGAGAGAGGTGTTGTATTTTTTTCTCCTCTTTTATCAAAATGTTATGTTTTATATTCATACTTATTTTGTTGATAGATGGTGGTGGATTGATGTTTTCAGTCATTTACCTCATCACATTCTCCTGTTTCCTCTTTAATTATTGCGCTTTTTTAAAAATCAGTATCATCATTGATTCTTACTTCTTACTTTCGTTTCTGAATGAGTGCCTTTTTATATCATTACCTTATTATTGTATCTCTGTCTTATTTCTTGCATGTTGTTTGACACTTTGGTATGGTTTCTTGCTCTTTGTATTTGGATCATTATTATTTTTGTTGTTTAGTTACAGCTTATCTTTTCATCTTGATGTAATCCCTGAAAAGGGCGGGGACTGGATGTAAAAAAGCACACGAGTGCTTATCTATTATCCTGGAAGAAAAGAATTGGCCTTGCCTTGACCTCATCTGAAACCTTCCTTGTCCTCTTTTCCTTCATCCTCCTTAGATGGCTTCACCAGAGCTATAAACTACTGTAATGTTTGGCAGGAGAAGGAAAAAAAGGGGTGTTGATACAGTTGGTTGTATAAAAACAAGCTTTTAACATGTTGTCCCTTAGAACGGATGTTCATGAATACAGAATTCTCTCTCTCTCTCTCTCTCTCTCTCTCTCTCTCTCTCTCTCTCTCTCTCTCTCTCTCTCTCTCTCTCTCTCTCTCTCTCTCTCTCTCTCTCTCTCTCTCTCTCTCTCTAGTGGTCAGAACATTGCGCTGGCAATTTGAAGACCCGGGTTCGAATCTGGTCGAGGAGATTTTTCTCTCCTGGAGTTAACATCAGTGCTGACTCCACTCTCCCCACATGTCCTTCGGATGAGACTTTAAACCGAGGCCCCGTGTGCGAACGCACGCAGAACATCTTGCGCACACGTTAAATCCTGTTCCGCTTTTCGTAAGAGTAGGCCATCGTGTGCCGGTGGGAACAGATGACATTTACAAAACTGCATACACACGGGGACTGGATGTAAAAAAGCACAAGAGTGCTTATCCCATTATCCTCGATATAAAAGAATAAATCAAATCAAATCAAATCTCTCTCTCTCTCTCCTTCCCTCTCTCTGTCGCACTCCCTCCCTCTCTCTATCTCTGTCTCTCTTTTTCTCATTCAGTCTCTTGTGAGTCAAAACCGCACTTCCTTCTTTTTCAATCAAGACTCATCACTAGTCATAAAAAAAAATCCAACAAAGCCACATGTACACATACATGCACACAGATTTGTGTTAATATTGAGCTCATGTCCATGAAGTTAATAATAATCATGATCCTGGACCTTGTTCCTATATCCTCACCTTCTTTTTCACCCCCTTTTTTTTTCATTGGCTTTCATTCTGTTTTTTTTCTTTTCTCCTTTTTTTAGTTCTGTCTTCTGAAAAACAAAAGCATAAAAACCTAGCCTATAGTCTCTTTTTTTCTTCCTGGCACTTCGACCAGGGCAAAGGGCGTAGGGCTGTTGACGTGTTTCATTTAGCGAGGCCGGGAGATGGGCCACTCATTCAGTCATTGCAGCCTTCAGCGCTAACAACCAGCCTTCGCTCTCCGCACTACATGTTATTGCTGTTGTCTTCAAAGCTCTGTTCAGCTACTACACAGAATTTTTCAGACGCATTTTTTAAAAAATTCTTGCGTGCGGTTTTTGCTACCATTTTGAGTTCTTTTGTTTATTTTGTTTTGTTTGCTTGTTTGTTTTGTTTGTTTGTTTCTTTTCTTTCTTTCTTTTCTTTCTTTCTTTTCTTTCTTTCTGTCTGTCTTTCTTTCATTCTTTCTTCTTTCATTATTTTCATTCATTCTTTCATTCTTTTTTTTTCATTATTCATTCTTTCTTTCTTCATTTTTCTTTTCTTCTTTCTTTCTTTTTTTTGTCTTTGTATTTTTATCAAATTTCTTCTTTTCTTGTGGTTTAGGCGATTTTTTTTTCTTTTTCTTTCTTTCTTTCTTTTTTTTCTTCTATATTTTTTGATTTTTAATCAAAATTATCTTATCTTAATTTTGTGTTTAGCTTTTATTTCTCTTTCTTTCGTTTTTGTCTTTTTTTCTTTCCCAATAGTTCTTTACGAAAAGCGTCATAATTATTTGAAAAATGTTATGAACTAGCGCTCCGTATTAGTTGTGCTTTTTAATCAGTCCTCGATCACCAATTTAGCAATACCTTTTACGAAAGGGACAGAATTACGTGAAAGCAAGATGTCTGCTGTGCGCTCCCACGGCCTTTGGGTTATAGTCTCATCAAAGACTTTTAGGGATTGACGAGCGTAAATGCGTTGACTTGTAATCCTGTAGTCTTGGTGACTGTTTGCCATTTATTCTTTTATCCTTTGACGCTTGAAACATTAATTCATCTGTTTTGAGATGATAAAGTATTTGAATTGAATTGAGTGTACAAGGGCAAGTATGCGTGGAAGAAAAAACAAACCATGTAGTATCACTATTTGGTGAATGAAAGGAAGTTATCTAAGAAAATGATCAATTATGCATGTAAAAGATCCTTTCATTCATGTTGATGTTAAAGAATCATGCAAATATAACAACACCCAGCACACACACACACACACACACACACACACACACACACAACACACACACACACACACAAACACACACACACACGCACGCACGCACGCACGCACGCACGCACGCACACATACACCCCCCCCCCCCCACACACACACACACTGGCCTTGGCTTTACCAGCACATAGAACGACACTGTTAATTAATTAAACACCTGCTAAAAGAAAACATCAACACCATGGAGGTGTGGCATATCACGTATGGAGCATCTTGGCCATCGTGACTTCTTCATGACAAAAACTGAACTGAATGAAACCGCTGTGACTAGTTTCTCATACAGAAAGATCACTAACATAACAATGAAGCAAAAACAACAAAACCCCAGAATTGAAAGCACCACACACACGCCCACACACACCCACCCACCCACCCACCACACACACACACACACACACACACACACACACACACACATATATATATATATATATATAGAGAGAGAGAGAGAGAGAGAGAGAGAGAGAGAGAGAGAGAGAGAGAGAGAGAGAGAGAGAGAGAGAGAGAGAGAGAGAGAGAGAGAGAGAGAGAGAGAGAGACGCAGACGCAGACGCAGATAGTTTATTCATATAGGCCTTAGCCCCTTATGAAGGGGAATGTGAACAATACAAGACATGGTATGATAAATATAGTGAAAAATTATTTGATCATTAAGCACACTGCCTTATGAAGTGACTATTTCTCTAAGTTTGAAAGCCTTGTACAAGAATAGAGAAAAGTTATGTATAACTTCAGGATGTGTACAAGACATTAATAAATTCAATTTAAACAAACAAGGTTCCCTAAAATACTTTGGTTGAATAAATTTTACTCTAAGGTTATGTAATTGTTGGCAGCAAAGAACAAAGTGGACTTCGTCTTCCTTTAACACATTGCATAATGGACATAACAAATCATGATCATTATGGATTCTATATCTTAAACGATGTACATTCAGATCAGATATACCAAGTCTAAATTTTACTGTGATGTGTTTCAATTGTCGATTCATATCAAGTTCTAAATAGCATTTTAAATCATGACCATTACAATATGTTCTATAAAAGTCAAACCTTTGGCTATTGTTAATATGATAGTTCCAGTTCTGCCACCTGCAGTCAATCAATCGTTGACGAAAGACTTTAATGAACACATGAACATCACCCACACCTTGGTTCAACCACACATCTCCGAACCCATTTTCAATTAAACAGATACGCACACTTGAAACCCAATTTTTCTTACCCATTACATCTAAATTATACAACATTTTGTATGCCTTATATGGTAATCTGAGATCTTCCATTTGTAGCAACTTAATCCAATAACGAATACAATTAACTGCAGAATTTATGTACAAAGGATATCTATCAGTTTCACCATAAACGATGTCATTAGGTGTACGTCTATCAACTCCCAAGTATTTCTTTATTGCGAACAAATGAACAGATTCACAATGAAATGCTGCTTTGTCCAATCCCCATAATTCTGAACCATACTGAAGAACAGGTTGAACCTGTGAGTCGAATAGCTTCATTAATAGCCCAAAAGAATTATTATTAAGTGTGTACAATCTTTGCATAATATATACCAACGCATTCTTTGCCCTACTGGAAAGGTCCTTACAAGCAGCAGTGAAACTGAGACGTGTAGAAAACAATATCCCTAAGTACTTATAAACATTAACTACAGGTAGCAGATTACCATTGTATAACCATCTTTCTCGCATACCCAAATAACCTCCCTTACGAAACACAATGATGTTACTTTTCTTCATATTCACTTTTAATTGAAGTGAAAAAGCAGCATGATACAAATTATTTAACTGATTTTGAAGCCCCACAATAGTCTCTGACAACAGCACTACGTCATCAGCTAATAACAGAATGAACAACTCAAACGCATCATGTGACAAAACTGCACCATGTTTTCCATTATTAATTACTTGTAATGCTATTTCATTTATGAAAAGTGAAAATAAAACAGGGCTGCACACATCTCCTTGCTTGACTCCGGCTGTGCATCTAATGAAATCTGTCAATTTAGAACCACATCTTACTTTACATTTTATATCTTCATACATTCTTTTTATACATGTGTGGAGCTTACCTCTAATACCGTTTTTTAACAAAATGGGCCAAAGTAAATTTCTATTAATGGAGTCAAAGGCTTTTTCGAAATCTATAAAACTTACGGT
>CM060320.1:58314174-58319174 GCA_030674155.1 Stramonita haemastoma | reverse complement strand
ATATTTAAAATAATAGGACACATACATAACATAGCATCATCATCATCGCTATCATTGACCCAAATGTCATCTCCATCATCTCATCATTATTACAGTTATGCGCGCATGTGCCCTCACACATACACACACACGCGCGCGCACGCACGCACACACACACATTCCCATATACATACCCTCTGACACAGACACACGCACGCACGTAAGCACTCACGCACGCACGCACGCACGCACACACACACACACACACACACACACACACACACACATACACATACCCCAAAGTTATTCGGATGAGACTACAAACCGAGGCCGTGTGCGAACACACGCCTAACACTCCGCCCACATGTCAAATCCTGCTCCACACATCGTAAGAGCAGGCCACTGTGTGCTGGCGAGAACCGGCTGCAAAAGCACACAAGTGCTCACACCCTTATCCTCGATACAAAAGAAAAGTGATGATAATAATAATAATGCATATAATCATAACTGATATACTCCATACCTCGCTTCATGAGCACATGTACAAACGTCTCAGTTTTCTTCACATACCGTGACTTTAACATATAACCATTATTTTAACTGTAGCACACATCTATGACTACGTTTAAACAGACAACCATTGTTTAAGCTGCAGCACACATCAGTCAACATGTTTCAACAAATAAACATCGTTTAAGCAGCAGCACACATCAGGCAGTCTTGCCAATAATTAATATGGTAAACACAATCATTTGGGGGGGAAATTACAATTCGATCAAACGCTTTTTCCTTAGATCAATTGCATGGAAAATATACCTGGACAATTTATGCATTTTATGTTGAGTTGTAACTTGTAGTAATTGGTGGAGTGAGGTTCTAACTAATTCTTTCAGGAATTTATCCCGTAAATGAGTGTATGTAGGGCAAACAAAAAGAAAATGCTGTTCATCTTCTCTTGCTGTCCTGCAAAAGGGACAAGCTTTTTTCTCCATTAAGCTACTAAAACGGTGTGTATTTGCGTTCAGTGGGAGAACATTAAATCTTATTTGTGATATGGCAACCCTAAAACAATAGGTATCAATATTGCAAACATATTTCTCTTTTTCGAAAAGTATCTTAAAGGACCTGTAGCAGTCATACCTGTCACGCTCTCTTATTGTACCTGTCTATTCTTGTATGAAAATATCAATGAGCCTTTGTTTAAACAATCTCAAAAACGCTTTAACATCACCTACACCTTGCTGCAACCACACAAAATTAAACCCTGTCTCGCATAAAATTTCTCTAATTTTAGACACCCAGCAATATTTTCCAGTTCTGTCAAGTTCAAGCAGCATATGGTATGCCTTGTATGGCAACCTTTCAGTACGCATTTGCAGTAATCTAAACCAATATCTTAAAACAGAGACAAAAGAATTCACATACAGGGGGTATCGTCCCAAATCGCCATATACCATTTTGTTTGGTGTTTTGACTGGGACGCCTAAGAACTGCTTGCATGCCATCATATGGACTTTTTCCACATGATCTAATTTTGATAACCCCCATATTTCAGATGAATAGAGCAAGATAGGCTGCATTTTTGCGTCAAAAATCTTAAAGAAAGTGTTAGCAGTCATTTCTTTATACTTTTGAAATGCTCTATTAAATTGTACAACCGCTTTCTTACCCTTAGTCACTAAATGCTTTGTGCCTCTCTTCATACTAAGCATTGTTGTAAACTGAAAACCTAAATAACAATAACTATTGACTACGTCTAGCTTTTTATCATTGAAACACTATTGCTCATGTCGACCTAAATATCCCCCCTTTCTAAATACCATTATTTTAGTTTTATCAGTATTTACATTTAGTTTCATTTCATTACAACACCTGTGTAGGATATTAAGCTGGTTTTGTAGACCACCCGCTGTTGTTGACAATAATGCTACATCGTCAGCAAAAAGTAGGATAAACACTTCCATTAGAGCTGGTAACATTTGGATACCATGCTTTCCCCTGCATCTATGTTGTTAGCTAACTGATTTATATAAAGTGACAATAATGTAGGAGACAGGACACAGCCTTGTCTTACCCCAACTGGACATTCAAAGAATTCTGTAAGTTCACAATTTACACGCACACATGAAAGCAATGAAGAATACATAGATTTCAAAGATGCTAAAAACTTTCCCTTAATACCCTGGTTTTTCATGCATTTTAGAAGTTTATCATGATGTACAGAATCAAATGCTTTTTTGAAGTCTACAAAAGCAACATATAATTTCTTACCTTTCTTTAGCATACACTTTTGCACAATTGCATATAAATTATATATTTGATCAAGCGTGGAATAACCCCTACGAAAACCTGCCTGACTCTCAGAAATCATTTCATTTTCTTCCAACCAACTGTACAATCTTGTATTTAACGCTGTGGTATAACACTTTGAAACTATACTCAGCAAAGATACTCCTCTATAATTGTCTGTTTTTTCAGGATCTCCCTTTTTATAAATTGGTATGATTATAGCTTTGGACCATTCAGACAGATATACACCAGAGGTAAAGACAGCATTAAAAAGTTTTACTAGGAACCCCAACACACTTTTACCCCCATTTTTTAACATTTCATACAAAACACCATCCATTCCACTTGCCTTCCTTAATTTGAGTCTTGCAATAGCATGAGTTACCTCTTCTTCAGATATATCTTTGTTCAAAAAATGATCTACATCATCCAAAACATCAACATTGACATCTTCACGCTCACCAGTCTCCTCATTCATACAAAAAACTTCTTTAAAGTAACAAAACCAGTCTTCATTGCTGATGTTGTTGCAAATTATGTCCCTATTGCCATATCCCATCCTTTTAACTTCTTTCCAGAACTGAGAAGAGTCTGCAATGTTTTCAGCTAAAAGTTCAGTTTTCTTTTTCCTGTAATTTTGTTTTTTTGTTTTTAATAATCGTTTATACTCTTTTCTTTTTTCCACATAAATCAACCTGTCATCCTCACTTCTGGTCACTCTAAAGTGGTTTAACTTTGCTCTGCTTCCTTTTTTTGCAATTTCACATTCATCGTCAAACCATTCCGATTTTATGGTCTTGTGCATGGGTACTTTTCTAGACATGCAGGTGCTTGCCTCTTTTAGGCATTTAACAAAGATTTCCAGAGCAGTTTCTATATTGTTTTCCAATGCATTTGAGGCGAATGTAAGTTTTTCTTGAATGTCTTTGCTATTTAGTGTGGTTACAAAATCATTTTTTTTAGTTTCGTCCCACACTACTTTCTGACAGACTTTTTTTGTTTGATTTCTGTTGATATGTTGTTTCTGTACAATTGGTATTAGTTTCCATCTCCATACAAACTGGCAGATGGTCAGATTCTGTTAAGTTTTTAACCAGCAAAGATAAAAATTTAACCGAACTAAATAAACCCAGACATACAATGAAATAATCCACAACACTTGAACCTGAAGGTGATATAAATGTATAGCTTTCATCAAAGCCTGGATCACAGAGACCATTTAATATGACAGTCAAACATGTTGCATAACTCAATCAGCTGATTACCAAAAACATTTGTATACATATCATGTGACTTTCTGGGCAATTTTGAACTAGGATAACGATGCAAATTCTGAAAGTTATCTTAGTCATCATCTAAACTGTAGTTTTCACATGCGGTTCGTGCATTAAAATCCCCCATTATCAGCAATCCAAAATCATCATATGCATTCTGAAGATCTAATATACACTGCTCCAAAACTTCTAAGCCATAGATATCTTGTGTTGTTTTCCAAAATGTGGAATCAGAAGGAGGAATATACATGCAAATTAACATAGTATCATTAGTGGTACCAAGTAAATTCTTGTGCATTTTTATAACCACAGTGTTTTCTGTCTCAACATGAACTTTATCAACACATGAACTGAATTTCTTTTTAACCATGACAATTACCCCACCAGAGTATCTCCCCTGATGAGATAACTTTTTGGCTTTAGCAGTAAAAAAAGAGTAATCATGAAAAATGTGAGACTCAAATTCAGTCCCAATAAAAGTTTCTGTTAAACAAATAACATCGTAAGCAAGAAGAAAATTTATGAACTCTTTGTTTTCCAGTTTTGGCAAAAGGCCATGCACATTAAAGTTATGAAAACTTATACATAACTTTTTTACATTAAGATTGGATGTTGTCATCCTTGAACTTGGGCATTCAATAGTAGGCCTGTGATCAACTGAATTACTTTCGCAAACTGTAGCCTGGCCGAATCCCTATTTAGTGCCACTAGAGGCATCATTGCCTTTAGACTTAGCCCAAGAATGCATGCTTGAGTTGGCATGTTCTTTCGAGCTACAACAAGAATGTTGTTTGCTGAAAGAATCAGAGATGCTTGCCTGACTTCTTGATCTTTCAGGTAGTTTTTGACCTCTTTGTCTGGAGACACTTTGAGTTGTGTCTCGTCTTGATCGTAGACCCTGTTTTGTGGACCTAGATGGTCTTTCCTGTCTTACCATTTGTTTTGGTCTAGTGACAGTGTTACCTGTGTCAGTGGAGTCCTTGCTGCATCTGCCCATATGTACGTTACAATTAGACATGTCGTCAGCACTGAGTCTGTGGTCATTAGTAACAGTCCCAGTTGGTCCAGTAATGTCTACACTGTCTGTTTTGTTTTGTTTTTGTTTTCAATGTGTGTATGGTCAACTGTCGTGTCGTCAGTTAAATCGCTGCAAAGAGTTGCTTTCTTCTTTCCAATCTCTGCTCTGTTTATGTCAGGTATGATGTCTTCCTCTGTCTCTTCATCAGTCACTTTATGCTGTTTATGTACCTCCCTGCTAAATGTATCATCTTCACCTTCTTTGTCAGACATGTCGACACTGCTCTCATAGTTGTCAGGTATGTCTTCATTGTCCTCTACTGTATTTGTATCCTCCTTGTCACTGTCTTCTTTGTTGTCCTCTACTGTATTTGTATCCTCCTTGTCACTGTCTTCTTTGTTGTCCTCTACTCAGCACAACCGATTCCGGCAAGCGCTAGG
>CM060320.1:58291674-58301674 GCA_030674155.1 Stramonita haemastoma | reverse complement strand
TGTGTGTGTGTGTGTGTCTGTGTCTGTGTGTCTGTGTGTCTGTGTGTCTGTGTGTGTGTGTTTTTATTTGTTCTATCTTATTATATTCTTTTATATCGAGGATAATGGAATAAGCACTAGTGTGCTATTTTTTACATCTAGTCCCCGTGTGTATGCAGTTTTGTAAATCTTGCCATCTGTTCCCACCGGCACACGATGGCCTACTCTTAACGAAAAGGGGAACAGGATTTAACGTGTGTGCAAGATAATCTGCGTGCATTCGCACACGGGGCCTCGGTTTATAGTCTCATCCGAAGGACTTCGGGGGAGAGTGGAGTCAGCACTGATGTTAACTCCAGGAGAAAAATCTCCTCGACCGGGAATCGAACCCGGGTCGTCAAATTGGGAGCGCAATGTTCTGACCACTAGGCTATCCTGTCCCCTGTGTGTGTGTGTGTGTGTGTGTGTGTGTGTGTGTGTGTGTGTGTGTGTGTGTGTGTGTGTGTGTGTGTGTGTGTGTGTGTGTGCGCGTGTGTGTATATTCATCAGTGTGTGTGTATGCGTGTTTGCGCGCGCGCCCATGTGTGTGTGTGCGCTTGTTTGTATGTGTGTGTGTTTGTATGTGTGTGTGTGCTTGTGTATATGTATGTGTGCGTGTGTGTGCGCGCACACGCGTCTGTGTGTGTGTATGCTAAATATCAGGCGCTTCTGATTCACGACAAAAAGTGCTAAGCCAGGCTAGCCGAGTGACTAAGTGCGATAACGGACCTAGCCTACAGGCAGGCTATATATCTGTCAGCCAGCCCGCTCTCTGTCCTATCCTAGTCCAACTTCGTGCTGGTGTGTAAGTGTTGTGTGTGCTGCCGGTAAGTGGCTAAGTTGTGTTACCTGCAGTCTCCAACTAGAAACAGTTTATGGTGCTGATGGTCAAAGTTGATCTTTTGCAGTTGCTAAAAGTCAGTAACTGTTTTGTTTTCATTGTAAAGGTGTATATTTTTGAATGTGTGTTGAGTTTTGTTTTGGGGGTTGTTGTTTTTGGGGTTTTTTTTTTTGGTTTTCAGCTAGGTTAACGTAAAAGTTAGAGGTAAGGTGGGGACCATTTCTTCTTGTTGCGAGAGTGGCGTTTGGTGGGTGTGGTTTTCTTGTTGCGGTTTTTTCTTTTTTTTGGTTGATTCTTGGGGTTTAATGTCGAATCTTGGGGAAAATGTTTTATTTGATAAGTTTGTTTGGGAAATGTTGTTTGTGTTAGGATTTTGCATAAAGTTCTTTTTCTGTGTTGTTTTTTATTGGTGGTGGTGGTTTTTCTTCTTCTGGACTGTTACTTGTCGTTGTCGTCGTCGTTGTTGTTGTTGTTTGTTGTTGTTGCTCTTCTTCTTCTTCTTCTTCTTCTTCTTCTTCTTCTTCTTCTTCGCTTTCTCCTTCTTCTTCTCTCTCTTCTTTTCTTCTTCTTCTTCTTCTACTTTTTCATTTCTGTCTTTCTTCTTCTTCTTCTTCTACTCTTACTTCTTCTACTTTTTGTCTTTCTTCAACTTTTCTTCTTCTTCTTCTTCTTCTTCTCTTCCGCCTTCTCCTCTTCCAAGTTCTCATCATCCTACCTCTCTTTTACTTTCGTTCTTCCCTTCTTTCTCTTTTGGTTCACGCTTTCTGATCTTTTCTTTCTCTAGTTGTTTTTCCTCAAAAAGAAACTACGATGACTTTGAAATTCAAAGAAAAAAAACGGGGTTTAAAACAGATCTTTCAATTCTACGAAGTCTAAAAATGAAGATTTCTACTTAAACTATAACAAAATTGTACGAGGTGACAGCCCCGACATGGTCTCTGTGGTTGGCGGGGCTATAAACAACAGGCTTGGATCGGGACAACAAAATTTGTAATCTATAACATCCTGATATTTAATCCAGTGTGACATTGTGTCGTCGACCGGGCGAGAAAATACACCAGAAAATTAGACATTTAGATAGACGTACACAGTGTTTGTATTATTGTATTGTGTTGTATTGTGTTGCATAGTGTAGTAGTGTGTTGGATTGTATTTTTGTATTGCATAATATTGTATTGGATATGAATAATTGTAGAGTGCAATTCCGTAGTCTTCCGGGAATGAAGGATTATGCTATGATGTACTGTTTGTATTGTATTGTATTGTATTGTATTGTATTGTATGTATTGTACTGCATTGTATTGAACTGTATTGACTGTATTGTACTGTATTGTATTGAGTTGTATTCCATTGTATCATATACCACTCTAATTACGGCACAGCAGATCTCTGCATACAATTCGGGGCTGCTATCCCCTCCCCTTCAGGATCGCTCGGTCACAGGAGCAGCGCCACCCATTTGTCAATAATCTTTAAGGTTTTACTTTTTGTTTTTGGGTAGTGTTGGTTCAGTTTGTACTGTTACATAGCTAGATAACACACATGTGGAGACTTGTATATGTATGTGTGTGTGTGTATGTATGTATGTATGTATGTATGTATGTATGTATGTATGTATGTATGTATGATGTATGTATGTATGTATGTATGTATGTATGTTGTGTGTGTGTGTGTGTGTGTGTGTGTGTGTGTGTGTGTGTGTGTGTGTGTGTGTGTGTGTGTGTAGTATGGTATGGTATGGTATGGTATGGTATGGTGATGTTGTTGTATGTATGTATGTATGTATGTATGTATTGTATGTATGTATGTATGTATGTATGTATGTATGTAGTATGTATGTATGTTTATATTATGTATGTCATGTGGGTGTACCTCACGTGAGTAGCAAAAAGTACCAAGTGTTCACCTGACTGGCTCTTACTATATGTATACCGTGTGTGTGTGTGTGTGTGTGTGTGTGTGTGTGTGTGTTGTGTGTGTGTGTGTGTGTGTGTGTGTGTGTACAAATAAGTGGGCTGTGTTAGTTAGGCTAGTGGCCATGGTGGTAGCAGTGGTGTTGTTTTACACTAGTCTTAAGGGGAAAGAATAGCGGACTGAAAGCTTATCTTAGGGGGTTTGGTTTTGTTGTTATTCTTTCTTTTCTTTTAAGTAGAAATAGTGTGTGTGTGTGTGTGTGTGTGTGTGTGTGTGTGTGTGTGTGTGTGTGTGTGTGTAGTGTGTAGTGTGCAGTGTGTGTGTGTTGGGTAGTGTGTAGTGTGTAGTGTGTAATGTGTGTATGTGTGTGTTTGTATGTGTGTGTGTCTCTGTCTGTCTGTCTGTGTGCGTGTAACTGTGTGTAACGGTGTCTCTGTGTCTGTATGCGTGTGCACACACATTCATGTATGTGTGTAAATGTACAAAATAACGCTCCCACCAACATCAGTATTAGCCTACATAAGAGAGAGAGAGAGAGAGAGAGAAGACGAGAGAGAAGAGACAGAGAGAGAGAGAGAGAGAGAGAGAGAGACAGACAGACAGACAGACAGACAGACAGACAGACAGACAGACAGACAGAAGAGACGACAGACAGACAGACAGACAAACAGACAGACGAGACACAGAGAGTAGACAGAGACACAGAGAGAGAGCAGAGAGAGGAGAGCGTGTGTGCGTGTGTGCGTGCGTGCATGCGTGCGCGTACGTGCGTGCGTGCGTGCGTGTTTCATTAAAACAATCCACTCCTTAGGGCGGAAATTTCCAACATTCAATCCGGCACCAACCAGACCTAGCCCTAAAAAAGTAACAGCCTGACACGGGACAGAGGGGGTGGGGGGAGATGGGAGGGGTGGGGTGGGGTGGGTGGGGGGATACATGCCTTGGTTGAGACGAAAGTTAAGTGTGTGTGTGTGTCACTCTGTTCTTCTATCTTAGCTCATATTTCAAACACTGGCCAAAAAAGAAAAAAAAGAAGAAAAAAAGCAAGAAAAAAGAAAAGGAAAAAAAAAAAAGACAAAAAGGACTCGTTGGGATTTTCTCCGTTTTGTCTACTTTGTCTTTTTTGTCTGTGTCGGTGTATTGTCCTTGTGTGTGTGTTGTGTGTGTGTGTGTGTGTGTGTGTGTGTGTGTGTGTTGTGTGTGTGTGTGTGTGTGTGTGTGTGTGATGTTAGTGTCTGTATGTAGGTTTTGTCTGGTTGAGATAGTGTGTAGTGTATGTGTGTTGTAGTGTGTGTTAGTGTGTGTTGTGTTGCGTGCGTGGCGTGCGCGTGTAAGTGTGTGTTGTGTGTGTGTTGTGTGTGTGTGTGTGCGCGCGCGTGTAATGTGTGTTTGTGTGTGTTTAGTGTGTGTGTGTGTGTGTATGTGTGTGTGTGTGTGCTGGGGTATGTGTGTTGTAGTGTTAGTGTGTGTGTGTGTGTGTGTGTGTGTGTGTGTGTGTGTGTGTGTGGTGTGTGTGTGTGTGTGTTGTAGACCTGAATGTGAGTGTGTACATAAGACACGCGAGTATGTAGGTATGCTGTCAGAGGTGCACAAAGCTTCTAAGCACGAGATGGACTAGCAAGAAACATATACACACACGCACGCACACGCACACACACATAGACAGAGGGACAGAGGGACAGAGACAGAGACACACACGCACACACACACGCGCGCGCACACACGCATGCACGCACACACGAAACCACGCAGCACGCACACACCACACACACACACACACACACACACACACACACACACACACTCCTTCTCCTCCTCCTCCTCCTTCCTGTTAATGTTGTTGTTGTTGTTGTTGTTGTTTTTTTTTTTGTTGTTTCTTCTTTCTTCTTCTTCTTCTTCTTCTTCTTCTTCTTCTTCTTCTTCTTCTTCTTTCTTCTTCTTCTTTCTTCTTCTTCTTCTTCCTTCTTCTTTCTCTCTTCTTCTTCTTCTTTCTTCTTTTTCTTTCTTCTTCTTCTTCTTTCTTCTTCTTCTTCTTCTTCTTCTTCTCTTCTTCTTCTTCTTTCTTCTTCTTCTCTCTTCTTCTTCTTCTTCTCTTTCTTTTTCTTCTTTCTTTTTTCTCTTTTCTTCTTCTTTTTCTTCTTCTTTCTTCTTCTTCTTTCTCTTCTTCTCTTCTTTCTCTCTCCTTCTTCTTCTTTCTCTTCCTCTTCTTCCTTCTTCTTCTTCTCTCTTCTTCTCTCTTCTTTCTTCTTCTTCTTCTTCTTCCTTCTTCCTTCTTTTCTTCTTCTTTCTTTTCTTTCTTCTTCTTCTTCTTCTTCTTCTTCTTCTTCTTCTTCTTCTTCTTCTTCTTCTTTCTTCTCTTCTTCTTCTTTCTTCTTTCTTCTTCTTCTTCTTCTTCTTCTTCTTCTTCTTCTTCTTCTTCTTCTTCTTCTTCTTCTTCTTCTTCTTCTTCTTTTCTTCTTTCTTCTTCTTCTTCTTCTTCTTCTTCTTCTTCTTCTTCTTCCTCTTCTCTTCTTCTCTTTTTTTCTTCTTTCTTTTCTTCTTTTCTTCTTCTTTTGTTCTCTTCTTCTCTTTCTTCCTCTCTTCTTTCTCCTCCTCCTCTCTCTTTCGTTTGTCTAGTCCGATCCTTTATTGTATGTGTTGCAGGTGTTACAGAACTGACAATCATCCAGCCATCTATCCTAACAACATGGCCTACAGAAGAACCCATGTGGTGGTCCTCGAGACATTCTACCCTTTGTAGAGTGTCTGTCTAATGTCTAGTGTCTGTCTGTCTGTAGAGTGTATGTCTCCATCTCGTCCGTCTGTCTGTCTGTCTTTCTGTCTCGTCTGTCTGTCTGATCTCTACTCTTACTCTCTGCTCTGTCTGTCTGTCTGCATTCTCTCTTCTCGTCTGTCTGTCTTCTCTGTCTCTTCTGTCCGTCTGTCTGCTTCTCTCCTCTCTCTCTTCTCGTCTCTCTCTCTCTCCTCTCTCCTCTCTCTCTCTCTTCTTCTCTCTCTCTCTCTCTCTTCTCTTCTTCTCTCTCTTTCTTTTCTTCTTCTCTCTTCTCTTCTTCTCTTCTCTCTCTCTCTCTTCTCCCTCTCTCTCCTCTCTCTCTCTCTCCTTCTCTCTTTCCTCTTCTTCTCTCTCTCTCTCTCTCTCCTCTCTCCTCTTCTCTCTCCATCTCCTCTCTCTCCTTCCTCTTCTCCTCTCTCTCCTTTTCTCTCTCTCTCTCATCTCTCTTATTCTCTAGTCATAGACAAGGATTGAATGAGACAGCGAGTGAGCCAATGAATAAACTGCAAAAATGAATGAATAAATGAATAAATGACGACTGAATGAATGAGTTACTGAGTCAGTGAGTCAGTCAAATCAAATAAAAACAAATGAAATAAAATTCTTTTATTTCGAGGATAATAAATAAGCACTCGTGTGCATTTTTTTTTTTACACCCAGTTCCAGTCCAAGTCGATGAGTGAGTAAGTGAGTTGTCAGTCAGTCGGTCAGTCAGTCAGTCAGTCAGTCGGTCAGACAATGGGTGTGTATGTTAGCTTTGTGGTCGAGTCAGTGTATCAAACATTTCAGTCAACTGGCAGACTAGCCAGCCAGAGAGCTAATTGCCATGATAGCAATACATAATCTGAAACACACACACACACACACACACACACACACACACACACACACACACACACAACACACACACACAATACACACACGTGCACGCACGCTCACACACACATGCATACACACACACACACACACATATATATATATATATATATATATATATATATATATATATATATATATATATATAATATATATATATATGTATGTATGTTGTGTATGTATGTATGTATGTATGTATGTTGTGTATGTATGTATGTATGTATGTATGTATGTATGTATGTATGTATGTATGTATGTATGCATGTATGACATATATATATATCTATATATGTATGTATATGTATATTATATTACATATACATTCTATCTATCTATCTATCTATCTATCTATCTATCTATCTATCTATCTATCTATCTATCTATCTATCTGTCTGTCTGTCTGTCTGTCTGTCTGTCTGTCGTCCGTCCGTCCGTCCGTCCGTCCGTCCGTCCGTCCGTCCGTCCGTCCGTCCGTCTCGTCTGTCTTCTGTCTTGGTATTATGATATGGATGTATGGATGTAGGCATGTAGGCATGTAGGTAGGTAGGTCTGTTGCTGTCTGTCTGTCTGTCTGTCTGTCTGTCTGTCTGTCTGTCTGTCTGTAGGTGCGCGTCTGTGTGCGCGCGCACGCACGAGCATCTGTGTGTGAGTGTGTGTGTTTGTGTGTCTGTCTGTCTAAGTCAGTAGATGTAATACATCTAACAACAGCAACACATATGGGTTTAAAAAAAGAAGAAAAGAAATACCCACTAAAACCCCCAAAAAAACAAATCGAGGTATTTTTCAGAGAGAACTTAAGGGTGTGGTCACCACCCAAGTCATTTTTTCACTCACACACACACACACACCAGAAACAACATTGGCCCAGGAAAGAAGGGAACATTCCACCAACCCACAACAGTGTTATCTTGCTTGTCCTGCCCCCCCCCCCCCCCCCCCCCAACCCCCACCCCCGCCCTAGGCATTTATTTGCACTGGTACTGTAAGGAGCGTTAGTTAGTTAGTTGTCTGTGGTGACGACAAGTCTTCGGCAAACATAGGGCTGTCCCGTATGTAGGCAACTTTTTGATAGGGTGTGGGGGGCGGGACTGGCGGGTCGGGGGGTGTGGTGGTGTGTGGGGTGATGGTGGTTGCGGGTGGAGTGGGTGGGTGGGTGGATGGTGGGTGGTGGGGTGAGGGGGAAGTGCGTGTGTGTGTGTGTGTGTGTGTGTGTGTGTGTGTGGTGTGTGTGTGTGTGTGTGGTGTGTGTGTGTGTGTGTCTGTGTGTGTGTTGTGTGTGTCTGTGTTGTGTGTGTCTGTGTGTGAGAGGAGGAGAGAGGAGGAGAGCTAGTGACTTCCAAGACTTCAAATGATTTAATGTTCATAAGTCTTCAGACTCCTAACATTTTCGAGAGAAAGAGAGAGAAAGAGACAGAGACAGAAAGATCTCTTTCTACACACACACACACACACACACACACACACACACACACACACACACACACACACACACACACTCACACACACACACTCATATAACTGGTTACCTGCACTTGTTTTTCTTTACTTATTTTCAAATTATGTGTATATATTATATGAAATATATATATATATATATATATATACATCATATATACAATGCTTATATATAAGTATATGTACAAAGTATGTACTATATATACATTGTATATCTATATATATTATGTATGTGTGTATGTATTATGTATAGTATATTATTATATTATGTATTATGTATGTATGTATGTTGTAGATGTTGTGTTGTTGTTGTGTGTGTGTGTGTGTGTGTGTGTTGTGTGTGTGTGTGTGTGTGTGTATGTGTGTGAGTGTGTGTGTGTGTACTCAAATCAAATCAAATTGTATTTCCAGATGGTACATTGATAAAGCATAGATTTGCTTTTTTTTAGTGTGTGTGTGTGTGTGCGTGCGTGACCCTGTGTGTGTGTGTGTGTGTGTGTGTGTGTGTGTGTGTGTGTGTGTGTGTGTGTGTGTGTGTGTGTGTGTGTGTGACAGTCAGAGGGAAGCAATGATTTACGGTACTGTTTAGTGCTAGGCTGGAGCAGGAAGCTTTCCCTCTCTGTCCCCTCTGTCTCAAATGAATCTGCTGGTCTGTCCGTCTGTGTAAGATAGACCTACACAGAGCTACACAGATACAGGTAGATAGATACCTAGGTAAAGAAAGGGAAGATAGGCGTGTTATATAAGGTAGGGAGGTAGGTAGAAAAACAAACAGGGCAGGGTAGGTCAGGGCAGGACAGGTCAAGACAAGACAAAGCAATCAATGTGTGACAAGATAGGGTATAGAGAGAAGTGTATATATATATATATATTATCTATTATCCCTCTCTCTCTCTCTCATGTACGTGTTTTTTAAAATTAATTAATTTATTTATTCTTTTATATCGAGGATAACAGAATAAGCAATCATGTGCTTTTTTTCATCCGGTCCCCGTGTGTATGCAGTTTTTGTAAATATTGTCATCTGTTCCCACCGGCACACGATGGCCTCCTCTTACGAAAAGCGGAACAGGATTTAACGTGTGCGCAAGATGTTCTGCGTGCGTTCGCACACATGGCCTCGGTTTAAAGTCCCATCCGAAGGACTTTTGGGGAGAGTGGAGTTGGCACTGATGTTAACTCCAGGATAAAAATTTCCTCGACCGGACTCGAACCCGGGTCGTCAAATTGCCAGCGCAATGTTCTGACCACTAGGCTATCCGTCCGTGTGTGTGTGTGTGTGTGTGTGTGTGTGTGTGTGTGTGTGTGTGTGTGTGTGTGTGTGTGTGTGTGTGTGTGTGTGTGTGTGTGTTGTGTGGACAGATAGATTTGTTAATATGGAAGAATCTTATGACTTACCACTTAGCCTTAGTGCAATGCTCCAACAGTTTCTCATGGAGCTACAAGAGGGAAAATGAGAAATAAGTCAACCTTTAAGTTCAGCAGCTAGCATACAAACATCGATTGTAAACAACGACAACAACAACATCAACAACAACAGCCAAGGCCAGTATAAACTGTCGGGTTTTTTTTTAGTGCTATGCTAAATAATGTATCAAGTTTTCACAAACGTCAGTTAGTTTCATACATAAATCAAAACAAGTCTTTCAATTAATATTGACTCATGTGAAAAGAATGCAGACTATGTAAAACTTGGCACACGTGACGGTCTGTAGTGACCTCATCCTACACGCGTTTGAACGGCCCAGCTGTTAAAATACATAAAACTCCACTTTAATGGCTTAAGCATTGCTTCAGTTTGGGCCATGTTTTTGTTCAAAAGAATATGGACTCATATTAATGGCATTTGGCTTTTTTTTCTTCTTCAAAATTACACTCTCCTGTTTTGCTTTTATCTAACCATTCTATATATTAAAAATTAATGATGTCTACCTTAGTCTTTCAGTTTTGATCAAAGTAGAGATGAAAAGTAGTTTCTTTTTCGATTTGAGCTGAAAAGACCGCTGTCGAATATCTAGACACGTTTTCGACGGTTGGGGACGGGATACTTCAGTGGTCAGAGCGCTCGCTTTCCCCAGGCTGAGGTTAAGCTGCTAGCATCGAGCGTGATTACCAAGTGGGCG
>CM060320.1:58256674-58279174 GCA_030674155.1 Stramonita haemastoma | reverse complement strand
GGGGGGGGGGGGGGGGGGGTAGCGTTACAGATACATCCAGCAAGAAGCTAACTACAGTCAACAATTCTATACCATCAATCTCTCTCTCCCCCCCCACTCCCCCAATATCAAATGCATTTGTCCCCGAAGTCATGCGGAATGCGGATTTCTAAATAGTGGGCAAAACAAGGGTCAGTTACACAAAATTCCATGATTGCTGATCCTCAGAGCTGTAGCAGATGAACAAGAAACTTTTTTTTTCGGTGTAATGCTTTGTGTGACCATGCTCTACTACAACTCCACTCTCCCCAAAAGTCCTTCGGATGAGACTTTAAACCGAGGCCCCGTGTGCGAACGCATGCAGAACATCTTGCGCACACGTTAAATCCTGTTCCGCTTTTCGTAAGAGTAGGCCATCGTGTGCCGGTGGGAACAGATGACATTTTCAAAACTGCATACACACGGGGACTGGATGTAAAAAATCACAAGAGTGCTTATCCCATTATCCTCGATATAAAAGAATATTTTTTTTTTTAAATCAGATTTGCTGGTCAAAGTGAGCGGCCATATTGTACAAGGGAGACAACGGGCACGAGTTACCTTTCTTCCTCTTGGGAGTACCACTACCGATCTATTAGGCTACTACACGCCAAAAGCGGGAGGCAGCTAAAGAATGTCTTTCTTGTCTCGGCCTGTGCTCTGACACTTTCCAATCCAGCCTCAAGACATAAATTATTATTTTATTTCAAATTTAAAGATTTCCCCTCCAGTTTCATCTCATAATTATGTCTCTGCCTTCATCAGCCGAAATCCCCATCACTCTTACTGAAGTGTAGAACCTGTGTGTGTGTGTGTGTGTGTGTGTGTGTGTGTGTGTGTGTGTGTGTGTGTGTGTGTGTGTGTGTGTGGTGTGCGCGCGCGCGCGCGCGCGCGCGCTGCGTGCGTGCGTGTGTGTATGTGTGCGTGTACACAATACGAATTTGTTAAAACTATTGTTATTGGCTGCATGTGTAAGACTAAGTTAAATACAAAACACTTTCTTTTGCTTTTGAAAGATAGAGAGAGCGCCATAATATAAATTCCATTCATTATGATTCCGATCACCATTATTACCATCTAAATTAAATTAAAATAAACGGGTGCAGGTGTACTCCAACGAACGCAAGCTGTGTAAGTTCCGTGCCCGTGATGACATCGACAGTGTGCGAGCCATCAACGTGTCTGGAGAGGCCTACATCTATGAGGTCAAGCTGCTGAGGAAACTGGTCAGTTCTGTGTGTGTGTGTGTGTGTGTGTGTGTGTGTGTGTGTGTGTGTGTGTGTTGTGTGTGTGTGTGTGTGTGTTGGGGGGGGGGGGGTATGTGTGTGTGTGTGTAGTGTGTGGTGTATTGTGTGTGTGTGTGTGTGTGTGTGTGTGTGTGTGTGTGTGTGTGTGTGTGTGTGTGTGTGTGTGTAGTGTGGGTAGGTGTGTGTGTGTGTGTTTTGTGTGTGTTGTGTGTGTGTGGTGTTGTGTGTGTGTGTGTGTGTGTGTGTGTGTGTGTGTGTGTGTGTGTGTGTGTGCATCAACGTGTGTGGAGAGGCCTACATCTATGAGGTCAAGCTGCTGAGGAGACTGGTCAGTCCTGGGTGTGTGTGTGTGTGTGTGTGTGTGTGTGTGTGTGTGTGTGTTGTTTGTGTTTGTGTTTGTGTTTGTGTGTGTGTGTGTGTGTGTGTGTGTGTGTGTGTGTGTGTAGTGAATAGTGAGTGTGTGTTGTGTATGTGTGTGTAAGAGTGTGTGTGTGTGTGCGCGCGTGCGTGCGTGTTTGTGTGTGTGCGCGCGTGCGCGTGTGTGTGTGTATGTGTGTGTGTAATCTTTGTATTGCCATCACTGAAGGCTACGTTTAAAATTATGATACACGGGGGGTGGGGGGGGGGGGGTGGGGGGTAGCCTAGTGGTTAGAGCGTTGTGTTTGTGACCTGACGGCCTGCATGGATCAAGTCACCACCGTGACACCTGTTTGAGGGATTATTTCCCCCTGGAGTTAACATCAGTACCAACTCCACTCCCTGAAAGTCCTTCGGATGAGACTAGAAACTGAGGCCCCGTGTGCAAACGCGCGCAGAACATCTTGCGCACACGTAAGAACCCCTTCCGGAAAAAAATAGGCCATTTCACACCAGTAAGAGATGACATTTTAAAAACCACATGCACACAGGTGTTGTGTTTAGACACCATCCCCGAGTGTGAACCCGGCTTCCTTCATGGTGGCTTAAGAACGGTCACAGACAGAAAATATTCACCATTGGTGAACATAGGGCTCTTGCCGAGGAACAGAAAACAAAACCCCAAACAATGGTGATTACGATCAGCTGATGATGATGCTCTTTTCCAGGATGAGCCTTCACAGACTCGTGCCCGGGGATCTGGAGCCAGGCAACTGGGTGCTGCTGTACGGGGCACCTGACGACGATGCTGATGGGTAAGTGCTTCTATACAACACCTATTTAGAAAAGAAAGTGTTCCCATAACCTATGTGGTCACTGGAGAGTGAGGCATCAGAAACCTCAGCTTCTTAGATGGCCAGCAAAATTGAGGTCGGCGCCCATTCTCTTCCTCGCTGCTTTACCTTCCCTGACTAAAGAGGGCAGGTACCGATTTATAGCTGAGTGAATTGGGGACTGTACTGAGTCCGAAGCGCATGAACAACGGTGACCTATCCAAAGAGGTACCACACTCAACGCTACTTAATTTTGAGCGTGGAGAGAGCGAACTGACCACTGTGTTATCATGTCCCCTTTTTAACTTCGAAGTCTTGCTCCAAAATTCTTGAAAAACCTGGGATGTGGAAGTTACGTGGTTGCTAAGATTCTGTTGCTTTGTGTGGCTCTAAAGTTTAGGTGGATGCTTGTCAAAAAATACAGATTCGGTCAGTGATTGTCAAGCAGACGGGTGACTGTTCGTTGTGTCTTGGCTTTAGTACAGTTCCCCAGTTCACCCAGCTGTAAATGGGTACCTGTCATTATAGGGTTTCATGTTTCACAGGTTTCATGTTCACGGTATGTATCTGAAGTTCCCTAAAGTACAACACATTGGGCTACAAAATAACTGCATTGTTACATTTCTTTTGAAACAGAATGCTGCTTAGATTCAGTCAATCTGAATCAACACTCGCTTGATGAAGCAAAAAAAGACAAACAAACAAAGGAATCGAGCAACAAAAACAAAACAGAAAAGAAAACAAAATTAATTCCCCCAAAAAAAACAACAAAAAAAACAACAACCAATCAAAAACCCTGTTGTTGTTGCTTTGACCTCGGTGTCTCCCGATTGCTATTGGGCAAATGGTTTGTGAAGTTCTCCGGCGATAGCTCTGAGGTTACCAATGATAAGGTTTTGCATAATTATGCGACCATTTTTACCACCATAAGGTAGCCACACTCCGACTTCGGGGATGAGCAAGATACATGTATAAGCTTCGAAGATTCGGAGTTATTCAGTAATGAGCTCACCATATTAATTATTGAGCTCAAAACTGATATACTTTTATTATTATTATTATTATTATTATTATTATTATTATTATATTAATACTGATATATATTATCTGTGTATGTATGTTCTGTGACAGATTCGCTATCAACCTGCAGTGTGGGCCAGACTCGGAGAGCGACGACATCGCTTTTCACTTCAACCCTCGCTTCAACGAAGGAGAGACCGTGCGCAACACGCGGGAGGGAGGTGACTGGGGAGGGGAGGAGAGGGACCAGCCTTACTTCCCCTTCGAGCCTGAGGACAAGTTTGAACTGGCCATGGTGATGCTGCAACACGGCATCAGGGTGAGACAGGCATTTTGTACATGGCCGTTTTGTTTGTTTTGTTTTTTGTGTGGGTAGTAGGCATCCGTCAGTCTCTGAAGACTGTGGAGTTGCGCCCTAGGCTCTAGAGCGCAAAGCTGGGTAAGCTAGTATGGAGGGCAAGCTGTTACCCATGCAGCAGACATCCCCTCTCTCCACGTCGCTGGAATGGTCCACTGGGAAGGCAATCGCCGATATGAATGGTTCCTGTGCGTGGGTAGTACATGTTTTTTTTGTGTGAAGTTTGAACAGAAATCTGTCCCCCGTGGAAATGCCAGGGGCCGGTCAGTAAAAAAAAAAAAAAGCATCCCCACCTTCTGGACTGGACATTGAGTGCTAGAAATTTCCCCTTTTTCTATCCCTCTATTTGTTTCAGCTTTGTTCCTTTTCTTATTGTCACCGGAACGGTGGGGGGAGGGGGGGGGGGGGGAATCAATATCCCCCCAAACTATAACCCAAACCAGGGCAAAACCGAACTCCTCTACTTGACCAAGATTTTCTAAAAAATGAGCCAGATTTTAAAAAAAAAAAGATTTAAAAGTCTTTTCTACATATTATGCTATTCTGTCTTGTTTTTGTTTTTCTTTCATTCCTCTGTAAGAGCTCCAAGGTTCACCAACATTCCCGAAGTTGGAATGCCGCTACCTTCATGGTGGATAAAACGTTTACATCCTCGAAATCATACAACTGGTGAACAGTTGGAGCTCTAGCCAAGGAATGACAAACAAACAAACAAAAAAGAAAGAAGAAATAAACACGGTTATCATTTCGCCCACTACAGGTGTTTGTGAACCGCCGCCGCTACATCGACTACAATTTCCGCATGAGCCCTAACCGCATCTGCCACATCTTCCTCAGCGGTGGCTGTGACTACTTTGAGCCAGAGTTCTTCTAGGCCTGCTGCCGCTACCTGGTCAGTCTGTGCAAAGGTCAGTTGATATTACTTCTTGTTCAGGATTTTTTGTTTTTCTTCTGGACTTATTTCTTCACTTCCAGTCATATAATTTTGCCCCACACGCCAATACTGAGGCATGTAAAAAAAAAAAAAAAGAAAAAAAAAAAAGGTAAAGGTGTCCCATAACCTATGTGGTCGTAGGGGAGCGAGGCATCAGAGACCTCAGCTTCTCCAGGGGCCAACGTTTTGAGGGCAGCGCCCATCTCCTCTCCCTCGCTGCTGTACTTTCGCTGTCCATAATGAGGGCAGGTACCCATTTTACAGCTGGGTGGATTGGGGGACTGTACTAAAGCCAAGGTGGTGCAAACGGTCACCCATCCACTTGATAACCACGCTCGATGCTGCTTAACCTTAGCTTGGGGAAAGCGAGTGCTCTGACCACTGAGCTATTCCGTCCCCATGTAGAAATATACAATATGTATGTGGATGTTATCTTCCACTTCTTTCAATTTGCAGTTTATGCATGAAATATGACTCGACGATTTCTTCTCACCTCCCAAGTTTTTTTTGTGATAGTTTGTTATTTTTTTATGTGTATACAGGGGATTTGTAATTTTTAAAAAATACAATCATTCTTTTGTTTTGGAAATAATGGAGTAAGCCCTTACATGCTTCTTTTTTTACATCCAGTACCTGCATGCATGCAGTTTTGTAAAATTGCCATCCATTCCCACTAGCACACATTGGCCCACTCTTCCGAAAAGTGGAACAGGTGCGCTGGATGTTCTGTGTGAGTTCGCACATAGGGCCTCATCCGAAAGACTTTTGGGGGGAGTAAAGTTGGCACTGAGGCTAACTCCAGGGAGAAAATTCCTCCTTAACAGGATTTGAATCAGGTCAGCAGATCATGAGCGCAATGCCCGAGGCTCTAGCCCTTGGCTACAGCGTCCCCCCAGGACAGCCTGGTGCTTTGAGCATTGACTTTGATCTGACAGCTCCACGACTGAGCACCACTAAGTCACCTCTTCAAGGGGATTTTTCCTTTTAAGTTAACATCAGTACTGATACACTGCCCCTGGAGTTCTTCAAATAAGAAGAAATACAAGGTCTTGAGTGTGAACACATACAGACCATCTTGCACACTATAAAACCTGTTCTGCCTTTCGAAAGAGTAGATAATGAAAAAATTTCAAAAAACACATGCATACTGGTGTCTGGTACACCATCCCAAAGTCAGAATACGGCTACCTTCATGGTGGGGCAAAAACGGATGCATACTCAAAATCGGGACTATTAGTGAACCTCAATGCTTTAGCCAGTGAATGTAAAAAAAAAAAAGTCTAGGTGATAAAAAGTGAAAAAAATAAATACAAGTATTATGAAATACCATGTTCTTTGCCCTGTTGGTATGTCATATGCATAACTGTTTTGTAAACAAAAAACTGAATTAAAAAAAATGTTTATTAGAAGAAAAAAAAACCCACAGAAATCTGTTGCACTTTTTTTTCATGGGCTCCATCATTTTGTCATTTTCAGACTCCCAGAAAAAAATCCCCTTTCCGACTGTGATTGTTGGGTAGGGAGGGAGCCACAACTTGCTTATACCAAAGATGGAACCTTGTGCTTAGTGCTTCAGAAAATGGGCTCATCCCCTGTATGTGTTGTTGTTTTTTCCCCCCTGAATCATGTTTGGGATGCAAGCCTTTCTGCAAAAGCAAACAGGACATTTTTAAAGTCACTTTGGTTGCCCTTTATTATTACTTTTTTTGTAGTTATATGACAGAACAAAAAAAGGTTTGTGATTCTTTCGAACATTCCATATGTACCCGTAATTTTTGGTATGTTTCCTATGATTTTTAGTATGTTACCATTGCCTAGGAAGTATTGTTGTTTAGAAATCCGTTGCCATGTAGGACAAATATGTCAGCTTGAAGACATACAAGTTGAAGAGGGAAGAAAATGCTGTGAACCTATTTAAAAAGTCACTGCATATCCAAGCAACTTTTTTTTTGGGGGGTTTGTTTTAATTTTGTAAGGCAAATTTTGATGCAAGTTGTTGGATGAGTATTATCAAAGTTGAAGCGAAATGAAAAGAGTATTATATATTTTCAAGAAGTCTACTTTTTTTTTTTAGTCTAAGAATGAAAACAAAAAAAGTGATAATCATTTTGTATTTATTTGTGGATTTGTCATTGACTTGAAGACATGCTGTGTCCAACACAATGCAGTTGGTTGATACTTTTATTTAAAAACAGAGCTGTTAAGCTCTGTGTGTGGTGTGTGCGTAGGGGGGGGCGAGCAGGATAATCTGGTGGGTTAGGATGTTGCCCATTGCGCTTGTGATCACTGACTCAGTTCAAATCCCATTTCAAAGGGATTTTTGCACCTGGACTTACTCAGTGCTGACTCCAATGCCCCAAAGTCCTTTGGATGGAATACAAAACCAAGGTGCTGTGTGTGAATGCACACCGGTGCCTTGCATGATGTTAAAAAACCCGTTTCCGCTTCTTGAACAGTAGACCATTGTGTGTTGGCGGGCTTGGATGACAGAATTTATAAAACCCAAAATAACCAAAAGGGGGGCTGGAGGGGAAAAAAAACAGGGTTTTTCATTTCATCCCCCCCCAAAAAAGAATAAAAAAAAAAAATTTTTTGAAAAAAAGGGGGAAATTTTCCCATTCCCCAAAAAAAGATTTTAAAAAATTTTTTTCTTTTTTTTTCCCGGCAAAAAAAAGTATACAACCCCCTCCCCTCGCCCAAAAAAAAACAAAAAAACGGGGGCCTCTCTGGGGTTTTTTTGGGGTTGGGGTTTTTTTTTTTTTTTTAAATTTAAATTGTAGGGGAAAAACTGTTGTTAAACCCTTTTTTGGGGGGTGGTTTTTTTTTTTTTTAAAAAAGGTTTTTAGGGGAAAAATTGAAAAAAAGGGGAGTTCTCTTTGAGGTTGTTACCCAAAAAAAAAATAAGGAAAAATTTCTTCTTCTTTTTTTTTTCAATTTGGGGCCCTTTTATCTAACGGAAAGCAACCCCCCGGGCCCCAAAAAAAAAAAAAAAAAAAAAAAATCACATAGGGGAAAAAAGTGCCCCAAAAAATTTTTTTTTTAAAAAAAAAACCACAAAAAAAAAAAAAGATTTTTTTTATCAAATTTAAGAGTTTATTTCACCAGTGAAGGCAAAAATAAAAAAATTTCCCTTTTAAAAAATTGGGAAAAGGGGTTAAAATGAAAAATTTTAAAATTTTTTCCCCAAAAAAAAATTTAAAAAAAAAGGAAAAATTTTTCAAACAATTTCATTCAGTACCAAAATGCCCCAAAAATTCAAAAACCCAAAAGGCAAAGGAAAAAAAACATTTGGGGGGAAAAAAAACAGGAAAGATATAAAATTTTTTTTCCCCCTTTTGGTTTTAAATTTCCCAAATTTGGGGGGGAAGCCCCACGTTAAAATTTTGTTTTTTCACGCCTTTTTTGAGTTTTTTTCTTTTTTTTCCCCTTGGGGAAAGGGGTTGATGGTCCCCCCTTTTATTTAAAAAATGTTTTTGGGGAAAAAAATTTTTTATTGAAAGGGGACTTAAAGGGGGTTTTTTCATTGTTTGTTATTTTATAAAATGCCCCCGTTTTTTTTGAAACTATCGTGTTTTCCCCAAAAATTTTCCCCTGATCTTTGGGGGGTTTTTTGGAAAACAAACTTTAAAGGAAACCCCCTTTTTTAAAACCTTTTAAAAGGAATGAAGAGGAAAACAAAAATCTTTTTTCAAAGCGAAAAAATTTTGCATAAAAAATCGAAGGGTTAATGAAATATCGGTTAACCAAGGGGTCTATTTTTTTCTTTAAAATTTTCAAACTTGGGAAAAAAAATTGCTCCCCAAAATAAAAATTTTAATAAAAAAAGGTTTTGGGTTTTAATCAAAATGCACCCCCAAAAAATTTTTAAAAATTTTTAAAAAAAAACCAGTGTAAAGGGGGAAAAGTTTTTTGGGGGAAAAACGAAAGGGGCAAAAGTGTTTTTTTGGATTTGGCAAGGCTTTAAATTTTTTAAAATCCCCAAAAAGTTTTTAAAAAAAAAATTTTTTTAAAGATGGGGGGGCCCTTTGCAAAAGCAAAGTGAAAAAAGTTTACTTTTTTTCGGGTTTTTGGGGTTCCCAAAACCCTTTTTTTCCCCTTTTTAAAAATTTAAAACCCTTAGGAAAGTTTACAAAAGTTGTCAAAAAAAAACGGAAACTAAATTTCAGGGATCAAACTTTTCCTTCATGCATTTTTCTTGATTGTTTACAAATTTTCCCCCGAAAAATTTTCCCCTCAAAAAATTTTATTTGTTTCCCCTGTAAAGTATTTAAACCAAAATAAGGCCCTACGTATCGCCCGGGAAAGGGGGCTGTGACAAAGAACCCCCCCCTTCTTTTTTGGGTTGCCCCCCGGGGAAAAGGGTTTCCCCCCCAAAAAGGGGTTTTGGGGCCGCCAAAAAAAAAATAAAAAGGGGTTTCTGGTTTTTACAGGGGGGAATTTTGTGGCAGGGGTTAAAAATTTCCTTTTTAAAAATTGGAAAAATGTTTTATGCAGATTCCCCAGGAAAAAAAAAGTTTTTTGGAAAAAATTTTTCTTTTTTGAAAGATAAAAATTTTTCCCTCTCAAAAAAATTGGGTTTTCTTTTTTCTGCAGGATTTAAAAAAGCTTTCCCTTTTTTTTCTCTCTTGGGTTTTTTTAAAAAAAAATTTTTAGTTAAATGATTTTAAATTTTTTTTCCCTTTTCCCACCCCCTCCCAAATTTTAAAACACCAATGGGGTTTTTAAATTTTAAAAACCCCCAAATTTTTGATTTAAAAAAAAACCCAAAACCCCTAAATTTTTAATTTTAAAAATTGTGATCTTTTTTCTATTTGGGGCTTTTCCCCTACTAAAATTTAAGTACTATTTTTTAAAAGAAAAATAAACCCATTTTAAAAAATACAAAGATATATTTTTTTTTTTTCAGTGAGGGGATTGCTATTTATGTATTACCTAAGAAGGGGAAAAAACCCCTTTTTTCAATGCGGACTGAAAAAAGGGGAAACAGGTTTTAAAACAAAATTTTGGGGGTTGGGGTTACAATGGCATTTTCCTTTGGGGTTTTAAGAACAAAAAAAAAAAAAAAAAAAAAAAAAAAAAAAAAAGCGTTTCCCTTTTTTTTTTTTAAATTTTTTTAAATATGGGTGTGAATCTCCGCAGTGCAAAAATGAGGGGGAAAACAAAGGGGAAAACCCTTTTTTTGGGACCCCATTCTGAGATTTTTTCTTTTTCCCGGGGCCGCTCTGTTGGGGGTGGACCTTCTTTTAAAATTTAAAAAAAAAAAAAAACCCAAAACCCCTGAGCAAATTTTTTAGCCCAAAATAACGAGAAAAAAATTTTACTTTTGAAAATTTTAAGGGGGAGTTAAAAAAATTCTTTTTTTTTAAGCAGAGAAAATTTGGGGTTTTTTTTGTTGCATTTGGGTTTTTTCCCCGTTCCCTTTTCCCTGGGCTGCAAAAATTTTTAAAATTTAAAACCCCTTTTCCTTTCCTTTTCCTCCTGCCCCCTTCCCGCCTTCATTTTTCACCCCCGGTTTACACTGTCTTTTGGGGGAGGGGTCAAAAATTGCCGCCTGTGAAAAGAAAAAAAACCCCCAAAAAACTTCGCCAATTTCCCCCCCTTTTTTTTACGGCCTCGGCCCCAAAATCCCCCTTTCTACCAAAAAAAAAAAACAAAAAAAAAAAAAAAAAAAACAAAAAAAGCAAAATTTGGGCCCCCAAAAAAACCCAAAACCCAAAAAACAATCACAGTCTTCCGTTCCAAAAGCCCTTCACGACAGGTCAACGGGACGCATTTTGGGTTTTTTTTTCAAAAAATTCCAGCGATCTAAGGTTCTCACTCACGAGCGGAACCCCAACACAAAAGTCCCTTAACACACTCCACCCACCAATATCCATGGTTAAGGGGGGGAAATTTTCGTGGCCAAAAAAAAATTTTTTCAAAATGGTAAAAACTAAAGCGAATAAAAAAATACCAATAAATAATATAAGAAGTAATTCTTTTTTAAAAAAATTTAAATTTAAAAAACCAACTATATTTTTAATCAAAAATTAAAAAAGGGAAAACTGTAAAAAAAAAAAAAAAAATTAAGAAAAAAAGTTGTATTTAAAAACCCCAAAAAAAAATTTGTTTTTCAATACTAAAAAAAAGCAAAAAAGGGGCATTGGCAGAAAAAAAAAAAAGAAAAAAAAGGGGAACCCCCCCCCACAAAAAGACCTCAGAGGCCTTGAAAAAAGGCATTTTTTGCGAGGTGGGTGAAGAAACAACCTGAAAGGTCACTCCAGAAGGGGAAAAGGTCGTACCAAACATACAAAAATTTTTTTTAAAACAGGATAATAAAAAAAAAAATGTGAATTCACTGGCTGAGCCCCTCTCTGCCCCCCTTCGGGTCCTCCTGTACTGTAAATGTATTTATAAAAAAAAAGTAAAATTGTTTAAAAAGTTTTTTAAAAAGCAAAAAAAAAAAGGGGTTTAAAAATCTTTTGTAGCACCTGTTTTTGTGTTTCTTATTTCTCTTTCCAAACCCAAAAACACCATCCTTTTTTTTAATTAAACTTTTTATAAAGCAATAAACAAACTTGTGTCTCTTGGCCTCTCACACCCCCAAGAAAAAATCTCCTGTGAAAAGAGTTTTTTCCAACCAAATATACAAAAAATTTGTTAAGAATACCCCTCTTCAGCTTTCTTAACCCAAATTGTATTTTTTGAAAAATTTTTCAATGGTGACCAATCAGGGAAAACATTTAATCCGTCTTATCAACATTCTCTAAAACCCTCTTGTTTATTAAAAATTTAAGGGCTATAAGTTTTGGAAAAATTTCATTTTTGGTCCCACAGTTTTGTTGCTCTGGTTCTGAAAAAGGGGGGATTTTAAAGTGGGGTTACCTGAGCGGGCCCTTTCCCCTTTTTCCCCCCTTATTTTCATGTTTTTCCCCTTTACTTGCCACTGCCTGTTGTTAAAATGTTTTTTTTGTTTCTTTTCCCCCTTTTTCCAAATTTTGGATTTCAAATCCCCCCCTTTTTTCTTTTTGATAAAAGAAAAGATAAAGATATATAAGTGGGTGATTCACACTGAATTAAAAACATGAAAAAAAAAGATGTCAGTTTACACGACCCTTGGGGCCCCAAAAGGGAAAATTCAATTATTTACTTGGGTTTAAAAAACCCCAAAAATCCCCCAGTTTCCCGTTACATGTACGCATTCCCTAGTGTTTTTAAAAAGAATGGTCGTTGTTTGTATGGGTTCTTTTTTTAGGATGAAAAGCCCCTTTTTTTGTTTAAAGGTAATGATTATAATGATAAAAATTTTTTTTGTGTGTTGTGTGTGTGTGTGTGTGTTGTGTGTGTGTGTGTGGTTTTGTGTGAGGGTTTATGGTGGTGGTGTGTGTGGTGTGTGTGGTGTGTTGTGTGTGTGTGTGTTGGTGTGGGTGGGTGGGTGTGGGTGTGGGGTGTGTGTGTGTGTGTGGTGGTTGATGCCTGTCGGTGCTTCATGATGCATGGAAAACCACGTGTTCCGTTATGAGGAGATATCAGCTGAAATTAAGAAAAGAACTTGTAAAATAGGATCTGTAAAAAATCCTTTTTGCCTTGCAGTCAATACAATGACAATCCTGAAAATTTAAAAATGCGATTTTTTAATTTTTTTTTTCCCCCTGGGGCCTTTCCCACTTTGTAAAAAAAAACCCAAAATACCCCGAACAAAAAATGAAAAACATAAAGCTTTAACAAAAAACAAGAAATTTTTTTTTTCCCCAGAGAAAAGAAGGGGAAATAAAGTTTAAAAAATGTTTTTGGGAAAACTATTCAAAGAAAAAAAAAAGGGAAAAAATTTAGTGAGTGAAAAAGCTACTTTTTTAAATTTTTTTTTGGGCCCCAAAAAAAATTTTTTTGGGGAAAGTTGCACCCCCCCATTTTAAAAAAAAGAAAAGGGAAAAAAAAATGGGGGAAAAAAAAACGTTAAAATATTGCATTAGAAAAAATCACTATTTACAAACACACACCAAAACACACACCCCAAAAAAAAAAACCAAACAAAAAAAAACCCCCAAAGATCAAAACCCCCCCCTTAAAAAAAAACCCAAAAAAAAAATACAATAAAAATTTTTTTCCCAAAAACAAAGTTTTATAAGCAAAAGCATAAACCCAAAAATTTTTCGGTGAAAAAAAGGGAAAAAATCAGCAAAAAGGGTTTTTTAGGTTTTTTAAAATTTTAAAAAAAAAAAAAACGAACAAAAAAAAGAAAAAAAAAGGAAAAAAAAGGAAAAGACAGACGGGGGGCCCCCCAAAGGGGGACAAACACCTCCCAAAAAATTTTGGGAAAAAAAAAAAAAAAAAGAAAAGGAACAATGTTTTTACGATAATGAAAGAAAAACCTGGGGAAAAAAGTCCCCCAAAAAAAAAAAACCCGACAGGAAAAAGGTTGGGGTCGTTTAGAAAAACCAAAAGATCTTTTTTTTTTCGGGGGGGCCCCCCCCCGGGGGGGGGGTGGGGGGGGGGGGCCCGAGTTTAATCCTCCGTACGGTTTCTTGGCTTTCTTCTCCGGGTGGCTTCAAGGGGGTGCGGCCCCAAAAAAAAGGGGAAAATTTCACAATTTTTAAAAAAGGTTTCACACAATTCATGAACGCATGCCCCCTACCCCAAAACCCCCACGCAAAAAAACCCCCCTTTTATGGGCAAAAACAATCAGAAAACGAGTGATGGACGTATAGTGATTGGGTAAGAAATTTTTCTTCCAAAAACCAAAAAGGAAAAAGAAAACGCGGGGGGTTTTTAAATTTTTTTGGGGGTTTTGGTTTAATTAAGAATTAAAGTCAACCCCTTTTTGTGCAGACCTGCCAGTGCCAATTTTTTCCCCACCTGTTATTCACAGGGGGAATATCCCAAAAATGGGAATTTTTAAAAAATCCCCTTATCTTGGGGGAAAGTTCCATGGGTTTTCCCCCAAAAAATTTAAAAAACCCAACAAACCCCCCAAAACAGGCCCTTTTTGCTTCCTTTTAAAAATGGGCCCCAAAAAAAATCTTTACACAAAAAACTCACCACTGGCAAACCTCACAGGGCTTTTGCCCCCCCGGGGGCCCCCACCAACACAAAAGGCCCTTTTAAAAAGCATTACTAATTGTTTTTTTTGGAACCCAGCCAAAATTAAAAACCCTTTTTTTAAAATTATTTTATTGGAAAAAGCGCGGTGGGGCCCCCTTTTTTTGGGAAAATTGGTTATTTAAAGCCTCCCTTTTATTATTAATTTTTAAACCCAACACCAGTCAGTTTCCCCCCTTTTCAGCTCCCCACTTTCTTCCCCCCAACCCTTTCCCCCCCCCCGATGAGACCAAAGGGTTTGGGGGGGGTTTTTTTATAAGTAAAATGGGGGAAAAATTGGGAAAAGGGGCCACAAATTTTACAAATGGGGGGCCCCCAAAGATTTGTGCGATTTGTGTGCTGCGGAAAACCCCCGTTACCCGGGGAAAAGTGGGGGCTACCCGGAAGGAGCACATTTTTGGGGGGTTTTATCCAAAAAACCCCCCCCCAATTTTCCCCCCCCCCCGGGTTTCCCCCCAACCCCCCCCGCCCTAAATTGGGGGCCCAAAAAACAGGTAAACCCCTGTCGCTTGGCCCAAAAAAATCATTTGCCCTCCCCCCCCACCTGCAAACACACCCCTTTCCTTCTTGTTTTATATTTATACACATGTTTTTTTCCTTATTGTTCCCCCGTGGGATGCCCAAAGGGGGCTATTGGTAAAAAGCAAAAACCCCCCTTTTGAAAAAAATTTTTCTAGGAAAAATTTTTTCCCCCCCCCAATGGAGAATTTCCCCCCTTTTTGGGGTTTTTTTGTTTTTAAATATTTTTAGCCCCCAAAAAGGGAAACCCTGGAGTCCATTTTTCTGTCGTGCTGTTTTTCTTAAATTTTTTTTTATGCACTCTTTTTCCTTTTTCCCCACCCCTTTACCCAAAGTATGATTTAAAATTTTTCCCCCATTTTTTTTTTTTTTTTGGGGGCCCCCCAAAAAACACACCACACACCCACAACACACCACCAAAAAACCCCACACACACACCAACCCCACACCCCAAAACACACAGGGGGCCAAAAAAACATTCTGAGCAAAGCTAACCCGGTTTTTCCCCCGGGGGAGAGATCCAAGTCGTTTTCCGGGGTTTTTGGAAAATTGTTTTCCCCTCAGGGGCCCCCAAAAATTTAAAAAGGGGAAATCCCCCGGGCATTCTTCCCCAAAACCCCCCCAAAGTTTTCCCTTTTTAGGGGTTTTTACCAAAACAGGTCCACAACAAAACCCAAAAAAGAACCGGGGGAAAGGCTTTTCCCCCAAAAAACGCTCTTTTATTCAAACCCAAAAACTGAAGTAGGGGGGGTTGGGGGAACCCCCAAAAAAAATGACCAAAAACTCAACAAGTTGTTTTATTCCCCCCTTTTAACCTTCCCCCCCCTTCAAATTTTAACATTGGGGAAAAAATTTTTGGGGGGTTTTAAAAAATTTTTTTTTTTGTTTCAGTGGAAATTTGGGGTTTTTTAAGATTTTTAAAAGTTCCCTTTAAAGGGAAAAAAAGGGCCCGAAAATTTTGGCCCCCTTGCTTCCCCCAAAAGGGAAACATGGAAAAAAATTTTTTCCCTTTTTTTTTTGGTTTTTTTTTTTGGGGGAAAAAAAAAAAAAAAGCCAGGGGGTTTTTTGGGGTTTTTTTTTTTCTCTCACTGGATGGTTTTGGGTTTTGGGGGGCTACAGGGGGGCAAAGAACTCAGAAAAAACAGAAAAAAAATGGCCCCAAAACCCGGGTTTTGGAAAATTTTTTTGGGGGCCTACCCAGTGGTGAGGGGGGCGGGAGTTTAGTACTTTTTTAAAAAAAACAAAAAAAAAACAAAAACCCAAAAAACCCCCCTAAAACAGATAAAATTTTTTAAAAAAATATAAAATTTTTTCTCACAGAGGGGGAGATGCAAAAACTGGGTTTTTGAGATTTTTAAAGGGGAAAAAAAAAACCTGTTTTGGGCCCTTTTTTGATCATGCAATTTTTTGCACAGTTACTGCCCCCAAAAACCCCCCCCCTTTTAATTTTTTTCCCGTTTTAAATTTCCGCTCTTTTTGTAAAAAAAAAAATTTTTGCCCGGAAACTTTGCTTGAAAAAAAAAATAAAATGAATGCTTTATAGGTTTTTAAAAAAATTTCACTGTGTTAAAAAAAAAATATATTGGGGGTTCTTAAATTTTTTTTCCCCAAAAAAAAAACCCTTAAAAAAAAAATTTTTTTTAAAACCCCCCCCACTTTTTGACCCCCCAATTTTTTAGAAAATTTAAATTTAGTGTAAATGAAAATTTTTTTTCAAACTGTACCCTTTTTTGCCCCCTCACTTTCCACTCTTTGGGGGGTATTTTCATTAGTGTCAAAGTCAAGGTTGGATTTATAAATTCCCCTTTTTATTCTCCTCACCTTTTTTTGGCCCGGTTTTTTTCCCCAAAAACCCTTTTTGAGTAAAGGTTTTTCCCCTTTTTTTTTTCATTTAAAATTTTTTTAAAAAAGATGCGGGGGCAGTTTTACAGGAAAATGTACAATAATTTTTAAAACCCGAAAAATTTTCATGTGGGGAAAAAGGGGGTTTTCTGCTCAGTTTTCCCCAACCCAAAATAAAAACAAACAAAAACCAAAAATTTGTAATTTTTTTACCAGCAAAAAAATCTGTTGTGGACCAACAAGTTGGGGGAAATTTTTACATCCAACCCCATTGTTGGGGGCGCAGAAATTTGGGTTTAAATATCAAAAAAATTGAAGGGGAAAAAAAAAAAAAAAAAAAAAATTTGTTTTTCAAAAAACTGGGCCCAAATTTCCGGGGTTTTTTTAAGTCCCGTTTTGGTTTTTATGATTCGTCGGGTTCCCCCTTTCCCGGGGGGCAATCTGGGGGGCAAAGGGGGAAACAGGAAAAAAAAAAAAAATTTTTAAAAAAAAGAAAGAAAAAAACAAACAAACATGAAAGATTATGGGGTTAAAAAAAATTTTAAAAAATTAAAAAAAATCACAAAAAAAAAAAAGGAAATTGTTTGCCCCCGCTTTTCCTTTCCAATTTTTAAAAAATTTTAAACAGGCAAAAAAAGCGAAGCCCCCAAAAATTTTTAAAACATTAAATTTTTTTTCAGAAAAGCACACAATTCTACATTTTAAAATTTCCCCCCTTTTTCCCAATAGCTTTTTAATTTTAAAAAAATAATGAGTGCTTTTATTAAAAAAACCTTTTTAAAATTTTTAAAATTTTTAAATTAAAAAAAAAAAACACCCAAAAAAAAGCTTCAAAAAAATACAACCCTAAACAAAAAGTGTTTCATAGAAATAATTTTCCCCCAAAAAATTCAGAAAAATTTCAGGAAAAAAATTCAGGCAAAACCATTATTACCTAAAATTTTTTTTTTACCTTGGTTTTTTAAAAAACCCCCTTTCTTTAAAAACAAAAAAACCTAACAAAAAAAAAATGGGGGGGCTTATTTTTTGTTGAAAATTTTTTTTTTTCCAAAACCCCCCCCCCCCCCCTGAAAACAAAACTAACCCCCTTTTTAACAGAAGGGGGTTTTTTGTCGATTTTGGGGGAAAAGGTAGACAGTTTAAACGTTTTGGGGGAAAGTTCCCCCCTTTTCCCAACTTGTTTTTGGGGAAATTTTTTACCCGAATCACAAAAAAAATTTTATTTTTTTTTGATGTTGAAAAAAAAAAAATATGCAAAGATCCCCCCCTCTGAAAAAAGGAAAAAAAAAACAAAAATTTAAAAAAAACAGGCTAAAAAAAAAAAAGAAATTTTAAAAAGGGGGGGTTTTTAAAGGGGGATGATAAAGAAAAAAAAAAAAAAAAGGGGGTTTTAAAAAAAAGGAAAAAAAACCAAAAAAAGTAATTTTTTTTTTGGTTTTTTTTCCCCTTTTAAAAAAATACTGAAAAAAAAACCCTCATTCATTTCCCTTTTTTTTAAAAAAAAAGCAAATAAACCCCCTTTTTTGTATACACACTAAAGGCTTTTATCCTTTTCCCCCCGGGAAAAACCCCCCAAAGGGTTTTTAAAAAAACCCCAAAAAATTTCTAGGCCCCCTTTCTTCACAAACACCCCCTACTGGGGGGGGGGGGGGTTTAAAACCCTTTGCATCAATTGCCAAAAAGGGGAATTTAACGGGAAAAAAAGGGGTCTTTTTCCCCTTTTAAAAAGGGGTTTTTTTTTTTCTCCTGCAAGTGCTCCTAATCTCAAAAAAAAGGGAATTTCCCCCACAAGGGGGCCTTTTCCCCCCTTTGGGGGAGGAGGGGAAAAAAAAAAAAAAGGGGGAAAAAAAAAATCTTAAAGGGGGAAAAAATTTGGGCACTTTTTTTGTTTTGTCCTGTTTTCATGAATATGAAAAAATTTAAAAAAAAAACCCGTGTTTAGCCCCAAAAACTCGTTTTTTATTTTTTTGGGGGCCCGGGGTTTAAAAAATCCACGAAGCTGTAAAAATTTTAAAAAAATTCTTAAACCTTTTTCTTTTCCTTTTTTAAAATAAAAAAAAAAAACCCAGACAAAAACCCCCCCTTTTTTCCCAAAACCCCACACTCATACTCAAACACTTTAATTCTAATTTTCATAGAAGCCCTAGAAGCGGTTGAGCTGGCCAAAAAATCGTGGTTGGGGCCCCCCAGCAGGAAAAAAATTCTCCGGGTACTTGATTTGTAGGCCGCAAGGCAATGGTTTTCCGGGATTGTTTGGGGCCGGGGGGGCCACTAGTCCCCCAGAAAAAGGTATTCGGTTTTGGGGGGGGAAAACCCCCCTATTTTTTAAAAAACCCCCGGAGGTCTTTTTTTACTGGGGGTTTTTTGTTTTCCCGAAACAAACAAAATTTTTTTTTTTTTAAAAAGGGTTTTTTTTTTTTTCCTTTTTTTTTTACAAAAAGGTTTTTCCCCCCCCTGTTTTTTTTACTGCAAAACTTTTGGTGTTGGGGAAAAAATTTTTTAAAGTTGACTATCCCCTTTCCAAGCAAAATGAATTCATTTAAAAAAAAAAAAAAAAAAAAAAGGGGAAAAAATTTTACTCCCAAAAAAAGGGGCTAAATTTTTTTTGGGGTTTTAAAAAAAAAATTTAAAAAAAATTTTTTTTAAATCCCCTAACAGGCAGCTTTGATAATTCTTAAGTTTGGGGAAATGGGGGAATAAAAAGATCAGGGTTTCTTTTTTTTAATATGGGTCTATTCTTTTAAAAAATTGTAAAAAAAAAACCCAAAAAAAAAAACTTATAGCCTCTTGTAACAGGTAGATTTTTTACACACTTCATTTTATTAATCAACAAAATTTCCCAAAAAAGTCGCTTTTTTCACCTACAGTGTATTGACCCAAAAGGGAAATTCTGAACATCAAAAAAAAAAATAAGAGATATCGCCACATTTTCATTTTTGGGGAATTATAAATTATAATAAATTTGTTTTTATAAAATTTGAAGTTAGAAGCATAAGTGATAACCGTTTTTTTAATTATTTGTTTATTTAAACCTAAGTAAAAAAAAGGAATGATAATTTGAAAACCTAAATCTATAAATAATAAATCCCAAAACCCCTTTATAAAAACCCCACCCCAAAACACGTCAAATAAAATCAAGATTTAGTTTAACGTCTTGGTTTTTAAAGGGATTACATTTGATGGATTTTTTACAAAAAAAAAAATGTTTCTGTGTCTTTTTTCCCTTTTTTACGAACATACTGGGCTGTTTTAAACCCCGCATTTAATTTTTTTGCATTGCAAGCAAAGTCTAAAAATTTTTTAGCTGAATGCAGAATACCATAGATGGCGGGGAAAGACAGGCCCACCCAAATTTTAAACACATCACACTTTTTTCCTTTGTCGTTTTACAAAAATGCAGATTTTCTCAAAAAAATTTTCCAAAAAGCCCTGGGGAAAAAAAGTGAAGGAAAAAAAAATTCTAGTCTTTTTTGACCAAAAAAAAAAAGGAGAGAAACTATGGTGCATAGACTGGTTTGGGGTTAAAAAAAAAATGACGCAATGGGGGGAAAGGGGGGAGGGGGGGGGGGGGAGGGAGGGGAGAAAAAGAGAAGAGAGGGGGGAGAGAGAGAAGAAAGGGGAGAGAAGAGAGGGAGAAGAGAGGGAGAGGAGAGAGAGGAGAGAAAAGGAGGGGAGAGAGAGAGAGGTAAAGGGGGAAATCTTACACTAGAATTCAGAGTGCTTTCAAAAGGCAAATATCAAAAAAGTTTACCCCTTTTGGCCCCCCCCTTTCCCCCCCACCCCCCAAAAAAAACCCAAGCCTAATCCATGGTGCAAAAAAAGTGAAATATTGAAAATCATTTTTCATTATACACCACACACCAAATACAAAGGTGCGCACATGCCCACATACTACAGGGAAGTACACCCACGTGTAAATACACACCCAAAACACAAAAAACCAAAAAATGAGAGACAGGCGGAAGGGGAAAAAACGAAAATATAAATTTAAACAATTCCCCTACATCTTTTCCTTGGTTTTCTTGTGCTTTTTATTTTTTTGCAAATTTAATAAATTTTTCCAAAAATTTATTTTTAAATGTAATGTCCCATTTCCCTGTAACCTTAAAACAGCATAAACAAATTTAAATATATCCAAGATCTGCAGGCACAAGAACCTTTTGAAACCCCCAAAACCAGGAAAAACACACCCTGACTTAAAGCCACTTAAACCCCTTTAAAAAATGCCAAAAAACAAAACACTTGCACCCTCCTCACTCCGGCAACCAGTCTCCCCCCCACTCCGTGTTTGTACTCACTTAATACCGATCAGACCCTATAAAAGAGAATTTAAATTAAATGATTTAGGCAAATCAGCGCCCCAGATTCTGAACCTGCATGCATTATAAAATATATAATTTTCAGACACAACACTATGCACAGCAGGAGCTGAAAAGAGTGCTGCTCCACAGCAAAAACAAAAACCCCCACCCATAACAAAACAAAACCCAATGACAAGACTTGCTCAGCAAAAATGTATTATAGAATGCTACACTGCCTGAATCAAAGCAAAAATCGCATCAGTCTACTATTTAGATTTATATTATATGTGTATACATGTGTGTCTCTGTTGGTATGTGAGGTTGTTTTGAGCAATTTAGGGGTGTGTGTACACATGTATATTTGTCAATGTATCCTCCAACCCAGGCCACTGTATTGTGCTGTGCTGCGCTGCACTGCGTGCGTGTTGTGTTGTGTTGTGTTTGGGTGCGTGCATGTGTGCATGCGTGTGTGTGTGTGTATCACTGTATATGTGTGTGTATGTGCTTTTTTATGTTCTTTTATTCGAGGATAATGGAATAAACACTCAGAATGCTTTATAATTTAAAAATCTGGACAGTCCCCATGTGCATACCGTTTTGTGAATTTTTTTTTAATTGCATCCCCACCAGCACACAAGGGCCTCTCTTCCAAAAGAACAGGTTTTAAATGTGTGACTGTGCAAAATATTCTGCGAGTGCTTCCATACACAGTATATCATTTGCCCAAACTGTTGGATTAATGAAATATTTATGTTTTTTAAAACACACACACACACACAACACACACACACACACACAACACACACACACACACACACACACACACACACACACTTGAGACACAAATGATGCATACATGATATGGATTATCACACATTCTCAGCTGTTTGCGACTTACACATCCAAGATACACTTGTACATTATGTGTGTTCAGAGAAAGGTACAGGGACAGGAGGCAAAGTTTCCAATGCAATAGAATTTTCTGATTTTTCTTCTTCACAGCATCACGTTTTTGTTCTGGCTACTACTGTACTAGTTTGAAGACCATTTTGAAGCAACAATTGTTCGAAATTTAGTGATTATGTACATGAGCCTAATTGAAGTCATCAAGGCTCTGTACGAGAATGCAAGAAGTGCAGTTTTCATGAACAACCACGTGGGCGAGTTCTTCAAGACCACGGTTGGAGTCCGCCAGGGCTGCCTTCTCTCACCTGTACTCTTCAACCTCTTCCTCGAAAAACATCATGACAGAGACACTGCAAAACCACCACACTTCCATCTCCATTGGTGGAAGACCCCTTTGCAACCTCAGATTTGCAGATGACATTGACCTCATGGGCAGCAGCAAACAAGAACTGCAAATCCTCACAGACAGTCTAACAGATCGAGCGAGCGCATACGGCATGGAGGTCAGTACAGAGAAATCGAAGATCATGGTCAACAGCGCAAGTAATGACAGCACGGAAATAAAGATGAATGGAGAAATATTGGAAGAGGTGAGCCAATTCAAATACTTTTTTTTTTTTTTTTTTTGCTGCCTCGTCTTCTGTGACGTTCCCGTACTGCTGTTCCCACGCCGCTCATTTCAATCTCCCCGCCACAGCCATACCCAGATTCGTTGTGTCTCACCCCCGGGGTCGGGAGTCCACAGGAGCTCATCAATATTAGGCCGCCGCGGGGCCACCAGCCAGAGGGGCCCTGCACTTCTGCTGGGTCACTTTGGTGGTGTTCAGTGGTGCCTGTTCTGAGCTAACATACGCAGGACACCACCTACTAAGCCCCCTACTAACGACAGTATTAGCTCAGTCGCGGAGCCAGACTGAGTGAGTCACCCACCCAAGGTGGCGACCACCACAACGTCCCTCCAACGACCGCCTCCCCACGAGGCCCCAACCCCAAAGGCTTTGACACAAATTCACCACAGGCACAGAAGCGTATGGGGAAACCGAATCTGAGGTCACCATGAGACCAGAGCAACGGAGGCCACCGAATC
>CM060320.1:58224174-58244174 GCA_030674155.1 Stramonita haemastoma | reverse complement strand
CTAACCACTATACTACCGAGGACCCGATTCAAAGTGTTCACCATTACTATCATACTGCCCACGTGTGTGTGTGTGTGTGTTGTGTGTGTGTGTGTGTGTGTGTGTGTGTGTAAAAGAAATGATAAAATAGTAATGTTTCATAAGATTCTTGCAACTGCAATGATTTCATGTATCATGACCCAACAACAACAAGCATAGTTTTAGAAGGCTTGTGTAAAATCCAAACAATACAGATGTTTCATCAGATTCACATAAAACGTCTACACGAATATGTAGGGAAAACTAAGTCGAGTTTCAAAAGATTCAAGTAAGAACACATTATGATTTCATCAGTTTTACACCATAGTGCCGGTAAGATCACAAGTGCGACACTCTAATCACAAGGCCACCCCCTCCCAAACACACACACACACACACACACACAACCACATCCCGTGTGCGCACACACAGAGAACATCTTGCGCACATGTTAAAACCCGTTCCGCTTTTCGAAAGAATAGGCCATTGTGTGCCGGTGGGAACGATGACAAAATAATGATGAAAGAGAGAGAGAGAGAGAGAGAGAGAGAGAGAGAGAGAGAGAGAGAGAGAGAGAGAGAGAGAGAGAGAGAGAGGCAAGGCAAGGCAAGGCAAGGCAAGCAAGGCAAGGCAAGGCAAGGCAAAGTCTTTTATTCGAGGATAATAGATAAGCACTCATGTGCTTTTTTACATCCAATCCCCGCCCTTTTCAGGGATACATCAAGTTGAAAAAGATACTAAACAATAAAACTTTACGCAGTACCAAACAACACACAAGAATAAGGACACTATATATGATAAGATAATAAAAATGCACTCGATCACGAGACAAAAATCAGAAGTCACAATAAAAATATTTTGATTATGGAAGAATAGAGGATAATAGATAAGCACTCGTGTGCTTTTTTACATCCAGTCCCCGCCCTTTTCAGGGATAACATTAATATAAAAATAAATCTGCACAACAGCAATAAGAGAGAGAGATTTGATTTTATTTGATTTGATTAATTCTTTTATATCGAGGATAATGGGATAAGCACTCATGTGCTTTTTTACATCCCGTCCCCGTGTGTATGCAGTTTTGTAAATGTCATCTGTTTCCACCGACACACGATGGCCTACTCTTACGAAAAGCGGAACAGGATTTAGCGTGTGTTCAAGATGTTCTGCGTGCGTTCGCACCCGGGGCCTCGGTTTAAAGTCTCATCCGAAGGATTTTTGGGGAGAGTGGAGTCAGCACTGATGATAACTCCAGGAGAAAAATCTCCTTGACCGGAATCGAAACCGGGTCGTCAACTTGCTAGAAGAGAGAGAGAGAGAGAGAGAGAGAGAGAGAGGAGAGAGAGAGAGAGAGAGAGAGAGAGAGGAGGAGAGAGAGAGAGAGAAGAGGAGAGAGAGAGAGAGAGAGACAAGGCAAGGCAAGGCAAGGCAAGGCAAGGCAAGGCAAGGCAAGGCAAGGCAAAGTATTTTATTCGAGGATAATAGATAAGCACTTGTGTGCTTTTTTACATCCAGTCCCCGCCCTTTTCAGGGATACATCAAGTTGAAAAGATACTAAACAATAAAGCTTTACGCAAACCAAACAACACACATGAATAAGGACACTATATATGATAAGGTAATAAAAATGCACTCGATCAGAAGACAAAAATCAGAAGTCACAATAAAAGATTTTGATAATGAAAAGAGAAACTTTGAAACTTTGAAACTTTGAAACTTTGAAACTTTTATTAAGGGAAAAGAATAAGCACACATAATGGCTTTTTTACATCCAGCCCTCAATCAAAGAAAATGATAACAATGAAAAATTAACAGCAAATTTAAGTAAACACAACACCCCCCCCCCCCAGAAAAATAAATAAACAATCGTTGTAACATCATAGAAATTTATGTCAAAAATGGAGATAAAAAAAAAAAAAAAAAAAAAAAAAAAAAAAAAAATAATAATATATTAAAAAAAATTATATATAAAAAAAAAAAAAAAAAGAATTAAGGAAAAGAGCACATAGAAAAAAAAGAAAAAAGAAAAAAAATTCAGACAGAAAAATTGAAGGAGAATTTGTATTGGGTATGGGGAAAGAGAAGGAATAATTTTAATAATAATAATAATAATAATAATAATAATAATATAATAATAATAATAATAATAATAATAATAATAATAATAATAATAAAAAATAGAAAAGGATGAAAGAAAAATAGAGGGAGAGTGAAAAGCAGGGGAGTGGGGGTGGGGGAGGCAGACAGGTAGGCAGGCAGCTAAGATAGGTTGCAGATGCAATGCCAGACAAGAGAAGATATTATGTGAATATTCCTGTATATTCATTCATTAAAATTAAATGATAATTATGTTTAAATGTATATAGACTGGTATTGACATTAACTGAAGATGAAACATCATTCCATAATAAACCACCAGAGTAAGCAAGGCTAGATTTGAACAGATCAATTCTGGGCAGTGGTAACATTATTTTGTGAAAATAGCGACACTCGTTTATCTTAAACTTGTTTATCAATGAAGGTGGAGCACAGCCAGACATAATTTTGAACATAAAAACTGCCTTATTGTATCTTAACTTCCATTTCAGAGGGAGAATATCAAGCGAGATGTAATCATTACATGACAATGATGATGATTTTAGTAGAAGTACTTTAAGAGCACGCCTGTACATACTTGCCAATGGTTTTTAAGTGTTTTCACTCGCTGAATCCCAAACTGTTGATACATAATTTATGTGTGGCTCAATAAAAGCATGATAAAACAGTTTACGAGAGTGAGAATTTAGGAAATGTTTTATCTTCATCAGCTGATAAATCTTTTTTGATATGATTTTACACACCATTCTTACATGTTCAGACCATGACAGATTGTTATCAATTACTAATCCTAGAACTTTATGAAAATCAACTTCTTGAACTATATTACCACTGATGTCTAATGAACTACGTATTTTAGAAAGGTTCTGCCGTTTTTGTCTGGTAGTTATAATCATATGTTTACTCTTATGAGGGTGGATGCTCATATGATTTGAATCAGACCATTTCATCAGTTGTACTATATTAGTCTGTAAGGTAGTAATTACATCATCCAATTTAGAGTGGCTTGTATGTAATGTTGTGTCATCTGCAAACATTTCACAATTAGCCTTTAAACAGAGGGGTAAATCGTTAATATATACTGAGAAGAGTATGGGTCCCAGGATGGAACCTTGAGGAACACCAAACAAAATGGGCAAAATAGAAGATTTGGATTCCTCAATTAACACAAGTTGTTTACGGTTGTCTAAAAATGATGACATGAGTTCTATTGTATCATCTGAAAGGCCATACAGTTTCAGTTTTCTCAGAAGAAGCTTGTGATCAATCAAATCAAATGCTTTTGAAAAATCAACAAACAGGACACCAGTAATTAAATTGTTATTCATGTTGGTTAGCCATTTGTCAACTAAGTTCGTTAGAGCAGTGTGACACGAATGGTTTTTTCGAAATCCAGATTGATTGGGATGAAATAGGTCATGCTTATTGAAGTGGTTAAGAATGTGCTGCCTAATGTGATTTTCTAAAGGTTTAGATAAGTTAGATAATATAGAAATAGGTCGATAGTTTGCAGGATTAGTACGATCACCAGCTTTGTAGAGAGGTAAAACTTTGGCAACTTTGAAAGCTTTTGGAAAACATTTTTTTGCTATAAACAGATTGAATACATAGGTCAGTGTTTCTGAGATAGCTGGAGCTGCTAGTTTTAAAATCTTACCATTGATACCATCTAGCCCACATGTGCCTGTTTGTTTTAAATGGGTCAGAGCATTATAAACTTCATTCACAGACATGAACGGAATATTAAGTTTAGATGAGATGTTTTTAGAAGCACAGAACTCATCTAATACTTCAAGATTATTTAAGTGAGAGGTGTTAGTTTTGATAGTTGATTGAGCTATATTACAAAAATGTTCGTTGAGTTTATCTGGCAGTAAATCTAAAGGAAGTGAAGATTTAGGTCTGAAATCCTTTTTAGTTAAGCGGTTTATGGCATTCCACATAGATTTATTATTAGTTTTGTCAGAAACAAGCTTTTGAAAATACTCCTTTTTAGCCTGTCGTTTTAAGTATGTGACAAGATTTCTTTGTTTCTTAAATTCATCCCTTGTTCCATTGATCAGTAAAGAATCTCGTAATTTTATTGCATCTTCAACATGTTTGGTCAACCATGGTGGCTTAGGGTCAGTTTTAACTCGTTTTGTTTTTAAAGGTGCATGTTTGTCATAAATATTCAAAAAGTTATGATACCAAATTTCAAATGCATTATCAGGATCAGTAAACTGGTAAACTAATGGAAAATGAGAATTATTTAAATCCCAAAGGAAACTGTTTATGTCAAAATGCCTAAGATTTCTGTATTTTAGCCACTTATGGCTGTTCTTTGGAATTTTAACTCCCTTTCTGGACCAGGTAAAGCAAACAGGGAAATGATCACTACACCCATAGGTTGGAGAACAAACCTCTAATATATTGTTTAATGCCGTAGCATAAACATGGTCAATCAGGGTTTTAGAAGTAGCTGTAACTCTTGTAGGCTTGTCAATCAATTGGACCAGTTGGAATGATTAATAGGCATGTGTCCAGGTTAACTGACGTTTTTGTAAATCAATGTTAAAGTCACCTAACAATATTGTCTCATCAGAATGCATAGCTAAGTCTTCCATTAATAAAGTAAAATTGTCGATCCAGTTTGCATGTTCAGCTGGGTTTCTGTAAATGAACCCCAAGAGTACAGGTTTAGCTTTTTAAAAATTAATTTGTATCCATAAGGATTCAACATGGTGCAGGTCTATAGGGTGTATTTGCTTGAAGTTCAATGTCTGGTGGATATAGACAAGAAGTCCTGTTTCTTTAGAATGTTTAGGATCCATACGAATACAAGAATATCCTGGAATAGAGATTTCTTCATCTGAAATATGAGCTGTAAGGCGTGTTTCTGCAAAACCAAAAAGATGGAAAAATTTCCCAGAGTTAGATAAAATACTTGACACATCCACTAATTTACCGTATAAATGATTGATATTAAGGAACCCTACTCTCAGACCATCTCTTGATGGCCAGGCATCAATAGTATTAATCAATGACATCATGAACACATAAAGAAATTAATAATCAGCACATTAAGTATGACACATAAGAAATATATAAATAATTATAAGAAAGGCAAAAAAAAAAAAAAAAAAAAAGCGGGGGAAAATATTATGAAACCTGTCTGTTTTGTATATACAAATACTATATAAGTAACCACAGTTTGGTTAAGGAAACCCAGGGAACAAAACCTATTTTTGTTCACATTTGGTCCAGCAACTGTACCTTCCCTTAATTAACACTCATAAGATACATTCACAATTTACAAAAACAGTGTTAGAAAACAGGCATGCACAAAAGATGTTGGTAAGGCACACATGTGCATGCAATTTAAACATTCACACTAACATACATGCACATGTTTGCACATGATCTCACATGCATACACATACAGACAGATTTACACTAGTGTATAGATTCATGCACATTCACACACATACACACAAACGACATCATATACATTTGTATACACACAACCATGCACTCACATTTATGTGTGCGTATGCTTGCACACATGCACACACTTAAGATGCACAGGAAATATTCAAACAAATATGCAGGGAAATAAGGGCTTTACATTCACATAGCTTATCGATAAAAACCATTTGTCATCAGTCAGAAAACAAAAAAAAATTACCAAAGATTCTCTGAAAAAAACTACTTCAGACATTGAATTTGATTAAATTAAAAACCATTCTGATTTGCTAACAGCAAGTGGGAGAGAGAGAGAGAGAGAGAGAGAGGAGAGAGAGAGAGAGAGAGAGAGAGAGAGAGAGAGAGAGAGAGAGAGAGAGAGAGAGAGAGAGAGAGAGGAGAGAGAGAGAGAGAGAGAGAGAGAGAGAGAGAGAGAGAGAGAGAGAGAGAGAGAGAAAGGTAAGACAAAGCAAGGTAAGGCAAGGCAAGGCAAATTCTTTTATTCGAGGATAATAGATTAAGCACTCGTCTGCTTTTTTACATCCAGTTCCCGCCCTTTTCAGGGTTAACATCAATATAAAAATAAATCTCTAACTGCACAACAGCAATAAGAGAGAGACAGAGACAGAGACAGAGAGAGATAAACAGAGAGCGAGAGAACAATTCGTGACACAATCAGTCATCCAAATAAAAAAAATAACTGTAAACATTATCATCATTCCTCAATTTTGGAAACACCCATTTTATTCGTAACAAATCAAATCACATACAAGCAACAACAACAAGAACCTCGAACGACAACAACAACAAAACCAAAGACATTTTTCTCAAAACATCAACGAATTCATCAACACCGTGATACTAAAGACATAACACTAACAATGTCATCTACAAGACTTTTACATGCATTCTTTGGGGATATCGAAGACGGTGAGGTCAGGAATTCCCAGAGTGATATCGTAAAACCTGTAATGACACATACATAAACATGCTAAATATCAGTCTATATAGGTGAAGAGTTTTGTTGTTGTTGTTGTTGTTGATGATGATGTCGATAGTGATGATGATGATGATAATAATGATGATGATGATGATGATGATGATGATGATGATGATGATGATGATGATAAAATATTTATAAGGGAACTTTGCTGACGTGTTTGCATGTTTGTCTGTTTGTGTTCGTCTGTTTCATACTACCTCAATTCCTTTGATCTCTCTTTGTTTCTGTGTGTATCTGTCTGTCTTTCTGTCTCTTTCTCTCCTTCTTACTGTGTGTGTGTGTGTGTGTGTGTGTGTGTGTGTGTGTGTGTGTGTGTGTGTGTGTGTGTGTGTGTGTGTGTGTGTGTATGTGTGTGTGTGTGTGCGTGTGTGCGTGTGTGTGTGCGTGCGTGCGTGCGTGCGCGTGTGTGTGCGTGCGTGCGTGCGTGAGTACGTGCGTGTGTGCAGCGTGTGCGCGAGTGTGTGTGTACGTGTGTGTGTGCGCGCGTGCGTACGTGTGTGCGTGCGTGCGTGCGTGCGTGTGTGTGCGTGTGTGTGTGTGTGTGCGTGTGTACGTGTATGCGTGCGTGCGTGCATGTGTGTGTATGCGTGCATGTGTGTGTGTGTGTGTTTGTATGTATGTGTGTGTGTGCGTGTGTACGTAGTGCATGCACGTGTGTGTATGTGTAAAAACTCACGTCCTGTGGATGAAGCCAGTTCTGTTGCTGTAGAACCCAGTGCTGACGGGCAGACAGTCAGGGGAGGACACGGCACCGAAGATGGGATCTGGCAAAAGAGAAAAATAAAGAAATATTGTTCGGCTTTGTTTTGTTTAGATTTCTTTCTAAGTAGCTGGGGACAGGACAGATCAGTGGTCAGAGCATTCGCTTACCCCATGCTACGGTACCGTTAAGCAGCATCGAGCTTGGTTACGTGCACACGCACACGCAAACACACACACACATAACCCCTACCCCCCCCCCCCCACTCACACAACACCCCCCCCCTCCATCCCGCACCCCTCCCCCCTACCCACACACAACACACACAATCAAGACTTTACCGTCAGGAATGATAATAATGATGATAACAATCATCATCATCATCATCATCATCATCATCATCATCATCATCATCATCATCATCATCATCATCATCATATTTTTTACATGTTTATTTATATATTTATTGTTTTATTGGTTGTTTTATATCTAGGAGAATGGAATAAGCACTCATGCGCTTTAAAAAAAAAATTACATCCAGTCCCTGTGTGTATGCAATTTTGTAAATCTTATCATCTGTTCCCCACCGGCACACAATGACCTATAGTCTTACAAAAAGCGAAATCATCACAATCATGAACAGAACACCTCGAAATAGGTCTGCATGACTTAAAAGGGCAATACATATTCTGAATCTGAATCTGAATATGAAAATAATCTGAATCTGAATCTAAATCTGACTCTGAAAATATTCTGAATCTGAATCTGACTCGGAAAATATTCTGAATCTGAATGTGAATCTGAAAAGATTCTGAATGTGAATCTGAAAATATTCTGAATGTGAATCTGAAAATATTCTGAATGTGAATCTGAAAATATTCTGAATCTGAAAATATTCTGAATCTGAATCTGAATCTGAAAATATTCTGAATCTGAATCTGGAAAATATTCTGAATCTGAATCTGAAAATATTCTGAATCTGAATCTGAAAATATTCTGAATCTGAATCTGAAAATATTCTGAATCTGAATCTGAAAATATTCTGAATCTCTATCTAAATCCGAAAAATATTCCGAATCTGAATCATGGCAAACCCCAAGCTCACCCCCTTCGTCAGTCCTGCCCTCGAAGCGGATGATGGAGAGGTGCTCGTTGGGGATGTTGACGGGGCCCACACTGGCCTGGCCGGCATAGCGCGCATCGCGGGGCACTCCGGCAGGCATGAAGGGCCGCGTCAGGGTGGTCACGTTACACTTGCGGTCCTTCAGACTCACTCGGTACTCTCGGTTCTGGAGGACAGTACACACACAATCCAATCCAATCCAGTCCAACCCAACCCAACCCAATCCTATCCATTCCATTCCAATCCCTTTTTTTTTTTTTTCTCCAGATGGTACATTGAATCAGCATCGATTTGCTTGGAGGAGTAGAGTTGGAGGTTGTTGGTGTTGGTGTTGTTGATGGTGGTGGTGATGGGTGGTGGGGATGGGTGGTTGGGGTGGGGGAGGGAGGGAGGGGGGAGGGAGAGGGGAAGGATGGGGTGGGGGGGGGTGTTGGGTGGTTGTGGTTGTGGTGGTGGGGTGTGTGTGGTGGGTGTTGTTGGGAGGGGGGGGGGTTGTGGTGGTGATGGTGATAGTGAAAGTGTTTTGGCATGGGGGGGGGGGGGGTGTTGGTGGTGGTGGTTGGTGATGGTGGTTGTGTGTGTGTGTGTGCGTGCGCGCGCGCGCGCGCGCGCGTGCGCGCGTGTGTGTGTGTGTGTGTGTGTGTGTGTGTGTGTGTAAGGGAGAGGGGGTGGGTATGGTGGTGGTGGTGGGTGGTGGCACACACACCACGTACACACACACCTCATACGCACACTCACATACACTGCCTCTCCCCTTTCTTCTCACACACACACACACACACACACACACCACACACACACACACACACACACACACACACACACACACACACACACACACTACTTTCCCCCTCCCCCCCCCCTCTCACACACACACATAGACACATACCGACTGGAAGAGGTAGAGGACATCGTAGAATTCGCGTTCGCTGCCGAACTCCAGTTCCTCCACCTCCCTCACCCGCTTGTTGGTTTCGTCGTAGCTCAGCTTGGCGTAGCCCGTGAAGTTCTTGCTGTAGTCGTTCTGTACATCAGTATTTACTTTCATTTATTTGTTTATCTATTTATTTATTTAGTTAGTTAGTTTTATTTTTTATATCGAGGTTAATGGAATAAGCACTCGTGTTTTTTTTTTCATCCATTCCCTGTGTGTATGCAGTTTTGTAAATCTTGTCATCTGTTCCCACCGGCACACAATGGCCTACTCTTACGAAAAGCGGAACAGGATTTAACGTGTGCGCAAGATGTTCTGCGTGCGTTCGCACGCGGGGTCTCGGTTTATAGTCTCGTCCGAAAGACTTTTGGGGAGAGTGGAGTCAGCACTGATGTTAACTCCAGGAATAGAACTCGGGTCGTCAAATTGACAGTTACCGTAATGGCGCCGGTGGCCATAAACGGTGGCTTGCGCTAAATGTCACCATTGGTAAAGTCGGGATGTCTGTTCTGGGAACAACAGCAACAACCCCCCCCCCCACCCCATCAAAAGACAAAAAAACCCCAAACAAATGACCACCTCAATAACAAACAAAAAACAAACAACAAAAAACAAATAACAAACTAAAAACCCAAAAAGATCCCCACTCCCCCCCAAAAAAACCCAAACTCAACAACAAAAACAAGAACAAACCAGATTTTAATAAGCCCGAACAACAACAACAACAAAAGAAAAACAGGACAAAAACAAAACGGCTACTTTACTACTGTACGTACCGTGTATATTCTTGCTTCAAACTGAGCAGGGCTATCTGCAACAGTAACAGTATGCACACCATTGTAAGAGAATGAAAGCTAACGGTAAAGGTGTTCCTGTGACCTGTGCGGTCGTTTGAGGGTGGGAGATTTATCAGAGTTGTTTTCCTTCTTGTTTGTTTCATAGTTGTGTTTTTTGTATATTGTTTCTGTTGTTGTTTTAAAGAGAAAGAGTCAAAGCAGTCAAGTGATTTACTGGCCTACCAGTAGCTGGCCATATCTGTCAGAAAAAAATACTCCTTATTTCTTTTTTTCTTCATTTTTTTCATATAGCAGCTTACCTTCAAAGGCATTTTTTCTCTCCTAAGCTCAATGTTTTCTTGTCTAATATAATTGCTGGCTGTGAAATAGAAAACAAAGAAAATTTTCCATCGTTGGAGACAATCTTCAATTTTTTGCCCAAATCAATAATTTTATATGTTAACGTGAGGGAACGTGGTCTGTGCAATCAGATTCAGGACAGACCACAAGGGTCTAAACTGCCACATGTATACAAAACTCCATAACTATAGGCCACACAGAGCAGTGCCCTGGCAGCCAGACACCAGAACATGTGCTGCAGTTCTGCTCGCTACATGAGGCACTCTGACAGAGGATCTGGGCTGACTGACCCCTATCACCCCAGTGGTCAAGAAGCTCTGTGGAGATTGGGAAGACCTGCAGCCTACATCTACCTTCGTCACAGAGACTGAACTGTCCATCAGACGAACTGTCCATCAGACGAACTGTCCATCAGACGAACCAACCCCCAAAATAAATATATCAAAAACCCAATAAAAAGATAAACAAAGATAAAAACCAAAAAAAAAAACATTTTTAATAATCACTCATTTGAATAGTTCAAAATTTTCAGAAACTTTTCAGTTCTTGCAGTGACTTGCTTAATGGATCAGTGAATAAATGTTATATAGGAGCATCACTCCAACACGCATTTTTTATTTTTTATTTTCCAGGATACTGAAATAAATATTCATATGCTTTTTCTTTTTACATCCAGTTCTCGTGCAGTTTTGTGAATCTAGTCTTCCGTTTCCACCGGCACACAATTGCCTACTCAGCCGAAATGTGGAAAAGGCTTTAACATGTGCACAAGATGTTCTGCATGAAGTTTACACACGGGATATCGGTTTACAGTCTCATCCGAAGAACTTTATTAAAGTGCGTCGGTACAAAAATGTTCCATGTGATTGTTTCCCTGCTTCCAATGTTTTCTACAGTAGTCCAAGATACTTTTGTTCTTATGAATAATTTATAGGAACAAAATTATATTCCATAACTGTTTGAACAATCATTGTCCCAAAAATACAAAACCCCAACAACCCAACAATCATGGCAAAATAAAACTAATGGTAAAAACTCCACAGGACTCACTGCAAGGCTTGGGCTGCTGAGCAGCGACCAGTGCCAAACCCAGAAGCAAGATGGCGGCCAGCATGGTAACGTGTCGTCTGCTCACAAGGAAACGTCAAAATTGGTAAGCTGTCGGACGGCGTGACGTTTTATATTTCATTAGTTATGCCGGCAACGCCCCTGTCCGATACCAAAGTGCAAAATGTAGGTCAGAGTTCTCTGTCAGAGGCAGACTTGAAACGGGTTGGAGTAGTTGTAGTAGGGGCGGTGGTGCTGGTAGTACACCGGTCGCCGGGTGGGTTCTTTGGAGACTGCAAAGGGAATTGAATATTCTGCCAATCTTACCAGAAGAAAACTTCTGGTTAGCTAGGAACAGTACTCTTATGAAACCAGACTGTAAGGTCTACTTCGCATTAGCACTTAAAATAATGAAATTCTCTGATCAAAAATGGCTTTCAGTTGAGTCGGAAACTTTTGTTATTAGAACTAGAAGAAGAAAAATAAACCCAACCAGTTTATGAAAGTTTTACACCAGTCCCCAGTTTGTCCAGCTGTAAATGGGTACCTGCCCTCTTTGGGGACAGGAAAGGTTAAACAGCAAGGGAGAGGAGATGGTCGCTGCCCTTACGATACTGGTCCCTAGAGAAGCTGAGGTCTCTGACACACCGCTACCCAACGACAGCATAGAATATGGGAGACCTTTACTTTATAGCCAAGCACACTGGTAAAGTCTTGGATGCATGTTGGTCAACTTTGTATTTTCGTAATCAGGCAAACGTTGCCAGGAATTAAAAGATATTCAACCTGTTTATTTGAATCTGTCTGCATGTCTGTACACACACAAAGAGTAATAGCCTGCTGTTATGTGTTCATTTTTTTTCGGCTAGAGCTCTGAGGTTCACCAATGGTGAGATTTTTTGCAAATGCGTCCGTTTTTTTGTTTTTTTTGTTATGCCTGTTGTTAAGGTAGCGACATTCTGACTTCGATGACAGGTATACATATAAACTGACGTGCAAATGGTAAACTTCACATCATTATTCCACCATGCACCGCAGAAATTTCTGTCAATAACTTCAAATCTCTTAAGATTGCCCAAACTCTACCCGAGAGGTGGTCGGGTAGATGGACATACAGACAGACATACAGACAGATGGACAGACACTCACTGTTTAATAGAAACTTTGTTTTCGTTCCTCAGCTAGAGATCATAGGTTCACGAATTGTAAGGTTTAGTGTGTATGACCCTTTTTTGCCCATCAGTAAGGTAGCCACATTCCAACTTTGGGGATTAATAAGATCATGAACTTGACACTGGGATTGTTTTTCCTTATCTTCCAAATTGGACAAATCGACATATGGGTGGGGAACTTCAATACTTGTGATTGACAGCTGTCAATGAGGCTTACAGATAAACAGTGAAGTGTAATAGTTTTTACAGGCATCTTTGCTAAGCTATAGCCTTGGCTACTAGTGTCGAAAAAGCGGGAGGACAGAAAACGTAATGACCATAACCAAACTGATAAGAACTGCTGAAGTAGCAGCGGTAGTGCTGTATTGAGAGAGAGAGAGAGAGAGAGAGAGAGAGAGAGAGAGAGAGAGAGAGAGAGAGAGAGAGAGAGAGAGAGAGAGAGAGAGAGAGAGAGAGAGAGAGAGAGAGAGAGAGAGAGAGAGAGAGAGAGAGAGAGAGAGAGAGAGCTAATCAAATCAAATCAAATCAAATCAAATTCTTTTATTTTGAGGATAAGAAATCAACACTCAAATGCTTTTTTACATCCAGTCCCCACCCTAACATAATAGAAAAACAACCTGTAACTAAAAACAAAAAAACAAGAGAGAGAGAGAGAGAGAGAGAGAGAGAGAGAGAGAGAGAGAGAGAGAGAGAGAGAGAGAGAGAGAGAGAGAGAGAGAGAGAGAGAGGAGAGAGAAGAGAGAGAGAGAGAGAGAGAGAGAGAATGGAATCTTGTAGATTTGAACTTCGTTCTTCTGAGATTTTATGTACGTGTCATTTTTGTTGTTGATTTGTCATCTCCCCAGAGGCTCTGTACAGGGAATTTCTGTTATCCTAATTTCAACCGGTATAGGTTTTTATATATTTTTTTTAACAATTTTATTCTAAAGTCAGGTTAGAGGAAGACCTCATGTAAGAACGCACGCAGAATCTCTTGCACACAGGGAAAGCCCTGTTCTGCCTTTGGGAAGAATAGGCCATTGCGTGCCGGTAAGAATGGATAACAAAAATAAAAAACCCTGCATTAACAATGGTGTTATGTTAAGACGCCATGCCCGAAGTCGAAATGTGGCTACCTGAATGACAGGCGAAAAACCCTAAACCGGTGGGATATGCAAGGGTACAGCTATACTGATCGAAACTGGAAAACACATCTCTTGATTTGCCAGACAGAAATTGAGAGAAAGTTCCTGCTGTTTATTATGGAAGGGAAGATAGTGCACGTTAGCTGAATCAGATCAGAATTAAGATGATTAACTGGCGCCTGCTCATGTCCAGGGGACATTGTAGAACAGGGATCATGTTTTAGTTCATGCTTCATTTGTGTAAATCATTCGAGACTAAAAACAGCAACAAACAGACTGACTGACTAACTAACTAACTAGTCAAGTAACTAACCAGCCAACTTACAATCTATCCAACATCTACCCAACTAACTGTCTATGCAACTAGCTAAATAGCTAAATAGCTAACTAAATAACCAACCAACCAACCAACCAACCAACCAATTTGCATACAGGCAACTTTGATATACACAACAAGAAAGACATTACGTAAAATCAAGAATGCATTCAGAGCAGTTACCCAAGCCGAACTACCTTATTGGTATACCTACATACATACGCCTATCTTCCTATCTAGATTTCTGCCAAAACAACAAGGAGACAACTGACCCCTTACCTAACTTTTTCTTCTTATCTCTGTGAGCAAATCGGAGACACCACTACGGCGATCTTTATCAGGGAATTGGCTGACTGTGTCACATTAATTTTCGTCTCCGCCCCCCTCACCCTCTCTGTAACCTTGAAGTCTGCAGTCCAGTTTGCTGGAAACGTTGACCATCAGGGGACAGGGTCAACGTAACGGTCAGCGGTCAAGCCAGCCAGCTGGGCAGTTCTCAGAACCCCGCCCTATCTCTGACCGCTGGTCTCTTCGCTGATTATGAAGATTGTTAGCTTTAGGTGGCATGTGCCTGGGCCAGGGTCTGGTGGGTAGAGTCAGGGAGAGCTGTGTCTTGGGAGTTTGTTTAGTTCGTGGTTTGTATATAATATCACTAGAATTTACGTTGGGGCGGGATAGTTTAGTGGTCAGAGCAATCGCTTTCCCGAAGCTAAGGTTTTAAGCAGTGTTGAGCATGGTTACCAATTGGGATGGGTGACGGTTTGCACGCTTTGGCTTCAGTGCAGTCCCCCCAGTTACATCCATCTGTAAATGGGTACACTGCCCTCTCATGTCAGAGGAGGTAAAGCAGTGAGGGAGAGGAGATGGGCACCCCCTCAGTATGCTGGCCCTTGGAGAAGCTGAGGTTCTGACCTCACTCTCGATCTTTACCCTCTCTGAAATTTTTGTTTTACCTTTTTAGGTTTACATAATAGGGTGATGAGGAAATCAGGGGGTAAAATCTTGTTTTGAGTGATTATTGATCTTTTTGTTTTTTGCTTTTTCTCTCTACTTTTTAGGGCTCAGTCGAAAGTTGCCTTCGCTGCTTATGAGTATGAAAAAATTATTGCATATATAATCGTATGGCCGATATGGCCTTTGTGGTCGGCTAGGCCATAAACAAAAGATTGGCTCGGATTGGTATAGCAACAAAAATTTCATGTCAAGCAAAACCAGACTGTGGCAGAATATTCGCACAACACCTGTGCCGTCAACACACAGAGACACGACACTGACAGTGAGGTCTGGATTTCTTTTTGTTCGTTCCTCCGCTAGAGCTCCAAGGTTCACCAATGGTGAGATACTGCTATACCACCGTTTAGGCCCCCCCCCCCTCCGCTAGCCCCCTCTCCTCTCCTGTTACCCCACCCCCAAGTAGCCGCATTCCGACTTCGAGGATGATGTCTAAACAGGACAGAAGTATGTATGCAGTTTTGTACAGTTTGTCATCCCTCCCTATCGGCAACAATGGCCTACTCTTCCAAAAGGCACGCAGAACATCTTGCGTGCACGTTAAATCCTGTTCAGCTTTTCGTAAGAGTAGGCACTAGCGTTCCAGTGGGAACAGATGACAACTTGCATACACACTGGGACTGGATTAAAACAAAAAAACACATGAGTGCTTATTCCATTATCTTCGATATAAAAGAATAAAATAAATAAATGAATGAATTAACAAATAAATAAATAAACAAAAATAAAAGGTGGAACGTGTTTTTAACGCGGCGGGCAAGACGTTCTGCATGCTTTTTGCACACAAGGCCATGGTTATAGTCTCATCCCAAGGACTTGAGGCGTGGTTAACTAGCGTCCAGCAGGCCAGAAAGACTCAGGGTTCTCTGTTCAGAGATGCCTGGCCCTGTGCTGGCCCTCTGTAGTAGTGGCGCCAGACAGGTGACCTGATTGAATTCCTGTTTCATGCTGACCTTCATAGCTTGTACATCATTTTTTTCTCTCTCCAAAAGCGTGCGGGTTAGACTGGCTGGGTAATGCACACACATAGACAGACACAGACATGTACACACACACGCGCGCACACGCACGCACACACGCACACACATACACATATAGATAGAGATATATACACAAACATACGCACGCATGCACACCACACACACACACACACACACACACACACACACAACACACACACACACACACACACACACACACACACACACACACACACACACAACACACAATATATATATTATATATATACACACAATCATATTATGTACACATCTGTATATGCATATACTGTATTATAAGATATGATAAAATGTATATAGATACTTATATATAGTGTATTGATAAATTATTGTGTTGTGTAACATCATAATCGTAATCAACATACGTTAATACACACCACCACACACACACACACACACTACACACACACACACACACACACACACACACACATCACACACACACACACACACACACACACACACACACACACACACACACACACACACACACACACACACACACACACAACTTTAAACCGAGGCCCCGTGTGCGAACGCACGCAGAACATCTTGCGCACACGTTAATCCTGTTCCGCTTTTCGTCAGAGTGGGCCATCGTGTGCCGGTGGGAGCTGATGACATTTACAAAACTGCATACATACGGGGACTGGATGTAAAAAGCACAAGAGTGACTTATTCCGTTATCCTCGATATAAAAGAATAATAAATCAAATCAAATAAATCAGAGTAAAGACAGACAGAACAGAGAAACACACATACACATACACACACACACCACGCACGCACGCACGCACGCACGCACACACACACACACAGACACACACACACCAACACACACACACACATACACACACCGCCATCCACCCACACACACACACTCAAACAGAATATTTGGGCAAATGCAAAAAAAGTCTTTATTGGAAGCCAAATTGACAAGGAAACAAAACTTAATGCAAAAATCCTAAAATATATAAAAACCAAAAATGAGAAAGACTGTAGCCGAGGAGAAATAATGATAGACCCCTATGATGGATACCACCTCATGCTTAGGACTAGAACAATGTTATATAATGGTATCATTTAATCAGTAAAAAACAGTCTGACTTTTTTTGTCCCTCGGCTAGAGTTGTGAGGTTTTACCAATGGTGATTTGTTTTGCCTATACGACCATTTTTTGACCCGGTAGCCACATTCCTACATCTGGGATATTACCACATGAGATGTTACATCATAATGTAAAATAAGTAGTTGGTAAAGTGCTGTACATTTTACAGTGCAGTTCTGAATCACACACACACGCACACAACTTATTTTCTTAGTTTTAAATAAAAAACTTCAGTACGTTTTTTAGTTTCTGTATTTCTAAAAAAATTTTTTACATAGGTATGCCCACTCACAGTTTCACCAAATACTTTAAACATTTATATTTGAAATGCGCTTTGATGTATATTCAGTCTCACTCAGTGATACAATCATGTAATTAAAGGAGTATGCGCTCTATGAATAAGATATTCAGCCTACATTTTTCTAGATCACGTTAAATCCTTTCCGCTTTCCGTAAGAGTAGGCCACTGTGTGCCGGTGGGAACAGATGACAATATTTACACAACTGTATACACACGGGGATTGGATAAAAAAGCACATGAGTGCTTATTCTATTATCCTCGATATAAAAGAATAAAATAAAATAAGATAAAATAGACAAGTTGGTGGTCAGGAGAGAAATAATGGCACGCAGTAAACAACTTGGTCCGTATTAGAAAACTGAATAAATAGATAAAAAGATAAACAGATAAAGACATAAAAAATGAGAAAAAAACTGGATCAGCAAGTAAAAGTACTCCATAAGGATTGTTCAGACGGGTTCATTTTGCTGTTTTTTTATATTTTATTGGACTCTCCATCTTCCACTTCTCATTTGACCAAACTTTGCCAAATCCTTTTGAACACAGATTAAGAAAAAAGTTCCAACATGCATCCTCATAATTATATTGACTGAATGAAAGACAAGAGCAGGTTTTGTATATCAAAGTTGGCTGAATGTAATAAGTTATCGCTGTTTTTTTCGGTTGCTTGAGTTATAGCTAGGCATAAAAATACTCAATGCTCCGGTATTGCACTGTGGAGTTCAGTAACGATTTGACATGTACAACAATAAGTTACTCAGATATATGTACACAGTAAATATTCACGCTCGCGCGGATTAACACTCATTCGTACTGCGCACACACGCGCACATGTATGCGAATGCACGTACACAAGCACGCGTGCGTACACGCAAATTCACAAAAAGACACACACACTATATACGCACACACACACACATACACACGCACACACACACCACACACACACCACACACACACACACACACACCACCACACACACACACACCACACGCACACAGCACACGCACACACACGTATGATATTCTAGCATGGATTACCTGTTTCGATACGTACTTGCTGACTACGGTCGTAGATACTTTAACTTTTTACACACACTGACCGGGGAAGACAAAATGCCATCCCATAATTACAATTATCAACAATGTTGAAGACAATGCTCCGTAATGATTATTGCACATTTTGACACAATAAAGTAATGAGAGAGAGAGAGAGAGAGAGAGAGAGAGAGAGAGAGAGAGAGAGAGAGAGAGAGAGAGAGAGAGAGAGAGAAGAGAGAGAGAGATGAGAGAGAGTAGAGATGAGAGAGAGGAGAGAAGAGAGACGGGAGTGTTATTACAATGCTATTGTTACACCCCAGCCATTCATAAACGCCATATAACAGCACTAGACACTGTTTTAAGTAGAGATTAGAAACTCAACACTGAAAGATTTATATGTAAGTAGAGGAATACAATACAGACTGTCATACATTCTGGCATTTCTAATAGGATACGTGCTTATTCTTGCCAATGCTGTATGTTTGTGCCTGCACTACATTTGTGCAGCTGAAAATAGTTCTGTAAGTATTTTGAATAACCTGATTTTACTATTCAAAATAATCTATAAAGAAAACCCGCTCAAAAGCGTATGCATAAAATACGCATAGCTCACGCTCACAAATCGTCAAGCACACACAAAATACATTTGAATAGCTCAAGCTATTTTCAGAAGCACTTGGAGGCTTTTTTCACAATTGAAATAATCATTCAAATGTCCAGTATGTAGAGCAAAATTGTCTAAGGCCTATTATATTTTTCTTCACAGAATGAAGTAAAAAAAAACCAAAAAAAAAACACCAAGAAAACAGCACACACTCACACAAAAGGCTGAAACTTTGATTTTGAGTGAAGGTTGAAACTCTCTATACGTTCTATTTCTGTTAGTTTTAAGCCCAGCCTTGCAAGTTAAAACCATTGACAATGACATCCACCAACACTGACAGGCTCAGTTTTCGTTAAATAAGCGTTAAAGTGTTAAATATTGGCATAAAGATAAATAAGTAGAAGTCTAAAAGTTAACAAATAAATATATTATATACATTCCAGCAAACAGTCTGTCTACACAGGAGTTAAAAGATAAGGAACATTCATGCACTACGCATATCAAGAATATTTGATGCACATACTTCCATTTCCATGAAAAATATTCCATAAGTAAAATGAGGATTAAGCTAGGATTTAACCGACTGCTTTCACACAATACACAAATCTTAATAAAAAAAATAGTGATGTCTATATCAAAGTAACCAAGAAAAATACCTCTCTCTCTCGTGCAGTTTAGTATCTACAGAGAGAAAAATCAACAAAACATTTTTCGAATCTGTTAAATAAAGTTTGTTATTATTACTATTGAACAGAAAATGCACCAGAACCCCAATACAGGTTATTTGACCAACCATGTAAAAA
>CM060320.1:58211674-58216674 GCA_030674155.1 Stramonita haemastoma | reverse complement strand
ACTTTTGAGGAGAGTGAGTCTACACCGATGTTAACTCCAGGGGGAAATCTCTTGAACGAGATTCAAACCTGGTTCAGCAGATCACGAACGCATCACTCTGACCACCAGGCTATCAGTAATTGACCAGCCAGCCAACCAACAGCCAACCAGCTAACTAACCACGAAAGCAGCCCAGCCAGCAACCAATGATAGGAATGCAACTAACGTTTTAACCATCTGTAATTTGTCCTGCCACTGCAGAAAGGAGCCGGTGACGAACACCTCCTGGCCCCCTGCCTCCCACACCAATTCTGCCTCACCGGCGTTTTGGGAATCATCGTGACCCTGTTCCTAGACAGAAGAGGAATTAAGAACACTGACTGTTAAAAAAATAAACAACAACGTACATCAAAACACTGAATATGGATTACCCTTTTTCTACTAACAACGATAAAGACACTGATAAAACATAAAATACTCTAACGAATATCACTGTTTTTATCGTTGTCAGTAGAAGGTGATGTTTATATGTCAGATTTGAGCGAATATTATTGATGTTTGCAACAGGAATAAAACATTGTTTTATATATCTTATTTTATGTTTGATTTCGAAGAGAAAGGTACAGGCAATCATGTGATTTTTTGTTTTTTTACATCCAGTCCCCATGAGCATGCGGTTTTGTAATTATTCTCCATCAGTTCCTACCGGCACAAATGGCATACTCCTCCAATGGTGGAACAGGTTTTAACCTAGCACAAGATGTTCTGCGCGCGTTCACAACACCAGTAAAAAGGTATGTCGTAGGACCTCAGCTTCTCTAGGGGCCAGCATATTGAGGGAGGCGCCTATATATTCTCCCTAGCTGCTTTAACTTCCCTGAGCTGACCCTAAAGAGGGCAGGCACCCATTTAAAGCTGGGTAAAGTGGGGGACTGTACTGAAGCCAAGGCGCGCAGATGGTCACCGATCCAATTGGTAACCACGCTCGGTCTGCTTAACCTTGGCTTGTGGAAAGCGAGTGCTCTGACCACTGACCTATTCCGTCCTCAACACACACAAGACCGGTTATCCTAAAAACTTCCGGGCGACTGGTGACGGTACTGTTGTTAACTCCAGGGCTAAATATCCCTTTGAATGGCAGACATCTCGGTTGAGACTCAAACCTGCGCTCAAACCTGGGCTTTCAGATTGCGAACACAGAGATCTAACCACCAGACAATCCCGTGCCGTGGTAGCAGCAGCAAATTAAAAAAAAAAGGTAGTATGATGTCCATTCTGGAAGCATGTTATTGTGAACTTTTCTTACAACTATGTACACCATGTAAATTATGTACACAGTAAATGTTTTCAGACGAATTCAACATTATGGAAACATCAAGGAACATAACACCCAAACGTGCATTCTACATCGCACGAATGAATGATGATCACACACATTTCTTGCAGATAGTATACCAAAAACCATGTTAAGATATACGATCAATACATCAGAGCACTCGCTTTCCCCAAGATAAGGTTAAGCAGCATTGAGCGTGGTTACCCATTGAATGGGTGACCATTTGCGCGCCTTGGCTTCAGTACAGTCACCCAGTTCACCCATCTGTAAATGGGAAGGTAAAGCAGCGAAAGTGAGGAGATAGGTGCTGCCCTCAATATGCTGGCCCTAGAGAAGCTGAGGTCTCTGATGCCTCGCTCCCCTACGACCACATAGGTTATGGGACACCTTTACCTTTTCCATACCAACGACATAATCACAAGCCAATACTAACCTCAACAACAGCTGCTGGAGACTCAGGGGCTTTCTCATGACTGTCTGCACCAGTAGTAGTGTCTCCTACAGCAGCAACATCTGCTGTGGTGTCCTCAGCTGCTTTGCTGTCCTCAGCTGTGGTGTCCTCAGCTGTTGTGGTGTCCTCAGCTGCTTTGCTGTCCTCAGCTGTGGTGTCCTCAGCTGCTGTGGTGTCCTCAGCTGCTTTGCTATCCTCAGCTGCTTTGCTGTCCTCAGCTGTGGTATCCTCAGCTGTGGTGTCCTCAGCTGTGGTGTCCTCAGTTGTGGTGTCCTCAGCTGCTGTGGTGTCCTCAGCTGTTTTGGTGACCTCAGCTGCTTTGCTGTCCTCAGCTGTGGTGTCCTCAGCTGCTGTGGTGTCCTCAGCTGTTGTGGTGTCCTCAGCTGCTGTGGTGTCCTCAGCTGTTGTGGTGTCCTCAGCTGCTTTGCTGTCCTCAGCTGTGGTGTCCTCAGCTGCTTTGGTGTCCTCAGCTGCTGTGGTGTCCTCAGCTGCTGTGGTGTCCTCAGCTGTTGTGGTGTCCTCAGCTGCTTTGCTGTCCTCAGCTGTTGTGTCCTCAACTGCTGTTGTGTCCTCAGCTGTTGTGGTGTCCTCAGTGGTATCCTCAGCTGCTGTGGTGTCCTCAGTGGTGTCCTCAGCTACTGTGGTGTCCTCAGTGGTGTCCTCAGCTGCTTTGGTGTCCTCAGCTGCTGTGGTGTCCTCAGCAAGCTCAGTTTCTGAGTGGACCGGAGCTTCAGAGGTTATCTGCTCAGGTTTGCTCTCTGCAGGTTGGGGCTGTGATGCTGAGAGTGGTGAGCTTGGGTGAGGAGTCTGCTCCTCTGAGAGCGTGTCTTGGGGACTAGGCTCCACTTCAGAGGCCGATTCTTCCTCAGGGGGATGCTCAGGTGACTGCTGCTGGATTTCATTGGACGGTTCCTCGTCTTGAAGCTCCTCTTTCTCTGATTGGTCCTGTGTGGGGAATTCCTCTTTCTCTGATTGGTCGTGTGTGGGGAATTCCTCTTTCTCTGATTGGTCATGTGTGGGGAATTCCTCTTTCTCTGATTGGTCCTCTGTAGTTGACAGGTGTTTGTTCGATTGGTCATCTTCAGGTGAGAGGTCTGTGTCTGATTGCGTGTGTGGTAACTGTGTCTGTGATTGGTCCTCTGTTGGAAGTTGCTCTTCCTGTGATTGGTCCTGTGTGGGAATCTCCTCTGTCTGTGATTGGTCCTGTGTGGGAATCTCCTCTGCCTGTGATTGGTCCTGTGTGGGAATCTCCTCTGCCTGTGATTGGTCCTGTGTGGGAATCTCCTCTGTCTGTGATTGGTCCTGTGTGGGAATCTCCTCTGCCTGTGATTGGTCCTGTGTGGGAATCTCCTCTGCCTGTGATTGGTCCTGTGTGGGAATCTCCTCTGCCTGTGATTGGTCCTGTGTGGGAATCTCCTTTGTCTGTGATTGGTCCTGTGTGGGAATCTCCTCTGTCTGTGATTGGTCCTGTGTGGGAATCTCCTCTGTCTGTGATTGGTCCTGTGTGGGAATCTCCTCTGTCTCTGATTGGTCCTCTGTGTGCGGTAGGCTAGTACATGATACAGGTGAAATTTCTGCAGACTCTGTTACTTCAGGTGACGTTAATTTCTTCAGAAGGTACCTCTTCAGGTGCAGGTGTTTTTCTGCAGATTGTGTTTCTTCAGGTGACGATATTTCTGCAGACTGTGTTTCTTCAGGCTGTGTTTCTTCAGGCTGTGAAATTTCTTCAGACTGTGTTTCTTCAGGTGCTAGTGTTTCTTCAGGTGCTGGTATTTCTTCAGGCTGTGTTTCTTCAGGCTGTGACATTTTTTCAGGCTGTGTTTCTTCAGGCTGTGTTTCTTCAGGCTGTGAAATTTCTTCAGGCTGTGTTTCTTCAGGTGCTGGTGTTTCTTCAGGTGCTGGTATTTCTTCAGGCTGTGTTTCTTCAGGCTGTGACATTTTTTCAGGCTGTGACATTTTTTCAGGCTGTGTTTCTTCAGGTGCTGGTGTTTCTTCAGGCTGTGTTTCTTCAGGGCTGGTGTTTCTTCAGGTGCTGGTGTTTCTTCAGGCTGTGTTTCTTCAGGTGCTGGTGTTTCTTCAGGCTGTGTTTCTTCAGGTGCTGGTGTTTCTTCAGGCTGTGTTTCTTCAGGTGCTGGTGTTTCTTCAGGTGCTGGTATTTCTGCAGGCCGTGCTTCTTCAGGTGACAATATTTCTGCAGGCTGTGTTTCTTCAGGTGACAATATTTCTGCAGGCTGTGTTTCTTCAGGTGATGATATTTCTTCAGGCTGTGTTTCTTCAGGTGCTGGTGTTTCTTCAGGCTGTGTTTTCTTCAGGTGCTGGTGTTTCTTCAGGTGATGATATTTCTTCAGGCTGTGTTTCTTCAGGTGCTGGTGTTTCTTCAGGCTGTGTTTCTTCAGGTGCTGGTGTTTCTTCAGGTGCTGGTATTTCTGCAGGCCGTGCTTCTTCAGGTGACAATATTTCAGCAGGCTGTGTTTCTTCAGGTGACGGCATCTCAGCAGGCTGTGTTTCTTCAGACTGTATTTCTTCAGCTGTGTTTCTTCAGGCTGTGTTTCTTCAGGCTGTGTTTCTTCAGACTGTATTTCTTCAGGCTGTGTTTCTTCAGGCTGTGTTTCTTCAGGCTGTGTTTCTTCAGGTGCTGGTGTTTCTTCAGGCTGTGTTTCTTCAGGCTGTGGTTCTTCAGGCTGTGGTTCTTCAGGCTGTGGTTCTTCAGGCTGTGTTTCTTCAGGTGCTGGTGTTTCTTCAGGCTGTGTTTCTTCAGGCTGTGGTTCTTCAGGCTGTGGTTCTTCAGGCTGTGGTTCTTCAGGCTGTGTTTCAGAAACTGGTGTCTCTGCAGGAGCCTGTATTTCTTGTGTCTCTTCAGGTGTTGATGTTTCTGCAGGCTGTGTCTCTTCAGGTGCTGACACCTCTTCAGACTGTGTCTCTTTAGGTGCGGACACCTCCTCAGACTGTGTCTCTTCATGTGCTGACACCTCTTCAGACTGTGTCTCTTCAGGTGCTGACACCTCTTCAGGCTGTGTCTCTTCAGGTGCTGACACCTCTTCAGGCTGTGTCTCTTCAGGTGCTGATGTTTCTGCAGGCTGTGTCTCTTCAGGTGCTGATGTTTCTGCAGGCTGTGTCTCTTCAGGTGCTGAACCTCTTCAGGCTGTGTCTCTTCAGGTGATGACATCTCTGCAGGCTCTACAGGCTGTGTCTCTTCAGGTGATTGAATATCTGCAGGATCTGCAGACGTGTCTC
>CM060320.1:58191674-58206674 GCA_030674155.1 Stramonita haemastoma | reverse complement strand
GTGTTGGCTGTTCTTCTGGTGTTGGTTCTCCTGGTGTTGGCTGTTGTTCTCCTGGTGTTGGCTGTTGTTCATCTGGTGGTGATTGTTCTTCTGGTGGTGATTGTTCTTCTGGTACTGGCTGCTGTTCTGGTGTTTGTTCTTCTACCGGTGGTGGCTGTTCTGCAGATGTTGTCTGAATGACAGCTACGATCAGTTGTTCTTCTACAGGTGTTCGTTGTTCTTCTGCAGGTGCTGGTGTTTCTTCTACAGGTGCTGACGGATCTTCTGCATGTGTTGTCTGATCCTCTGCAGGAGTTGTCTGATCCTCTGCAGGAGTTGTCTGCTGCTCTGCAGGAGTTACTGGTTGTTCTTCAACAGGTGCTGGCTGCTCCTCTGCAGGATTTGTCTGTTCCTCATCAGTAGTTGTCGGTTCTTGATCATCTGCATGTGCTAGCTGTTCTTCGCTAGGCGTTGGTTGTTGTTCTTCAGGTGTTGGCTGTTCTTCTGGTGTTGGCTGTTGTTCTTCTGGTGTTTGCTGTTGTTCTTCTGGTGTTGGCTGTTGTTCTTCTGGTGTTGGCTGTTGTTCTTCTGGTGTTGGCTGTTGTTCTTCTGGTGTTGGCTGTTGTTCTTCTGGTGTTGGCTGTTGTTCTTCTGGTGTTGGCTGTTGTTCTTCTGGTGTTGGCTGTTGTTCTTCTGGTGTTGGTTGTTGTTCTTCTGGTGTTGGTTGTTGTTCTTCTGGTGTTGGCTGTTGTTCTTCTGGTGTTGGCTGTTGTTCTTCTGGTGTGGCTGTTGTTTTCTGGTGTTGGCTGTTGTTCTTCTGGTGTTGGCTGTTGTTCTTCTGGTGTTGGCTGTTGTTCTTCTGGTGTTGGCTGTTGTTCTTCTGGTGTTGGCTGTTGTTCTTCTGGTGTTGGCTCTTCTGGTGTTAGCTGTTGTTCTTCTGGTGTTTGCTGTTGCTCGTCTGGTGTTGATTGTTGTTCTGATGTTTGCTGTTGTTCTAGTGATGGCTGTTCTTCTACCGGTGGTGGCTGTTCTGCAGATGTTGTCTGAATGACAGCTACGATCAGTTGTCCTTCTACAGGTGTTAGTTGTTCATCGACAGGTGCTGATGGATCTTCTGCTGGAGTTGTCTGCTCCTCTGCTGGAGTTGTCTGCTCTTCTGCAGGTGTTGGCTGTTCTTTTTCAGGTGCTGGCTGCTCCACCGTTGGAGTTGTCTGTTCCTCATCAGTAGTTGTTGGTTCTTGATCATCTGCATGTGCTAGCTGTTCTCCACTAGATGATGCCTGTTCTCCAGGTGTTGTTTGTTGTTCTTCAGGTGTGGGTTGTTCTTCAGGTGTGGGTTGTTCTTCAGGTGTGGGTTGTTCTTCAGGTATGGGTTGTTCTTCAACTGTGGGTTGTTCTCCAGGTGTTGTTTGCTGTTCTTCAGGTGTGGGCTGTTCTTCAGGTGTGGGTTGTTCTTCTCGTGTGGGTTGTTCTTCTACAGATTTAGGCTGTTGTTCCTGTGCTGGCTGTTGTACTGATGGCTCTTCCTCCAATACTGACTGTTCTGACGTGGGAGGTTCAATGTGTGTTGGTTGCTCAGCAGATATTGACTGAACAACAGCTATTATTGGCTGTTCATCTGCAGGTGCTGGATGTTCATCACCAGGTGTTGGCTGTTCATCCACAGGTGCTGGTTGTTCTCCTGCAAGAGTTGTCTGTTCTTCTGGTATTGGTTGTTCTTCTACAGGTGCTGTTTGTTCTTCAACAGGTGTTGGTTGCTCTTCTACAGGTGCTGCACGTTCTTTTACAGGTGCTGTCTGTTCTTCTACAGGTGTTGGTTGTTCTTCTACATGTGTTGGTTGTTCTTCTACAGGTGGAACTTGCTCTTCAACAGGTGTCGGCTGTTCTTCAATGTTTGTAGACTGTTCTTCTACAGGTGTTGGCTGCTCTTCTATGTGTGTTGGTTGTTCTGCAGATGTGGTCTGCACTACGGCTATTATTGGTTGCTCCTCTACAGGTGTTGGTTGTTCTTTTTCAGAAGTTGATTGTTCTTCCGATGGTGGTTGTTCGTCTGCAGGTATAGGCTGCTCCTCTACAGGTGTAGGTTGCTCCTCTACAGGTTTAGGCTGCTCCTCTACAGGTGTAGGCTGCTCCTCTACAGGTGTAGGCTGCTCCTCTACAGATGTAGGCTGCTCCTCTACAGGTGTAGGCTGCTCCTCTACAGGTGTAGGCTGCTCCTCTACAGGTGTAGGCTGCTCTTCCCTAGGTGTAGGCTGCTCTTCTACAGGTGATTGCTGCTCTTCTACAGGTATAGGCTGCTCTTCTACAGGTGTAGGTTCCTCTTCTCCAGGTGTCGGCTGCTCTTCTACAGGTGCAGACTGCTCCTCTACAGGTGTAGGTTGTTCTTCTACAGGTGCAGACTGCTCTTCTACAGGTGTAAGTTCCTCTTCTCCAGGTGTCGGCTGCTCTTCTACAGGTGCAGACTGCTCCTCTACAGGTGTAGGTTGTTCTCCTACAGGTGCTGGCTGTTCTTCTCCAGGTGTTGTCTGCTCTTCTACAGGTGTTGTCTGCTCTTCTACAGGTGTAGGCTGCTCCTCTACAGGTGTAGGCTGCTCCTCTACAGGTGTAGGCTGCTCCTCTACAGGTGTAGGCTGCTTTTCAACAGGTGTAGGCTGCTCTTCAACAGTGTGTAGACTGCTCTTCAACAGGTGTAGGCTGGTCTTCAACAGGTGTAGGCTGCTCCTCTACAGATGTAGGCTGCTCTTCAACAGGTGTAGGCTGCTCTTCTACAGGTGTAGACTGCTCTTTAACAGGTGACGGCTGCTCTTCTACAGGTGACGGCTGCTCTTGTACAGGTGAATGCTGCTCCTTTACAGGTGTAGGTTGTTCTTCGCCAGGTGCAGACTGCTCTTCTACAGGTGTAGGTTCCTCTTCTCCAGGTGTCGGCTGCTCTTCTACAGGTTCAGACTGCTCCTCTACAGGTGTGGGTTGCTCTTCTACAGGTGCTGGCTGCTCTTCTACAGGTGGTTGTTGTTCTACAGGTACTGGCTGCTCTGCTGAAGAGACAGACTGTTGTTCCAATTGTTCACGCTGATCTGGGGATGCTGACATCATCACTGTCGTTGCTCCTCTGGGATGGATCTCTGTCTCCTTAGTTTCTAACCTTTCCTCTGCAGGTGTTGGCTGCTCTTCAGAGGGAGTGTCTTCCACAGCAGGTGCTGGCTGCTCTTCAGAGGGAGTGTCTTCCACAGCAGGTGCTGGTTCTTCAGAGGGAGTGTCTTCCACAGCAGGTGCTGGCTGCTCTTCAGAGGGAGTGTCTTCCACAGCAGGTGCTGGCTGCTCTTCAGAGGGAGTGTCTTCCACAGCAGGTGCTGGCTGCTCTTCAGAGGGAGTGTCTTCCACAGCAGGTGCTGGTTCTTCAGAGGGAGTGTCTTCCACAGCAGGTGCTGGTTCTTCAGAGGGAGTGTCTTCCATAGCAGGTGCTGACTGTTCCTCAGAGGGAGTGTCTTCCACAGCAGGTGCTGGTTCTTCAGAGGGAGTGTCTTCCACAGGAGGTGCTCCTTCTACAGAAGTGTCTTCCTCTTCAGGCGCTGGCTCTTCAGCCGGAGTATCTTCCACGGCAGGAGTAGACTGTTGAATGATTGAATGAAAGTGTAATTCATAACATTTATATTTGTGGTTGCAGCACTGGAAGAGAAAGAGTGTGTAGAGAATTTTGTGGGGAATGAAGATGTGTCAGTGGCTGCTCAAGCTTGCACACACACACACACACACACACAAACACAAACACACACACACTCACACACACACACACACACACACACACACACACACACACACACACACACACACACACACACACACACACACACACACTCACACACACACTCACACACTCACACTCACACACTCACACACTCACACACTCACACACACAGATCTATAAGCAATGTTTCGATCTGGTTTCCAGGCTCTTAGGTCTTGTACACACACGGATGGTATCTGTCCAATGATGGCGTTTGTCACTACACACTGTGTTCACATTCACACCTTCAACGCTTTAGGCTGAAACGGCAGTGGATACAGGACAGTCTGCATGGCTGTTTCCTCTTCTGCTTGCAAGTCATGTTGTTAAGTCTACTGTTTTGGTAATTCGTTAGAACGGTTATCTCCTTTTTGATATGGAATAAAGTGTTTTGGAAATCACGGGTGTAAGACATATCCATTCAAAACAGACTGGGGGGGGGGGGGGAGAGATTTAAGCTTCACCAAGTTGTTGTGAAGATAGATAGATAGATAGATAGATAGATAGATAGATAGATAGATAGATAGATAGATAGAGAGAGAGAGAGAGAGAGAGAGAGAGAGAGAGAGAGAGAGAGAGAGAGAGAGAGAGAGAGAGAGAGAGAGAGAGAGAGAGAGAGAGAGAGAGAGAGAGAGGACCATTAAACATCTTGGTTACTAGGCACTGTGCCATGTACATACATTGTGATCATATGATGACATCAGCCTGCCAAACACAGTTATTTCCTATTAGATGTACACTCACATATCATGTTTATTTATGTAAAATAACTTGGAAGTCTGAAAAGTGTGCTGGTCAAATATCTATAGCATGTACGGTTATTCCAGGTACGTAATTTTACATGGGCAGCAGCAAACAAGAACTGCAAATCCTCACAGACAATTTAACAGATCGAGCGAGCGCATACGGCATGGAGGTCAGTACAGAGAAATCAAAGATCATGGTCAACAGCGCGAGTAATGACATCACGGAAATAAAGATGAATGGAGAAACACTAGAAGAGGTGAGCCAATTCAAATACTTAGGCTCCATCCTAACAAAAGATGGCACATCAAACAATGAAGTGAAAGCTCGCATTGCAACAGCAACATCTGCTCTAGTCAGACTCGAGAAGATCATCAGAAGCAACAACATCAGCTTCTGCACCAAATACCACCTTTACAAATCCCTCGTGATATCTATCCTCCTATATGGCTGTGAATCATGGACTCTGACAGCAGAGTTAGAGAGGAGAATCCAAGCATTCGAGAACAAGTGCCACAGAAGACTCCTCAAAATATCATACAAAGAACACAAGACCAATAACTATGTGAAAGAAGAAATCAAAAAGCGTGTGGGCCCCCAAGAGCCTTTGCTCTCCACCATAAAGAGGAGAAAGCTGATGTGGTTTGGTCACACCACAAGACACAACACCCTAGCAAAAACCATCCTGCAAGGAACAGTCGAGGGCAAGAGAAGAAGAGGCCGCCAAAAGAAATCATGGGTTGACAACATCAAAGACTGGACTGCCCAACCCCTGCAACACCTCCTACTAGCCACACAGGATCGTGAAGCATGGAAAAAGATCTCTGTTGCGTCTTCTCTCATGTCCCCTCTACGTCCTTTGGGACATGGGACTGAGTGAGTGAGTGAATTTTACACGAACTCTAGTTTTCATACATTGTCTGCTGAAATTCAATGTCCCACTTCAATGTTCCAAAATCGAAGATCATCTTCGCACTGTATGTCCAGTTTGTCCTGTTTTACAAGCCAGAAGAACGATCACGCCAGTGCCATTGGGTATAGCGGCTAACACCCAACACAGTGATGCCAACAGGTGAGACAAGCCAGAACAGCCTTTATTTCACAGGCGTTAAAGATGCAAATATAGTTAATATAACTGTTAAAGCCAAAGTGACACAAATCTCAGAAGACATCTTTCTCTGTGTTAAAGTCATCTCTGTATTGATGTGTATGCTCAGCTTACACACAGCTTTTCACTCATAACTGCAACAACTTTACCTACCATCCATAATGCCAATGCTTTGCTGTCAGTTTACATGGATAGTTGCAGCAAAAAAGTCATCATTTTCACTGGCACAAGAGAGAGCGATCCCATTAGCACGTAGAACTTTGTGTCAGATGAGATTCATCATTGATACGCTGTGTGGTATACGTTACCTTGGTATACTGTGTTTCTCCCTCTACTGAGCTTGTTGAGGCAAGTTTACTGTCAGTTGATCTGACGTAGATGATGTACCAAAAACACATTTTGTTTCATACGGATCATGCACCTTTCTTTTTAGTTTTCTCTGATCATGAACTTTTCCCCTGTTATGCTTTTGCTGGCTGGGTGGTGTTCAGCCGAATTATTGTTCCAGCAGAAATAAGTTCCAGCTGATATTCAGAGTAACACTCCATGGACGAAGATAAACCACTTTCAGCCATCTCTCGACTCACGTCACATATCCCGTAGTCCAGTAGATCACTGGGGCACCACTGAAGATTTTGAGATCAGCTTCAGTCATAAGGCAACCCTATGATCTCGCCGTCACCAGAAAAATTTCAAATCCACAGAGTTGTTTGCCACCATGCCAACTAAAATGTTTTTAGTCATTGCAAGGGTTTTGATAAGGCACCTCACTGCTTTCGCTGCATTCCACTTAATGCCTGAGAGAGAGGGGTTAGGGGCAAGGCAAGGGAGAGAGAGAGAGAGAGAGAGAGAGAGAGAGAGAGAGAGAGAGAGAGAGAGAGAGAGAGAGAGAGAGAGAGAAAAGAGAGAGAGAGGAGAGAGAGAGAGAGAGAGAGAGAAGAGAGAGAGAGAGAGAGAGAGAGAGAGAGAGAGAGAGAGAGAGAGAGAGAGAGAGAGAGAGAGAGAGAGAGAGAGAGAGAGAGAGTTTGTTTCACAGATCATATGAGATCTCAAAGTCATACCCATCCTACAGATGAATATGAAACAACTTTTGACTAGAATAGTCAAACATTTTCGAAAAAAGATAATGCAAAACAGCATTTAAAAAAAAAAGAAACAAACCACCATCCAAGCTGTATGCCTTCTTGTATTTATAAAGATGAGAAATAGCAGGAGAATGAATCACACCATTGACCCATGAGTTGCAGTCATACTAATATCCTTTGGGTCAAGTGAAAGAAGTGGCACAGTAAGAAAGAAGTGGTACACTAAGTTTCAGCAAGTAATTTGATTCTTAAAGTCCCCCAAGCCGTTCATGTTCCAAATTATTGAGGTTTATGGTCCACAACAATAGATTCTAAGACAGCTCTGCTTTGTTGACGTGCTGCCATGTTTACGTTTCATCATTTAGACTTCTACATTCTATTGAGTATCCGCTTTTTCAGAAGATGATAATAAAGCTGTCCTTGAGAGGAGATGGGTGCTGCCTTAAATATGCTGGCCCTCATTGGAGAAGCTAATGTCTCTGACTCCTCACTCTCCAACAGCCGCATGTTATGGGAATGCCTTTACCTGGCAAGCAGCTGTCCGCTAAAATTGCCACACAGTATATTACAACTTTCAAAACTACAGAAACAGAGATGCAAACCTTCACAGAGAGTAAAATTCTCATCTGGCTTCTGTGCATGGTATTTTTTGGTATTAGTACATAATCCTCTGATATTGCTGCAAATCGTCTTTGGCATTAGATGAGAATCATCTCTCGAATTAGTGCAGAATCTTTTCTGGTATTGATGCAGAATCTTCTCTTGCACTGGTGCAGAATCTTCTCTTGCACTGGTGCAGAATCTTCTCAGGTATTGATGCAGAATCTTCTCTTGCACTGGTGCAGAATCTTCTCTGGCATTGATGCAGAATCTTCTCAGGTGTTGATGCAGAATCTTCTCAGGTGTTGATGCAGAATCTTCTCAGGTGTTGATGCAGAATCTTCTCAGGTGTTGATGCAGAATCTTCTCAGGTGTTGATGCAGAATCTTCTCAGGTGTTGATGCAGAATCTTCTCAGGTGTTGATGCAGAATCTTCTCAGGTGTTGATGCAGAATCTTCTCTGGCACTGAGCAGGATCTTTTGCCAATTGAATACAGCTTTTATTTGTTGAATGCTTTGAGTGCATGTTTTTTCCATATGGTAGTGTAAGTGTCCATTGACAACAACTTTGAAATGCAATTACTGTAATGAAATGGACAGCAACAATCATGATAGAAGTGTTATTAGGTCTAAAATGACAAGTTCAGTTATGGAAATTTTTGTTCTAATTACCAGGTTATCACTACTTCAAGGGTCTTTCATCATACACTGGAGATTTCTGCAACACAAGTCTTAGAGCAGTCATCTCTTCCCCTATATGCAAAAAATGTTTTGCAGAAAAATTAAAACATTCCACACTGTAGCAGGCTCCCCGTGGAACATTACTGTTTTTGCCATTGTGCTGTTGCTAAGAGCTAAGTTACCAAAATGTTGTAGTCAAAAACTGTGATATCTTTTTATCATAACAAAACTTTGGTAGGTCAAATTTGTGACAAAACTACAATGACAAAGACAGGGCTGACACTCATGGATGTCAAGACATCATAAACACCCCAATGATGTGTTTCAAAGAAGCCTTTTTGAAAATAAAAGTTTGCACAAAAATAGTCTTTAGCTTGAGTCAGACAAAATTTATCAACAAAGTTTTTTTTATGGAACTTGCTTGTTATGGCAATTCACAATTTAATAGTTACAGATTTTAAAATCCTTAGAGAAAGAATTCTGGCTTAAAATTATCTCATTTAAAAACAGTGCAGTCTAATGAATCAGAAGTAAAGACCTAAACCTGCACATAATAGTTTCAATATTTAGTATGTTTTGAATGTTGTTTAAATTTTTAGAGAATTTATTGATGTTATTGTTGCTGTTGTTTTGTAAATGAAGTATATAACAAACATTAGTTTAGGTAAATCATTATAAGAGATCCAAAGAAACTGGAAAGAAGATTTGTCACAAAGGGAATGGTATCATAAATGATGCACATCAGCACAAACCAAATTCCTTGTGACCACCATCCGAAGTAGTTTCTTTTCTTCTTCTTCTTCTTCTTCTTCTTCTTCTTCTTCTTCTTCTTCTTCTTCTTCTTCTTCTTCTTCTTCTTCTTCTTCTTCATATCATGATCATAATCAATCTGTTTTAAATAAACAATATAGGGGCTTTTCGAAATCATCATTAATGTAATAGTTTGTTGTTAACCAGGCGAGAGGAGAAAACATAGGTAAACAATATTGATACAGTGAATTTAAAAGATGGCCTAGTGTAGGAGATTTATTTGTGTCAGAAATCCTCTGATAACAGTGTACTAGGTGTGACATCATTCTGTCATGTATGGTGGGAGCTTTAGCATTTAAAAGTGTGCAATATCAGAAAAATGTAACAAGGGCTTAAGCGTTTAGCTTAATATCTTTTTAAAGCAGACACTTTGTGAGCATGACACATTTTTTATTTTGTAAAGTTGTTTGTAGTGTTGAGTCAGCGTTAAAAAAACAGCAGCCCAGCCTGAAATAATTTGAGATTCATTGTTCAAATAAAGCCAGCTGTGACATTGTATTTTTGATCTGCAGGCTTCAGAATAAAGTGAAAGATCAATGAAAAAAAGATCGGGTGCCATTTTCAAAACATGCTAGAAACATGATACATTGAAATACATCATGTCCAGCGCCGTCAAAATCGCTAAGAGACCAGCCATAAAAGCAACGACAGCTGTGTTAGTTGTACGTGCTCCACATATGACAGTCTACAAGCGTTACGAAAAAAACCTGCTTTTACCCAAGTTTGCCATGTTAAAAAATCGATGTTGGGTTGTTGTGACTTTCCACAGAAAGGAAATCGAGATGTATGTGGGAAGATGTCTGGCTTACAGCTGTGTGCACATTACCTACGAGCCCACACAAGCCTTTGTTTCGACAGATATTGGCAGCAATCAATATGTCGGCAGCAGCAAGGAAACTGTCTGAGTCTCTGGTAGGAGATTTTGAACAGACAGGGGCAACAGCAAGCAAGAGTGCACGATACATTGGGTGTTGGAGAAGTGTTCTGCAAGCTTCCATCTAATCTGGGAAATGATGTGAAATAAAAGATTATTTATTCTTAAAAGTTTATGATTTTACATTTTGTTTGCCTTTTAACCCGGAGCTCTGATTTAAGGCTACAAAAAGAGTCAAAAGCATGACTGATTGACAGGATTGCATGTGAATTTGAATTTGTGAACCTTGTGGAAGAGTCAACGGGATCTACCCACCGTCACCATCTTCATGTGTGCCTAGAGAGGCAAATATTGTCATTCCTGCATGGAGCTACACAGCCACAACTGGCGCGGCCTTAGTTCCAAGTTATCATGACTCTGGCACAGAGCTGTGGCCATTTGTAACCAAAGGATGTGACAACAAATGTACAGTTGTTGAAAAGTCGGGATAACCTAGTGGTCAGAACATTGCGCTCGCAATTTGACTACCGGGTCGATTTCGTTCGAGAGACTTTCTCTGGAGTTAAAATCAGTGCTGACTCCACTCTCCCCAAAAGTCCTTCGGATGAGACTATAAACCAAGGCCCCGTGTAAGAACGCACGCAGAACATCTTGCGCACACGTTAAATCCTGTTCCGCTTTTCGAAAGAGTAGGCCACTGTGTGCCGGTGGGAACAGATGACATTTACAAAACTGGATACACACGGGGACTGGATGTAAACAAGCACAAGAGTGCTTATCCCATTATCCTCGATATAAAAGAACAAAATAGATAAATGTATGAATAAATAAATAAATAAATAAAATAAGATGAAAAATTTAATTTTTTTAGATGACAGACTTTTATAGTGTCTTGTTTGAGATAGTGTACCTCACACTGATGATACGTGATAAGATACATCTCTCAGTGAATATGTTTTTACCCGAGTACTGAAATATTAGCGTGTTTCAAAGGTGGTGCAAGGGTGGAAACATCAGATAGTGTTGGCCATTATCAAATACTGCAGAAAAAGCCGAAGTTTTGATTTTACTTCTTTTACATACAGGTAGCCATTGGAAGGGGAAAGGTGGCAGGATGGTTAAGATATTCGTCTGCCAACAAGTAAACTGTTAGGTTCTGGGTTTGATTCCCAGCCTTGGTCTTTTTTCCCAGTTTGACGAAAAAATCGAACTGAATGTGAAAGTCATTCGGATGAGACTATAACCCAAGGCCCCATGTGCGAGTACACGTTGAACATCTTGCGCACACGTTAAAAAACCTGATCTGTCTTTCGAAAGAGCAGGCCATTATGTGCTGGTAGGACGTTCTGACGGCTCCTGCAACGGCACTGGAACCATGCGTATCAGTAATTGCCTTTCAAATGGACCATTTTAGCGACGTGGAGAGGGGGGGTCTGCTGCATGGGTAACAGCTTACCCTCCATCTTACTTACTCAGGCTATGTGCTCAAGAGCCCAGAGTGCAACTCCATAATCTTCCGAGACAAATGCCTACTTTGTAGCCAGTGGAGTGGCAGAAGAGGGGGAGGGACAGAATGGTGTTGTGGATAGAATGTTGAGCTCGTGATTTCATAGTAAGAAAAGAGTGCAGTTTCGATCCCCTGCTGCGGTGTACTTTTTAAAGCACATATTGCTCTAAAGTTTTGCATTAGTTTTGACTCCACACTCCTGCAAGTCCTTTAGATAAGATGAAAAAACAAAGTATCATGTGTAAACACACGCAGATTTTGCACATATGTATGTCATGAATTTGTGTAAAAGTTTTTGGGGTTGAAGGTTCACAGGAAAGGTCAATGGAGGGACGTTGTGTTGGTTGCTACCTTGGTGTGGATCTCACTCAGTCTGGCTGTGTGAATTACCTTCTAGTGCTGCCAGTTGGGGGCTTAGTAGGAAGCAGTCTGCGTATGTTAGCTCAGAACACGCATCGCTGAAAAACACCAAAAGTGACCCAGCAGCAGTGCAGTACCCCTCTGGCTTGTAGCCCCAAGGTGGCCTGACATTGATAAGCTGCCTGTGGACTTTTGACGCTGAGGATACGACTTAATGAACCTGGTATGGCTGGGGAAGATATATTAAAATGAGTGACGTAGAAGCAGCAAAACAGGAATGTTGATTTAGAGTCTCATCCAAAGGACTTTTAGGGGAATGGAGTCGTCACTGATGTCAACTCCAGGGGAAAAATCCCCTAGAATAGGAGTCTCAGTGATGGCTAGAACCTAAGCCAAAACTCTAACCACCAGGTTATCCCACCCCTCCACACAGTGACTCTACTGACTCCTCAAAAAGTCAATGGAAAAGACAAGTTAAGTCAGTGGAAGAATTAACACAGAAAAGAATGACGTGGGGATCCACGGATTCAAAGTCAAGATGGCTACCGAAATTTGATATGTATGGAGTTTATGGAGTTTTTAGAATTCCAGTTTGGAGAGAATTCGTCAGTATTTCCTTTTCCTGTATATTCTATTCTTGTTGGGTGTTCCCCAGCTGAACAGCCTGGGAGTTACCCAGAATGTATCCCCAGTCTCACTCATCACATCTGGAAATCACTGTGAGACCATAAGTACACACTAGATGAAAAGTTGGAACACTATGGGTTGTTTCAAGTACATCGCCTTTAGGCTGATGTACTTTACTCCGACTTAAGCTGATTTTTCTCCTTGAATGGGGAGTTCAGATTTTATGTTAAGAGCTTGTCACAGATGAGGACAATCTCAACATTCAGTTTCAAATAACAACATTATTTTTATGTAGACCCTGGCACTTTGCTTACATCAACAACTGACAAAGCTTTGGCTCAGCTGCCCCTATGTCTATAAGATCATTTTCTGCAGTAAGACTCACTGAATTTGAAATGAGGCTGAGGCTATCTGTGTGCTCGCACGTTGTGTGTGTGTGTGTGTGTGTGTGTGTGTGTGTGTGTGTGTGTGTGTGTGTGTGTGTGTGTGTGTGTGTGTATCACGCTTGCACAGATATGCATATGAACTGCATGTGAGCATGTATGTGTGTACAGTTATGCTTGCTTTCTTCTATATGCATTTGCATTGTAAACGCAAATACATGGACATGTATGCATGTCCTGTTCATGCATAAAAGTGCGTGTCAACTTACATGCGCATGCAAGCATGCAGTTGTTCAATGCTGAATATACGAACAACAAGTACGTAAGCAGGATTGGATTTTTAATCTCAACAGAAAGCGGCGTGCAGAAAACTTTCATATTTTTTTGTCAAACCAAGCAAATATTGTTGTAGTGTCTTTAACTCGTTATGCCCGGCTTTTGGTGATGTAGGCATTGTTCTGTGTAGGTCATACCACATCCTTCAGAGTTATTTGTTGGTGTTTTGTTCTCGTGTGGTTAATTTTCTGTCAGTTTTGTTAAAAATCTCGTGTAAATGTAAAGATCACAAGTTTGAGGATAATAAAGTTTTCACTTTCATCAGTACTTGTGATATGCCATCTTGTTGAAAGCACTGGTCGTAAAAACAGAATTTAGAGGTGAGTGGAGTAAAAAATAAATAAATACAAAGATATAAAACACTTCTGCATACAAAACGTAAACATGTCTGCCACGTCAAGGACCCATGTCAGTAAGGAGAAACGACGTCCAAAATAAGTTTGTGCTTAACGTTTTTTGTGATATTTCTGTGCAGTACATATGTGGTATATTCAGAGTAGTGTGATTGGACACCCAGCAAGAAACTCAAGAAGAACACTTTGTGCAAACTTTGACACGTATGCACTCATTTCAAATGCATTCACCTGAACCCAAACCATTCAGCTGTGTTGTGTTGTTTCAAAAAAAAAAACCCACACCCCAGTAGCAAGCACACTACAGCACGTTGAGTTTCCCCACAAGGACAAGGAAGCTGATAGTCACACTATGTAAACGAGTTAAACAGACTAATACTGCGCATCACGGTAGTAGAGAGCGGGAGAGAGATAAATAAATATGTGAACAGTACAATCAAAGACCGACCTGATCGCCTGGAGCTGGTTCACTTGCCTCCCCAGCTGTGACGGGAGAAGCAGCGTCAGGGGACTCTGGCGTCATGGGGCCAGCTTCAGTCAGCACCACCTGGGGTATGTCTGAAAAGAACCGGTCCTTCGCTGTGGACTCCTTGGGCTGATCCTCTGCAGGGGCTGGGGGCTCCTCTGCCTGTTCTGCTGGAGGGGTCTGCTCCTCTGTGGACCGTTCGTCTGTGGAGGGTTGTTGCTGTTCTTCTTCTTCCTTGTCTTGTGCAGGAACTTGCATCTCTTCTGGTGGGTGGATTCTTCTTCTGTGTGTGTCTGTTCACTTTCAGCAGCTGCTGTGGGTTCAGGCTGTTCTGCTGGTGCAGGCTCTGAGGGAGAGGTCTCTGGCTCAGCAGCTGTCTGCTCTTCAGAAGCTGTGTCTGGTTCTGGAGGTGACTGCTTCCTGTGCTTGCGTTTCTTCGCTAGGTGTTGGGGGTTCTTCTTCACTTGGAGTTGGTGCTGAAAGAGACCTCATCTGGTGTTGACTGCTCCTCTGCTTTCTCAGCCGCTTCAGGGGTTGCCTGATCATGTGTGGGTGTGTCTTCCTCAGGAGCAACAGCTTCTTTTGGCAACGAGTCTTGCTCAACAGGAGCCTCTTCCTTCTCTGCGATCTCACTGTCTTGTGATGGTTGCTCTTCTGGGAGAGCTTCCTCAGGGCCACTCTGTTCCTTGGAGCACTCTGCTGCTGCTCTGTGACTGCCTCTTGTTCCTCCTCTGTTTCTTTCTCTGGTTCAGGGATTTCCTGATCTTCAGCTGCTGCTGGTGGTTCAGGTAAGTCTGATGGCTCCTCTGTACTGGCATCTTCTGCAGGCAGCACCTCTCCAGCCTCAGTTCCTGGATCTTTAGGTGATACATCTTCTTCAGCTGGTTCAGTGACAGGAGCAGGTACCTCTACTGGCTTGGGATCATCAGCTCCAGTGTTCTGTTCTGTGGGCTCTTCTGATAAAGCTGTACTGTCGTCAGTTTGGGTAGGCTCTTCTGGTAGTTTGTCTTCAGATGATATTTGATCCTCATTCACTTCAGGTGTTTCTTCTGGTGGCTCATAAGGTGGTGGAAAGGATTCTTCTTCTTCAGCTGTAAGTTGTTCTGTATCAGCTTCTTCTCTTGACGGTTCTGCAGGTAAGTCTTCCTGAAGGTTTTCGACAGGTGATGTGTCATCATCTGCCAACGGCTCTTCTACTTGTTGTTCCATGACCTCTTCTTGTTGTGCAGGTGGTTCTTGGAAAGATACTGATTTTTCAGGCTTTGTTGTCTGACTTTCTGCCAACTCTTGATCTTTTGGAGAC
>CM060320.1:58184174-58186674 GCA_030674155.1 Stramonita haemastoma | reverse complement strand
CTGCTTCATGTGTCAAAATCTGTGAACAGCTTTTCTTGTACACTTCACGTATATTCTATATTGACTCTCGTATATTTGTTTATGCTTTTCGTTTCTCGAAAAGTGTTTAAGGTTCACCAATGGTGAGATTTTTACCTATGCAACCGAATTTGCTCACCATTAAAGTCGCCACATCCCGACATCGGATGATGTCTAAACACAACACCAGTGTGCACGTGGTTAAATTTTGTCTCGTCATCCGTTCCTACCAGTAGGAATAGCTTGTTCTTCCCAAAGGTAAAGGGGATTTTAACGTGGGCGCACACACAATTCCTCAGTTTGTAGTCTCATCCGAAGGCCCCTCGGGTGAGTGGAGTCAGTACTAGTGTTAACTTCATTGGAAAAATCCCCCTAGCGGTGGCTCCAACCTCGGGAAGATCCCGGACGTCAAATTGCGAGCACTATACACTAACCACTAGGCTATCCCGCCCCCTGCTTGTTTATGTGATTTCTGAGCTATGCGCCCAAAAGTATAATCAAATACATAGACAAGGTTTATTCACTTTGAACTAAATTTAAGTAGTTTCCTAAGAGGTAAAAATAAAGTATAACTGTTTACTGATAGTCTCAAAGGCTTGCAGTAATGCTAAAAATTGTAAATTATAAATGACTTGTTTATTTTTTTTATTGTCATTACGTTTTGTTTGAGTTCATCAGCCATTTTCTTCTTTCTTACAGGTAAGTCTGATTTGAAAACAGAAAAAAAGAAACCATGACCAAACAAAGTTCATTGAGCATGCTTGAAAATGAAAAAAAATGGCATGCATATTTCAAAGTGTCTATATCTTATAACAACAACAACAACAACAACAATACACAAACCATTTCTGATTCATGTACTTAAAGTACATAGAAGCCTATCAACTGTAAAAATAAAATATGATAAAGGTGTTTCTCGAATTTCACGCAGAGAAATCTGCTGTGACAAAAAGCGGTATAAAAATAAAATTAAATTAAAAAATAACATATGCAGTCGTTGGGAAGCGAGGCATCAGAGACCTCATCTTCTCCAGGTTTCCAGTATATTGAGGGTGGCGCCTATCTCCTCTCCCTCGCTGATGTACCTTCCCTGACCCTAAAGAGGGCAGGTACCCATTTACAGCTGGGTGAACTGGAGATGTTCTGAACCCAAGGCAAACAAGACAGTCACCCAGTTGGTAACCAAGCTCAACACATGGAAGAGCGAATCACGCCCTGACCACTGAGCTACCCCGATCATATGAAGGAGAAGAACAATAATATATTTACAGAGCCTGCACGTGTTTGCATATATGTATATGGAAGTATTATGTATGTATGTATGTATGTATGTATGTATGTATTATGTATGTATGTATGTTATGTATGTATGTATGTATGTATGTATGTATGTATGTATGTATGTATAATATATATATATATATGTATGTATATATATATAATATATATATATATATATATATAATATATATATATATATATATGCAGACACATGCATGCGCTGTATATATCCAACCATTTATTCTGTAGTAAAGAGGAGGAAACTATGAGTCATTTTGAGAATTCATGAATATAAAACAAACAACCAACCAACCAACCAACCAAGCAGCCACCCCCAGCTGTCAGCCAGCATTAACCGACATCCCTGTGTTTTACTGCCCATCTGTTTCTCTCTCCTTCAGATCGGAGGCCAACTGGGCCTGTGGGCTAGTCATACGAGAGGCAGAGTTCTAGTTTTTTGTGTTTTTTAAAGTAGTTTTGTTTGCCAAGTGGCAAAGAAACCGAAGTCCTCATATCTCACATGGTTGAGAAAAGGTGTGACAATTGGAAGATTTTATTGTGTTGTGTTGTATTGTATTGTGTTGTGTTGTTTGTATTGTACTGTTTTGTATTGCACTATGTTGTATTGTATATGTATTTTATTGTACTGTTTCATTTTTTTGTACTGTATTGTTTTGTATTGCGTTGTACTGTTTGTACTGTATTAGTTGTACTGTACTTGTATTGGCATTATATTGCATTGTTATTGATTGCATTGTATTGTACTGTATTGTGTACTGCATTATCTTTTACTCTATTGTATTGTTATTACATTGTATTGTACTGTATTGCATTGTTGTAATGCATTACATTATATTGTAAGGCACCTGGGCTTTACCGAGTTCTTGGTTGACGCTGGGGCAACAGCAAAGTGAGAGGCTGTATGATCAGTGGCTTTCCCACTCATGGAATTCCACTTTACAGCTTAGCCTGTAATGATCGACTATGACTCTCTGACTAGGAGGCTTGACTTGCACAGTCCTTATGTGCTGCAGCCCTGGGGGCTAGTTGGCCTTTGGAGAACATCTCCAAACTTTTCCTTATGTCCTCTTGGCCGAGAGAGTGGGGAGTACTGTGGGCAAGGCACTTCACTTAATAAAATTTCTGCCCATATCCAAAACGGCAAGCTCCCTCCTCTGCTGTTTTGGAGGTTCATCGCTGA
>CM060320.1:58169174-58171674 GCA_030674155.1 Stramonita haemastoma | reverse complement strand
GCGCGCGCTCGCGCGACCTACTTCATGGAGAGTGAAATCAAGAACGCTTCGCTTTATCCAAATGTCACTCACAGATTGCAGACGCTACCTTAGACAATATTGGAGAAAAAAAAGCAGCTCTGAATCTCTTTCCCCCCTCCCCCCTCTCCCTCCTTCTCCGTCTCGCCCTCCCTCCCTCCCTCATCTCTTCCAGTTTCTTCCTTTATTCGTTTGTCCTTTTTTCCCCTCATTTTTCTTTTCTCCGTTCATTTTATCTTTGAAAGCTTGGAATTTTTGATAAGCAAACAGTGGGATAGATCGAAGAAAATGTGTGAACACACAGACACAGACGAACATACACAGACACACAGACACAACAAAACACACACACACACACAGACACCAGCACAGCGCGCGCACCCACGCACGCACGCGCAGGCGAGGTTACAAGGTGAGATTCTTGCGTATGTGGCCTTTTTTGCCCACCATGAAGGTAGCCACATTTCGACTTCGACGAACATAATTGCTGGGTATGTTCGTGTTTCTTAACCACCGAACGCTGACAGAAATGACGGGATGTATAGCGTGCATGTTTTGATCTTTTGAGTGTAGTATATGCACGAAGGGAACAATAAAACTGGTTGCATATAAATCAACTGTTATTACACGATACCACAGGCAAATAAGACTTTGAAATCAGAAATTGATTTGATTTTAATCAGTTGATGGCCGATTGAGAAATGACTTTCACTATGTCATTTCACGAATTACTATGGACGTTTTTTTAATAGTAAATATTATTAATTTATATAATATTATATAAATTCTTTGATAGTGTATTAGATATAATATAGATAGATATAGATAATAGATATGATTATGTATGGAGCTTCGAGGTTGGCTGTGTGTAAAATAAGGAAAGAAAGAACACAAAGAACACATTGAACTACACCATGGTAGGGTTAGTCGCAATTTTGCTCCTTTGGTTTTCTTTTTCCAACCAAAATGTCATGTCCAGCCTCTCTATCTCTCTGTTTCTGTCTGTCTGTCTGTCTGTCTGTCTGTCTGCCTGTCTGTCTGTCTGTCTGTCTCTCGTCTATTTGAAATTATTGATTGTGACAATTCATGATAGTCCCTACTCAGGGCAAGGGCCGGATGAAAAAAAGTAGATCGATACTTATCTGTAACCCTTAGGAATACAGATGATCGATCAATCAATCTCTCTCCCTCTGTCTGTTGTCTGTCTGTCTGTCTATCTGTCTGTCTTTGTATGTCTGTCCATCTGTCTGTTTCTTGCCTGTAACCCTTAGGAATAAATATTATTACTCAATCGACTCCTCCGTCTGTCTCTCTATCTCAGTCTGTCAGTCTGTCAGTCTGTCCTGTCTGTCTCTCTCTCTCTCTCTCTCTTCTTCTCTCTCTCTCTCTCTCTCTCTCTCTCTGTGTTGCATGTTTTGACTGTACACTAGGAGACAGAAGACTTGACAACCAATCGACCAACTGACAGGAGTTGCATCATGGCTGTCTTCGTTTCCAGGGACGACCGATTTACATTACACCATCGCCAAGCTAAAGTCGGTCTTCTCTCTCTGTCTCTGTCTCCCACACACACCCACCTCTCTACACACCCCTCCTATCTTCCAATTTTCCAGCTTTTTTTTTTTTTTTTTACTCGACTGACGTGCGAAAGCTTTAGTTTCAGTTGTTTTTTTATCGTGTGGTCTGGGAGGGCTACAGGCTACACTCCTGCTTTAGCTTGCAGGCTATGTAGTACTTGTAGAGTGACAGTGGGAAAATAAATTGTGCTGATTTTCACAAATGTTTAAAAAATAAAGTATGAGAAAATGCACTGTGCAACTTGTTTTGTGGGGTTGAGGACCTATAGAGCAATACCAGGTAGTCACTAGAAAGTTGAAAATAATCATCGAATGAGGATTGCTTGAGTTCCTACTGTGTTGATCCCGCGTATGTATAGTCGCGGTTAGGAAGCTGGAGACGATAGAACAATGAGGGTGTTTGCTGACATTTGTTAAAAAAAATTCAAATCCATAAAATTTGTACAAAATCACATGAATTTTGAGTCAGACACTAGCCTTTTACAAGAAGTTGTTGGGTTGTTTTTTTGTTATGTGGATGTCTTACTATATGCGGTATGAATGCAGGAGTAATCTAGGAAAACAGAAGGAAAAGTGACATCAACTGCAGGAGAGTAGCGTGCAGAAGATCTTTGACATCAGCAGAAACAGAGAGAGAGAGAGAGAGAGAGAGAGAGAGAGAGAGAGATGGCGAACCCAGGTGGCATTGCGTGGAGCTCCTACCGACGACAGCGGCGATGGAGACAGTTGAGTTTGAGTTAAGTTCTTATGGGTATAGCCGCGAGCGCAACATGCCATGAATGTTTCGAGGCCATGTCTGTCAAGTGATCGATTCACTGTGCATTTTATGTTTTGACCAAAATGCATAATTAAAAAATCTGGTGAAAATTTGAAAGCAGGCTAATATATATATATATATATATATA
>CM060320.1:58156674-58164174 GCA_030674155.1 Stramonita haemastoma | reverse complement strand
GTGTTTGTGTGTTTGTGTGTTTGTGTGTGTATATGTTTGTGTGCGTGTATGTTCGTGTGTTTGTGTGTGTGTGTGTTTGTGTGTGTGTGTGTTTATGTGTGTGTGGGGGGGGGGATGTGGGGGTGTGCGTGTATGTGTGTATGTGTGTATATGTGTGTGTATGTTTCTATGTGTATTTGTCTGTGTGTGTGTGTGTGTGCATGCATAAGTGCCTTTGTGCTTCACTCTGTATGTGTATGTGTATGTGTGAACGTGCGTGTCTTTGTCTACGTGTCTGCGTGCCTGCGTCTGTGGAATTTTTAAGATTGATTTTCATTGCTTTCTGTGTTAAACGTGTTCTGTTTATTGTTCTTATATAACTATGGCTTGTAACCTATATTATTATGAATTTGTCGATTCATTGAGCTAATGAAGTATTGGTATTAGTACTGACGATGAAGGATATAGCGGATTCAGCGGGGAGACTGAGAACGGAATACACCAGGTCCTTTTCCGTTGGTAATTCCGACAAGCGGATTGCGGGAAACAGGCTGCACCCACGTTGATAAGCCCCTGTTATTGTTGCTGTTGTTGTTGTTGTTGTTGCTGCTGCTGCTGTAGCTTAGGAGAGAGAGAGAGAGTATGTATGTGTGTGTGTGTGCGTGCGTGCGTGCGTGTGTGTGTGTATGTGTGTGTGTGTATGTGTGTGTGTGTGTTTATGTATGTGTGTGTGTGTGTGTGTGTGTGTGTGTGTGTGTGTGTGTGTGTGTGTGTATGTGTGTGTGTGTGGTGTGTGTGTGTGTGTGTGTGTGCGTGCGTGCGTGCGTGCGTGTGTGTGTGTATGTGTGTGTGTGTATGTGTGTGTGTGTGTATGTGTGTGTGTGTGTGTGTGTGTGTGTGTGTGTGTGTGTGTGTGTGTGTGTGTGTGTGTGTGTGTGTGTGTTTTAAACTCGCAACCAGTGGCTGCAGAACTAAGAGACGTCACTCGTCATGCACGAAGCCTAATCCACTTGGCTACGAGACCCGTTAAAAAAAGTGGCTGTTTAGTATTCAGTGTTCAGAGTTCACTTGAATGTGTATTTGTAAACTACTTTAAATCACGGCAGATTTCTTTGCATGAAATTCGGGCAGCTCTCCCTGTGGGAAGACTGCGTCGTCGCCACAAGAGCAGCGCCACTCACTATTTCTTTTATAATCTTTTTCTGTCTGCATGTTTGTTTTTTTCCATGAGAGTAGAGGTTCCTATACAACTTTGCCCGAGACAACCTTTTTTTTTTTTTTTACTTTTCCTATCAGCATTTGTATTAACTTTATTAACCCTATCAGAGTGGGATATTTCTTTTCCAACATAATTTTTTTTTTACCAAGCGTCAACCTCTCTTGTTGCCGTGGGTTCTTTAACGTGGCAATATCCCACAAGTATTGACACGTAGCAGCCGCTGAAACAAGAGGTGTGTTTGAAAGCAGGAAGGATCGGGGAAGACGTGCCGCTTTCACGGCAGTGATCTTCAGCAGTGCACTTTATCCAATTACATTTTCAGCCCCTCACCGTTTCCTATTCCTTCTTCCGGCATTTTTTTCTTCTTTTGTTTTGTCCCCTTCCTGTCTTAACGTCAAGCACACACACAGACAAACAGGCAGATTGACAGACACACACTCACACACACACACACGCACACAGACACACATGCACGCACACAAACACACACACACACACACACACACACACACACACACACACACACACACACACAACACACACACACACGCGCGCGCACACACAGACACACATGCACGCACACCGACACTGACACCGACACCCACCCACCCACCCACACACACACACACACACACACACACACACACACACACACACGCGCGCGCGGACGGGACGGGATAGCCTAGTGGTCAGAACATTGCGCTCGCAATTTGGCGACCCGAGTTCGATTACCGTTCGAGAGGGTTTTCCCTCTCAGTTCTGACTCCACTCTCCCCAAAAGTCCTTCGGATGAGACTATAAACCGAGGCCCCGTGTGCGAACACACGCAGAACATCTTGCACACACGTTAAATCCTGTTCGGCTTTTCGCAAGAGTAGGCCATCGTGTGCCGGTGGGAACAGATGATAAGAGAGAGATTTACAAAACTGCATACACACGGGGACTGGACTTAAAAAGCACACGAGTGCTTATTCCACGATCCTTGATATAAGAGAATAAAAAAATAAATAAATAAAACACGCACACACATATGCACGCGCCTGTGTATGGACCTACACACAACACACACACACACACGCGCGCGCACACACATACGCACACACACACGCACGCACGCACACACACAAGGATTTCTCTTCTTCAGCACACACAACCTTTTGAATTCTTCCGAATACCCTCAAAACTGTTCGTGGAGTTTGACGTGCATTGCCATATTCTGTCCTTGGGAAGAAGAGTGAGAGTGTGAAGGAAAAGGGAAATTATAGAAATTATAGACATACGACTTTCTTTGCTAAATTACACATGCTCAACGTTTAAAAAAAACCTTTAAAAATCAACCATGTACCAAGATGAACATCTTTGTTAAGAAATGAAGACGTCGCATATCAAAATAATTTTACAGGCAAATCAGACTCTATATGTCTTATGAAGTTATGGAAGATTTTTTTACCAGTTTGAAATATTGCTGATTTTGAAGGGGGGGGGGGATATGTTTTGAATGGATAGTTTTGTTTATGGGATGTTTTCTTCTTCGTTGAACGCTCAGACAGCAGCTATTGTTATATGAGCCAAAGTGCGTTGTGCAAGCTGAGTTTTTGGGATGTTTTATAACCCAATTTTTGGGTTTTCAGGCTGAGAAATTCAACCAGAAATCTCTGTCTGTCTGTCTGTCTGTCTGTCTGTCTGTCTGTCTGTCTGTCTGTCTGTCTGTCTGTCTGTCTGTCTCTCTCTCTCTCTCTCTCTCTCTCTCTCTCTCTCTCTCTCTTCTCTCTCTCTCTCTCTCTCTCTCTCTCTCTCTCTCTCTCTCCTCTCTCTTTTGAATTGAAAAATCTGTGTGTGTGTGCAAGGTGTGTGTGTTTGCGTGCATCTGTGTGTGTGTGTGTGTGTGTGTGTGTGTGTGTGTGTGTGTGTGTGTGTGTGGTTGTGTGTGTGTGTGTGTGTGCAAGATGTGTGGGTTTGCGTGCGTCTGTGTGTGTGTGTGTGTGCGCGCGCGCGCGCGTGCGTGCGTGTGTGCGTGTGTGTATGTTTAGTTATTCTTTTATTTCAAGGATAAAGGAATAAGCACTCATGTCCTTTTTCACATATTCCTCGTGTGTATGCAGTTTCGTAAATTTTGTCATCCGTACCCACCGACACAAAATGGCCTACTCTTCCAAAAAGCGGAACTTATGTGAGCACGTGCGTGCATGCGTGCGCGCTAGGCGTGAGCGTTTGCGTCCATCTTTGTGTATCTGTATGTGCGCGTGTAGATGTCTTGAAAATGCTGTCACGACTTGAATGTGATGGGTTTGATAGGCAAGATGACAGGGCGCGGCTGTGTGTGTGTGGTGTGGTATTTAGAATGGAGTTTTCACCTTGTGGTTCTTGTACATTTGATCCGGGAGAAGAAAACGCTAGGGGATACGCTATAGTCACCATCGATCGTTTTTGCAACCTTTGGCAATTATATCGTTTTGCTTTTTTTTTCTCTCTCTCTCCTAGCTCTCTCTGTCTTTTTGTCTGTCTGTCTGTTTGTCAGTTGGTTGGTCGGGTCTGTCTTGACTGTCTTGTCTCCTCCTGTCTGTCTGTCTGTCTGTCTGTATTGGTCTCTCTGTATTTCTGTCTGTCTGTCTCTCTCTGTCTCTCTTTCTCACCAACCCTCTTTATCTCTGTCTCTGTCTCTGTATGTCCTTCTCTCTGTCTCTGTCTCTGTCTCTTTGTCTCTCTGTCTCTGTCTCTCTTTGTGTCTGTCTCTTCCCGCGTGTGTGCGTTTATTTATTTATTTATTTATTTATTTATTTATTTATTTATTATTTATTCTTTTATATCGAGGATAATGGGATAAGCACTCATGTGCTTTTTTTACATCCAGTCCCCGTGTGTATGCAGTTTTGTAAATGTCATCTGTTCCCACCGGCACACGATGGCCTACTCTTACGAAAAGCGGAACAGGAATTAACGTGTGCGCAAGATGTTCTGCGTGGGTGCGTATGTCTGTGTGCACATGCACGCACATGCGTGTAATTGTGCATGTGTGAGTAGTTGTGAGAAGCGAGTGTGTACATGTGCATGTGTGTAATTGTGTATGTGTACCTTCGTGCCCACACGCGCGTGCATGTGTACGCATTAATTTTGTTTATATAGTGGGTGGGTAACTGTATGTGTGAGTGTGCGCGCGTACGTGCGTGCGCGTGTGTGTATGTGTGTGTGTGTGTGTGTGTGTGTGTGTGTGGTGTTGTGTGTTGTGTGTGTGTGTGTGTGTGTGTGAGTCTGTGTGTGTGTGTGTATGCTGCATGGGTGCTTACAAATGTGTGTACGTTTTTGCAAGCACGTACGCATGCATACATGCACACATGCATACACACAGTACAGGCGAGACAGTGACTAAGTGCAGAGTGCATAGCTAGGTCCACGTGTCCAAACAGCACGTAGGAAAAACGTGCTGGCGCAAATGGGTGTGATTGGTTTGGAAGGAGAATTGTCGTAACCCACTGGGTTGGTGCACTTCCTTTCGCCATATACTTCCTCCAGCCCCCTCCCCCCACCCCTCCCAACCCCCACCCCACCCCATCCCACCCCACCGTCTCTCTGTCATTGACGCAAGCGCCGCACACGCACACACACTCTCACATGCACACACATACATTGATGGATACATGTATGCAAACACCACATACACATATACACACGCAAGCATGCACGAAGGCACACACACAAGAATGTGTGCACACACGTACACACATACATGCACGCTCATAATTGCAGATACATATACACATTCACACACATGTGCACACAGGACACACACACACACACAAAACACACATGCACACACACATGCACACACACATGCACACACATACACACACTGCATAATAACACACTCAATAAACACGCAAAAACACAAAACTCGATACAAACACGAGTACATACACACACGCGCGCGCACACACGCGCGTCCGCACGCATACACACACTACATAATCACACACACAAGCGCACACACAAGCGCGCGTGCACACACACATACACTCACAGACACACAGACACATAGACACACATACACACGCACGCACGCACACACAGACACAGACACACAGACACAGACACACACACACACACACACACACACACACACACTACACACTCCTACACACACACACATCACACACACACACGTGCGCGCGTACATACCCACGTATACCTAAACCTCACAGGTTGTTCCGTTTTCACGTCAAATCTAAACCACTTGCTACCGTAAATCTCCCATATACCTTCCCCCTCCCTCTTCACTCTCTGCCCCACCCTCCTCCACCCTCCCTCTACATCGCTCTGCCTCTCCTTCCCTTCACTTGTTTATTTCACTGTAGTGTCTGAGTGGTATTGTGTTGTATGATGTATTCTCTCGTGTGTATGGCTGCAGACTTTTTGCTATAATGTAGAGCACTTTGGGGGACGGAATAACTCAGTGGTCAGAGCGCTTGCTTTCCCCCAGCCAAGTTAAGCAGCGTCGAGTGTGGTTGCCAGTTGGATGGGTGACCGTTTGCGCGCCTTGGCTTCAGTACAGTCCCCCAGTTCACCCAGCTGTAAATGGGTTCCTGTCCTCTTTAGGGTCAGGGAAGGTAAAGCAGCGAGGGAGAGGAGATGGGCGCCGCCCTCAACATGCTGGCCCCTAGAGAAGCTGAGGTATCTTGATGCCTCGCTCCCCTACGACCACACAGGTTATGGGACACATTTCCCTTTATCTTTTACTTTGTGCTGCCCATGTAAAGGGTAAAGAAAGTGCTCAAAAAGAGTCCCTTATATCATCATCATCATAGTCGTTGTCGTCACCGTCGTCGTCATCATCGCCGTCATCATCGTTAGTATGCATTCATGAGGGGGCAGAGTGGTCTTCAAAAAAGCCACCCATCTAGAAACTGAGAGATCTGCAGTTCGAATCCCATCCAAACCAGGACTGTCTTTTCCCTTCTCTAGATTAACATGAAATGCTGGCCTGGGTGCTAGTCTGTTAAAAAAAACACCCACACACAACAAAAACCGAGGTTCAATATGAATAACGTAGATAGCATAGGTAAAAGAACCCACGGCAACAAGAGAGCTGGTTGTGGCTAAAATCTTCAAGGATACCTCACTCTACTTATTTTATAGGCACAAAATGCACGAGCAGGCAGGAATCAGAAAAAAGAACTGGATGGCGCCGGACATTGGCGACGTGGTCTCTACGAAGGAAACAAGCGGACTGGGTCTCGCGTAGAAAAAAAATCCTTCATGAATATCAATGGCAATGTAATCGATACGAACATGAGTTTTTTTCTTTTTGTTTTGTTTTGTTTTGTTTGTTTGTTTGTTTGCTTGATTTGGTTTGGTAATTTGGTGGTTGGGGGGTGGGGGTGGAAGAAAGGGGAGGAGGGTTGTTTGTTTCTCTTTCTTTGGTTTCTTTGGTGGGGGAGGGGATGGGAGGGATGGGAGGAAGGTTGTTTGTGTGTGTGTGTGTGTTTCTTTGGTTTGTTTCTTTCTTTGTTTTTATCTCTTCTTTTTCACAGCCTTCTTCTTTGTTACAGTCTTGTTGTCGTTGCTGTTGTTGTTGTTGTTGTTGTTGTTGGTGGTGGTGTGGTGTGTTGTTGTTGTTGTTCTTCTTTTCTTCTTCTTCTTCTTCTTCTTCTTCTTCTTCTTCTTCTTCTTCTTCTTCTTCTTCTTCTTCTTCTTCTTCTTCTTCTTCTCTGCGTCGTCGTCGTCATCGTCATCGTCGTTGAACGTTACAAAAACTGCAACTATTTCCGCCTGTCATATCAGCGAAAATGCGCTGCGCTGCCGTTGAACACCTGACAAGTAAGGACCAGCACATATTTTTTCTTAAATCGGCGTGCAGAATATTCCCTTTCATCAGCCACCATATCTGCCAGTATACTGACCTAGCAACAAGAGTATTATCCCAAACAATTTTTTTTAATGGAACAGAAACACTTCTCCCCCCCCCACTCCACTCTAATGGACAAACAAAATATACCAATAAAGAAAAAAAAAATTAGGTGACGCCATACAATAATGGTGATTTATATTTCTCCTGGAAATTGAGGGGTAGAGGGTGGGGTGGAAGTGGGGTACGGTGGTCGGTGGGTTGGGGTGGGTGTGTGTTTGGGGGGGGGGGGGAGTTGGCAGACCGAGTCTCACACAGAGAAATCTTTCATGAATATAAATGCCAGACAAATCGATACGAGGCTGGACATTTTGTTTTGAATGTCGGGTTTGGTTTGGTTTAGTGTGGTGTGGTGTGGTTTAGTGTGGTGTGGTGTGTGTTTAGTGTGGTGTGGTGTGGTGTG
>CM060320.1:58141674-58149174 GCA_030674155.1 Stramonita haemastoma | reverse complement strand
CCCTGGAACAGGAAACGGAACCATGGCTAATCCTTAGTTGTAGTTTTTTTGGTTGCATTGCACAGTTGCATCAAACTTCATGTAGTGTCTACAATAATTAAATCTAAACATAAAGATGGGAGTTGTGCCAAATTGTCAGGAGAGGCACGCTTGCTATTTTGTTACTGCTGTTTGTTTGTTGTTTGTTTGTTTGTGTGTGTTTTGGATAATCATAGACCTGTAGCTTTGAACTGCATAGGTTTCTAAGCTGATAAAGTCATGCATGCATACCGTAGTAAGAGGCTAGCAGATGATAGTGAACTAGAAAAGGATGGAAAATATTTTTTACACTCACTCTTGTTATCATCATGGTTAAAGCCGTCTTTGAAGAAATAAGAATATGAAATAGAGATTTGTTGACAAATTGGCAAATGCACAATTTATACTTTGGTGGAGGGTGGTGGGGTTTAATTGCTGAGCTATGTTTATTATTCTTCTTGTCAATGGTTAAATTGTCCATCTCTATATATAGAATTCAGGTACACGTACACGCGAGTTTAACCATATGGGAAATAAACGGGAAAGGGATTGGGAAAGTCGGGATGTTGAAAAACAGGCTGTTAAATATACAACATCCAAATAGTATCTCGAATGTCTACCTATATTTAGAGCATTATTCACTTTAACCAGTTAAAGATTCATGATAAACTACTATGATTCATACAAAGCATATTGATCATTACTATGTTTCTTGCCCATCTCTAGTCTTATATTATTAAACATTGAGGAAAAAGTACCATAACCCCATCATAAGCTGAAACGATTTGCGAAAACAGTGCCTTTTTTCAGAATTTCGTATTTCTAGGATGCAAGTTTAGCATTATTGATTATTGATAATTATCTCTATTTTCAGGACAAAAAGAAGTTTCCTTAAAACGGGCTCTACAAAATAAATATAAAAAACAATCTAATCAATGTTTCCACGCAAATCATCAGAAGACTTTCATTTCAAGATACAGATACATTAAGACAAAACAGAACGCAACAAAAAAGAATCACACACAAAACAGCAAGAGAAAAGACATGGTCCATCTTACCTGTCCATCATCCTCTCCTGAAGACGCCATATTTGCTCCAGAGATTCAGAGAATCAATGGTAAGTTTCTTTCAGAAAAACAAAACCCCAACAACAATACAAAAAAAAACAAACCCAAACGAACTAAGAACCGAGCAAAGCTAAGAAGGCAAGAGCACAGCAGATAACCAACTGCTGAGGCAAAGCTCACGGAATGTGTCGCCCCTTCTTTCATCGGCCCCTAAACTTTATAGTTCAAACCCCTGGGACACCTGCCAGATCCCAGCTGCTGTCGTCTCCCCTTGCTATTCAAACCAGACGACAGCTTGTGGTGGCGCTGCTGCTTGAGTCATCTTCACCTTGAGTCACCGCGGACACCCCCTGACCTTCCAAAAACTTAAATAAAAGATGGCGGTCTGGACTGCTGGTAGTAGTGTTGTACAAGTTCTGGACAGTTTCGTGTGTATATATATGGAGAGAGAGAGAGAGAGAGAGAGAGAGAGGAGGAGAGAGAGAGAGAGAGAGAGAGAGAGAGAGAGAGAGAGAGAGAGAAGAGAGAGAGAGAGGAGAGAGAGAGAGGAGAGAGAGAGAGAGAGGAGAGAGAGAGAGAGAGAGTAGGAATAATACTCTTATTTTTTAAGGGTAACAGAGTAAGCATTTACATACTTTTTTCATCCGGCCCTTGCCCTGGGGATAGAGAAAAAATAGAGAAAAAAAAAGAAAAAAGAACCCTACCAGAGAGAGAGAGAGAGAGAGAGAGAGAGAGAGAGGAGAGAGAGAGAGAGAGAGAGAGAGAGAGAGAGAGAGAAGACGAGACAGAAGAGAGACAGAAGAAGAAGAAGACAGACGAAGAAAGACAGACAGCAGCAGACAAAGAGACAGAGGAACAGAGAAACAGAGAACACAGAGACAGAGAGACACAAGAGAGAGATTAATTTAGGTTTTTATTTTTCGGTTTGTTTGCTGTTTTGTGTTTTTTCTGATTTTTTTTGTGTTCTTGTTAAACAGTATTATGCCAAAAGATGACGTGTATTTTTTATGGAAAGGAATCATAATAATTGAGTCAGTGTCGAAAGATGATAGCGTGATGTTGCGAACAACTTGTTTGGAAATAGGTAACAGGTGACAGAGTGGAGAGGGAAGGGGGGGTGGGGGGGAAAGGGGGAAAGATGTTGAGGAGTGTGGTGTGTGTGGGTGGGAGGAGAGCTTAGGGGGGGGTGACATTGTAGAAAAGTTGGTCATGAAGAACATCTTGTTTATAGGCCTTTTTTTTGGGGGGGGGGAGGCGGAGAGGGGGGGTTGTTGGAGTGGAAGGGGGAAATGGGTGGTGTGGATGCACAAGCACGTGAATTTCTGTTACGTGTCCATTATTGCGTCTGTGATAATTTGGTAATTTGGCTTACGTTGTTAGTCATACAATGGTTGTTATTCTTCATGTAAGAGAAAAAAGGCAAAACGGGTAATTTACTAGGCTGAAAATTGCTCAGTTTGGGTGTGAATGAATTTGGGAGAGAGAGAGAGAGAGAGAGAGAGAGAGAGAGAGAGAGAGAGAGAGGAGAGAGAGAGAGAGGGAGAGAGAGGAGAGAGAGAGAGAGAGGTGGGGGGGACATCATTCAATTAAAACTATTGCAGACATACAACAGACCATACAGAAGTATGGTAAGAAGTAGGCAAGTAAGCAACCATAGAAGCGTAGTAGTGGTTGTGTAGAGTAGTTGTAGTGGTGGTGGTGATGGTGGTGGTGGTGATGAGTGTGTAGTAGTAGTAGTATGTAGTAGTATAGTAGTAGTAGTAGTAGTAGTAGTAGTAGTAGTAGTAGTAGTAGTAGTAGTAGTAGTAGTAGAGTAGAAGCAAAAGGAGCAGGAGTATTAGAAACATGGGGCAGTAGTGACAGAAATAAGTACAAACTAAAGGTGTCCCATAACCTATGTGGTCTTAGGGGAACGAGGCATCAGAGACCTCAGCTTCTCTAGGGGCCAGCATATTGAGGGGCGCGCCCATCTCCTCTCCCTCCCTGCTTTAAATTCCCTGACCCTAAAAAGGCAGGTACCCATGTACAGCTGGGTGAACTGGGGAACTGTAATGAAGCCAAGGCGCGCAAAAGGTCACCCATCCACTTGGTAACCACGCTCCATGCTGCTTAAACCTTAGCTAGGGAAAGCGAGTGCTCTGACCCCTGAGCTGTCCCGCCCCCTGTAGAATAAAGAGTAATGGTCAATGTAGTAGAAGCAGGTGCAGCAGCAACAATAAAGCTGACCGAGTTATTGATAATTTTTTTAAATTGGATTGAAATGTAATAGGCCATGGTACGATTGATTTGACAGCTTAAAGAATATCAGAAACTGTCTTTGTTGACTTGCAGTGATGTCAAACTGATGAAATGTGCATTACATGAAATAGAATAAAGCAGTATATGACAATGCATGTTATAGTATACCAGACAGGCTGAAAACTTAGTAAGTTCTCCCACGCCACAGTCGGATACACTGGGCTTGACTTGTATAACGGCAGTGCAGCTCATGTTTGCTCCTCTAACAGGGAACAATAATTGCTATCTGAGCGTTCGACGTCGGAGAAGAAGAGATATACGATATATCACTTATTATTTTTATTATTACTGTTACGAGTGTTGCTCTGTTTTGAGTTTGCAAAAAACAACAGCCCCCAAACCAGAAAAACAAACAAAAAAAAAAAACGTGAAAAATGTTCCAACCGTTTTAAAGGGAAGCAAACTAATAAATTTGAAAAGATTGATTTATCATCATCTGCTAAACACTCTCCACCCTCCGCCCCCACTACACACACACACACACACACACACACACACACACACACACACACACACACACACACACACACACACACACACAACACACACACAACACACGCATGCCCCCCCACCACCACACACACATTCACACTCACTCCCCCCTCCTCCCACCTACACACACAAAGTCAAAAAACGAAGCCTACAATATACCTAAATTATTGGATTCACAAGTCAGTCAGAGATTATGGCAGCAACACCAGAGACCATTGTCACCTCGCATGACATCACTCACACTGACTCACACAGTGAAGCCATCCACACAACCATTATTGTCATATCATTTGTTTCTTCTCTGCTCAGGTGACGGTTTTCTGAGATATAAAACACACAGAGACACACACAGACACAGACACACACAGACACACAGACACAGACACACAGACAGACACAGACACAGACACAGACACAACAACACACATACACACATCACACACACACACACACACACACACACACACACACACACACACACACACACACACACACACACACACACACACACACATTATCCTCGATATAAAAGAATAAACTGAAAATGAAAAAATGAAACACACACACACACGCACGCACGCACGCACGCACGCACGCATGCACGCACGCACACACACACCACACACACGGGTGTGAATCATAGCAGATATAGGTGAATATCAGCACCAGATGGTTGTCTGATGATGGTTTTTTTGGTTGTGGTTTTTATGTTGTACATGTTGCTGTTGTTGTGTATTGTTTTAATTTTCGGTGTTTGAATCAACCTATCAATATTTCACCAAATTCAATGGACTGTCGTATCGCTTTATAATGTTTATTTATTTACTATTTATTTATTTATTTATTCATTTATTTATTTATTTATTATTTAGTGTGTGTGTGTGTGTGTGGTGTGAGTGTGGGTGGTGTGAGTGTGAGTGTGTGTGTGTGTGTGTGTGTGTGTGTGTGTGTGTGTGTGTGTGTGTGTTTCTTCTCTTTGGGCAAGGAATGTGTCTACGAGTCCATCCATCCATCATCCATCCATCCATCCATCCATCCTCATCCATCCATCCATCCATCCATCCATCCATCTCCGTCCATCCATCCATCCATTCACCCATCCATCATTCCACGAATCCATCCATCCATCATCCATCCATCCATCCACCATCTCCACCCTCCCTATTTTCCTGTTGTCTATATGTATATATATATATGTATATATATTTATATTATATATTTATGTATATATATATATTATATATATATATCTATATATATCTATATATTCAATTCTTGTATATGTATACACATGTGTTAATATATATGTATATATATTTATAATTCATATCACACGTACGTACGTACGTACGTATGTACGTACGTACGTATTATTATATGTATGTATGTATGATGGTATGGATGGAATGGATGGATGGGTGGATGGATGGTATGGATGTGATGTATGTATGTATGTATGTATGTATGTATGTATGTATGTATGTATGTATGTATGATGTATGTATGTATGTATGTTGTATGTATGTATACGTTATATATGTATAGATGTACCCTTCTATCCTACAGAGTGGCGAAACATGGCTTTATTCAACGTTTCACACCTTGTTTTCACTAACGTCATATTTTTTCACCTGTACTTTCCCTTTCTCTGTGTGTGCCACACAACAGTCCGAGATGATTGGAACCAAAGCTCCTCCTCAGTGTCTGTTATGAGGATTGATATGTACATAGTTTCGTTATTACTGATATCATGTATCAAAAAGAGAATATCTTTTTCAATATTTTAATCAAAGGTATGCAGCTGTTTACTGTATTTGCAATGGCAGGAAAACAGTGTAATCAACAATGGAGTGTGAATATTGTAACAACAGAACATAATTTAATATACATCACGTCGTCCCAACCAAATTACATCGTGCTGCCGCATTCACTCATACACACAGAGACATAAACAGACACAGTCGCACACAGACCCCACACAACACACACACATACACACTTACAAACACACATGCACACACATGTACACACACACAACACACACAACACCACACACACACACACACACACACACACACACACACACACACACCCACACACACACACACACACTATGCTAGAAAAAGAGAACTTCAACAAAACAACCCACACATTCATCCAGTCCCATATCCCTCGTCAATCAAATCAACAATCAATCAATCAGTCAAAAATGGATATTTGCAAGGATGGGTTTATACGCGATGATACTGTTTATGTTGTCTTGTCCTGACGGGTCCCTATGCATACTTTCATAGCATATTATGAACAAACAGATGTTCACAAAATAAAAACATCGGCATAATATTTACATATCCTATGGGAAAGGAAGAGAAGAGAAAAAAGAAGTGGAGAGAAGAAGAGAAGAGAAAAGAAGAGAGAGAGACAGAGACAGAGACCAGACAGACAGGGACATACACAGAGACAGACAGACAGACTGACGGACGGACAGACAGTTTCTGATATAAATATAAAAAGATTTTGAGGCCTTTAACTCCTATCACTTTAAAGTGTTAATTGCTGGTTCAAACTGAATGAATCAAATGGAACAGATTTTGAAAATAACCCAATAATAAAAGCAACAACAACAAGACACAGAATATATTATATATATTATAGTATATATATATATATATATATATATAATATATATATAAAAGAGAGAGAGAGAGATGAAATGAAGAGGAGTGTGAGAGATGAGAGAAGTAGAAGAGGAGAGAGAGAGGAGGGGAGATGTGGAGAGACAGCAGACAGAAGCAGAAGCAGAAGACGACAGACAGACAGACAGACAGACAGACAGACAGCAGAAAGACAGAGACAGAGACAGAGACAGAGACAAGAGAGATCAGCTTTAACAAACCGATAACAGTACAATCTTTCTTTTCAGGTGTATAAAATGTGTACACATCGCAACATTTACACCACAGCAGCTGTTTGCCCCTTTCACCTGTACACACCCTCCCCCCCCCCCCTCTCCTGCCCCACAACCCTCCCCCCAAAAAACTGTTGCTACAAGAGGCAGACTCTTCAGTCAACTTTTCTTTTCTTTTTCTTTTTTTTTCTTCTTTTCTTCTTCTTTTTTTTTTTTTTTTTTTAAAGACAAGCGAGACGATGGGGAATGTTTGGAATTTCCCCTCGCCTCCTCTATTTCTTGCAGACCAGAACTGAATAACCTTTCTGTCTCTGTCTCTGTCTGTTGTCTTGTTTTGTCTGTCTTTGTCTTGTTTGTGTGTGTGTGTGTGTGTGGTGTGTGTGTGTGTGTGTGTGTGTGTGTGTGTTGTGTGTGGGGTGTGTGTGTGTGTGTGTGAGGTGTGTGTGTGGGGTGGGCTGTCTGTCTGTTTCTCTTTGTTTTGTGTCTTTCTGTTTTTTCTCTCTGTCTGTCCTCTCTCTGTCTCTTTCGTCGTCTGTCTTTAGTCGTTTTAGTCGCCTGTTTGCTGTCTTTGTTTGGTTTTGTCTGTTTCTGTCTCTCTTCTCTCCTCTGTTTTTTGTCTTCTGTCTGTCTCCTTTTTTCCCCTGTTTCTTTCCCCTTTCTTTGTCTTTTGTCTGTCTGTCCTTCTGTTTTTCTTTTCCTCCCTTTCTTTCCCTCTCT
>CM060320.1:58129016-58139016 GCA_030674155.1 Stramonita haemastoma | reverse complement strand
GAGTTTGGGGTGAATGGCAGACAGAGCTAGAGATAATGGGGAAAATGTGTTCACGCTGCCTTGCTTTGCACAGAGAGAGAGGGAGAGAGAGAGAGAGAGAGGAGAGAGAGAGAGAGAGAGAGAGAGAGAGAGAGAGAGAGAGAGAGAGAGAGAGAGAAGAGACAGAGACAGAGAGAGAGAGACAAGAGAGAGAGAGAACAGACAGACAGACAGACAGACAGACAGAAACAACAGACAGACAGACAGACAGACACAGAGACAGAGAGACAGAGAGAGACACACATACAGATACAGAGAGAGGCAGACAGTGGAAGAGAGAGCGACAGAGACAGATGCAGAGAAACAGAGATAATCACAGATGATAACATAAAGAAAGAAGAAAAGTGGAGGGACAGAGGGGCAGGTGGCGGAGAAGAGAGAGAGAGAGAAGAGAGAGAGAGAGAGAGAGAGAGAGAGAGAGAGAAGAGAGAGAGAGAGAGAGAGAGAGAGATGCTAACAAAAATAGAATGTGGCGGAAAAACAACTAAAACCAAAACAAAACAAGCAAAAACAATTCTATAGCAATTCATTCCCCATCCCTACCCCTTCAAATAACAAGGGTACGAAACCTAATATCTAAACCACATTGGGAATATTTTTTGGGGAATTATCAATAAAGGATGAAAAACAATAAAATGTCCTGTAGTAGAAAGGTCAAACAGCATACTAACACACTGCAAAAACAGTATAAAAAAGCAAACAAAAAAACCCAAACATCAACAACAACATCACACATATACATACACATACACACTCTCTCCCTCTCTCTCTCTATCTCTCTCTCTCTCACACACACACATACGCACACACATATGCACGCACGCACCACACACACACACACACACACACACACACACACCACACACACACACACAACACACACACATACATACATACACCACACACACACACACATTCAAGCCATAGAAAAAAAAACAGCAAACTGACGTAACGATTGTTAACTGCCTACTTTGGCCTTTATCATGGTCAAGTCAGGGATAGATTACCATAGTAATATCCTCTCTGCGTCTCCACATCTTTTTAAAAATCTTTTTTTGTTTTTGCAGCTAAACGATATTAGATTAAAGGTTAGAGCATCGTTTTCGGGGTCTGAACGAAATTAAGGGCTTGGGTTCGAATCTATGCATAGACAGACGCTATAGCCGAGGAGTTAGGACCGTTCGACTTCAATCTTAGGTGTCCATCATCATCATCATCATCATCATCATCATCATCATCATCATCACATCATCATCATCATCATCATCATCATACATCATCTACCATCAACATCACCATCATCATATACTACTACTACTACTACTACTACTACTACTACTACTACTACTACTACTACTACTACTAACTACTACTACTACTACTACTACTACTACTACTACTACTACTACTACTACTATGTGAAATTTATATAGCACTGTATCTTGCAAAAACAAAGCAAAGCGCCATGATGTTGTGGTTTCGAAACTCGGTGAGGTCTGGTGAATTCAGGGAGAGAATTTCTTCCCATTTCCCAGGTGAACTTCAAGTGCAGACCTGCCAGTGACCTAATTCTCGTCGTGTAGAAGGTAGAAGTAAATATGCACGTTAAAGATCCTGTCATTCATGTTAGAAGGCAGTGTGTGTGTTACGAAAACACGAACATACCCAACACACATCCCCGAAATCGGAATGCAGCTACCTTCATAGCTGGCAAAAACGGTCCTACAGGCAAAATCTCACCATTGGTGAACCTCGGAGCTCTAGATGAGAAATGGAAAAAATATATGTGCATAGCTATCTGTCTGAAGAACCCTTACCTCCTCCATCCCCCATCCCCGCCTACTCCTCGCGGGTAACATTGATTTTGACACCTTTTCCTTTCAAGTTATAAGACTTTTATTATTTTCGTTCCTCAGCTAAAGCTTCGAGCTTTTTGCGTGTGCAACTATCTTTGTCCACCATGAAGGTAGCCGCATTCCCACTTTGGGGATGGATGCTAGATATGTTCGTGTTTACGTAACCAGACGAACGTTTACATGAATCACAGGATCTTTAAAAGTGCATATTTTGATCTTCTGCATGTGTATTAGTATGCACGAAGGAAATCAAGGCACTGGCAGGTCTGCACTTGAAATTTGACCTTGGAAATCGTAAAAATGCCCCATAAATATCACCTTTTGGTGAACCTGTGAACACTAGCCTAGGATATGAACAAAAAAAGGGAGAAAACGTCTAAAATCTGTCCTGTCATCGTCCATGATTATGCTAACAATAAAAAAAAAATCAAGATATCCGATACAGCTAATATTTTAATGAAATATGGTAAACAAAATACATGTTTTCTCAAAAACAAATATTATTTTCTAACGAAGTTACACATCAGGTAGATTTCTTTATTAGGTATTTATAACAGTAACAGCTGTGGTTGACTGCTTATGAATGTGCCAGTGTTCTTTTCCTTTGTCTCTGTCTCTGTCTCTGTCTGTCTGTCTGTCTGTCTGTATGTCTCTCTGTCTCTCTCTCTCTCTCACATACACAAACACACACATATACACACACCTACACACACACACACACACACACACACACACACACACACACACACACCACACACACACACACACACACACACACGAGTTAGCATCAGTGCCAACTCCACTCCCCCCCCCCCCCCCCTCCCAAAGTCCTGCGAATGAACCTATAAACCCAGGTCCTGTGTGCGAACGCACGTACAACATCTTACGCACTCGTTAAAACCCGTTCCGCTTTTCGGAATACAAGGCCATTGTGTGCCGGTGGGAACGGATGACAAAACTGACAAAACTGCATACACATGGGGACTGAATGTACAAAAGCACACGAGTGTTTATTCCATTATCCTCTAAATCAAAGAATGAATAATAAACACACTCACTCTAATCTATTTTTACCTATTTTCATTACGCTATTGTTTCCCCCCGTATCAAATTTATGCGTGGGCAAAATGACAAAGAAAGAAAAGCTGAATAAACTGAATCATTTATTCTCAATAAACATCATTTTGCCTTCATTCACACGCTTACACTTCTCTGCTGTTCCGAGCCATACGACAATATTATGCAGAAATGCCATTTCTATAGAAAAGACATGAATACCATGGCACAACGACAAAAATGCATACCAAGCATTCATGCTGGTGTTTTTTTGTCCCGACCAGAGCACGACTGTATGCCAATATTGTCGACACCAGGGTGTTCTCATCTGTTTGACATGCAATGCTAGATTCTGTGTCGTGTGATCTCTGTGTATGCAAAAAAACAGACCTGCACTCGCTACTGTACATAGCACGCTCACGTCACTATCACGCGTACGCGCACACACGCCCACAGAGACAAGTACATGAAAACCAACACACACACAACACACACACACACAACACACACACACACACACACACACACACACACACACACACACACATACACATACACACAAACACACACAAACACACACAAACACGCCTACACAACACACACACACACACACACACACACACACACACACACACACACACACACAACACACACACACACACACACACACACACACACACTCACACAAACACACGATGGCTTTATGAAGAAAAGTAATTTAATGGTTATCCACTTTACAGTCTGGAAATAAAAATTTGACTTTAACTTTGACTTCGACTTTGACTTTCACACACACAGACACAGACACAGACACAGACACAGACACACACACACACACACACACACACACACACACACACACACACACACACACACACACACGCGCGCGCGCGCGCACACACACCGCGCGCGTGCGCGCGTACACCAGAGCACACACATGCACGCCTATATACATACGCAGATACAAACCTAACCGTTCATGTACACACACACACACACACACACACCACACACACACACACACACACACACACACACACATACACACACACAAACACACACACACACATACACACACACACACACACACACACACACACACACACACACACACACACACACACACACACCACACACACACAAAACCTTCATCTTACCCCCCTCCACATAAACAAAAAGCACCTAAACCCCTTCCCCCTCCCCTCTCCCCCCACACACTGGAGTAGATAGCAACCGGTTTCAACAGCCCCATCCACCCCCATCCCACACCCCCACCCCTGCTCTATCCTCCACCCCCCTAGTCCTGGTCCTTCTTATAATATGGGATAGTGCAATTCTACGTGACCGTCCATCTACAAATGAGTCGTGTGTTGCCAATGTGACTGTGTCTGTATATGGTTTGTTATGGTAGTCCCCTGGGTTTGTACAGGGTTATGTCACAATTCTGGATAGTGTTTCTCTCTGTCTGGACATTTTTTTTTTATCAGAACTTTTCTATTCTTGTATGGAAATTCTGAACTAGAAGTTTCCTCTTTTCTTTCACAACGAGTGTCTGTTTGCTTGTTTGTTTCATTTCCTTCCTGTTTTGTTTTCTCTTTCTTCCTTTTTTTCTTTATTTTCTTTTTTTCTTTCTTTCTTTCTCTCTTTCTTTCTTTCTTTCTTTCTATTTGTCTATCTGTCTGTCAGTTTGTCTGTCTCCCCCTTCCCCCCTTTCTTTTATTCTTTATTTATCTATTGCTTGCTTGTTTGCGTGCTGCTTGCTTGCTTTTTTTCTACTTGTTTTTCACACCTATCTTCCTTTCTTTTCTGAATCAGTTGACGATTTCTAAAAATGATACTATCAGAATGGCAAAACAGTGGTGCATTATTTAAAGATCCTTCACCCGGTTGCTAACAGTGGACTGTAACCTTTTCTTTCCCTTTGGCTACACTCCACCTTGACCTTCCGGGTCATGTATTCCTTAGTGCGCTAGTCGGGGAAAATGTCTGCTGAGTTTTATAGATTTTTTTTGCAAAGTATGAAAAAGCACTGTGTACATGGGGTTTCATTTAGATTGAGGACATAGAGCAGCATCAGGTAGTCACAACAAAGTTGGAAATGGTCATCAAAATGAGGATTGCTTGTGTTCTGACAGTGTTGACCCCGCGCATGGATAGTGTGGTTAGGAAGCTAGCAGACGACAAAGGACTAAGGGGTACATTGTTTGCTGCGAATAAAAAAAATCCAAACCTACCAAATATATCCAAAAATCACATGAGTTTTTAGTCAGAGCCAGGTCTTTGGTCAAAAAGTGTTTACCTGTTTAACTTTTGTGGATGACTTAGTACGTGTGGTGTGAATGTAAGAGTAGCATTGGAAAACAAGAGAAAGGGGTAAAAATAAGAAGTGGTTTGTAGCCTTTGAAAGCTTCCGGCCTGAGGAGTTGCTTTCAGGTAAACTCAAAAACTTCCATGCAGTATATCTTAGGAAAGTTGAAGCAGACAGAATATCCCCTGCACCCCCCCCCCCCCCCCCCCCCCCCCCCCCCCCCTCTCTCTCTCTCTCTGGTAACGGATGACAAAATTTACCGTTATGAATACACACGGGGACTGGATGTAAGAAAGCACATGGGTGCTCATTTCTTTGTCCTCAAAATAAAATAATCAAATATATCTCTCTGCCTGTCTATCTGTCTCTCTCTGTGTCTGTTTCTGTCTGTCTGTCTGTCTGTCTGTCTCTGTCTGTCTGTCTGTCTGTCTATCTGTCTGTCTCTGTCTCTGTCTCTGTCTCTCTCCATGTCCCAAGTGGAATGCCCAGTAGGTTGGTGTCGTCCATACCATTAGCCATATCTGGCCTAGTCTTCCAGAAAGGATGGATGATGGTTTTTTTAACGTGGTGCGCCAGACGTTACGCGTGGATTTTGCTGCACACGAGAATTCAGTTTACAGGGCCGAAAATTGATGAATGTATGAAAGGGGAAAAATTGTCAAGGTTTTGACGAATAATAAAGGAAATCAACCCCCTCCCCCCAACACCCCTCTCCCTAAAACACAAAAACAAACATAACAACAACAAGCAACAACAACAGAAACCAACAAAACAAAAATATAAAAGAAAAACCCTAAACCCCCCTTTCCCCGAAAAACCCATACAAACCCAAAAGCAGCCCCCTAACCTCAACTCACAAAAAACGAAACCAAGCTAAAAAAAACAAAACAAAACCCGAAGAAAACCAAATAAAAAAAAAACCACCAAATAAAAAGAGAAAGAGAGAAAAATAAAACAAAAAGAAATGGGAATTAAACTAGGAAGGCAGACAACGCGCCAAAAGAAAGTAATTAGAAAAAAGTATGGAAAAAACCGCAGAGAAAAAACAACCAAAAACACCCCAAAAATCAGATGAAAGCAAACAGTGCAGAACAACAATCTTGGCGCTGAGTTTCCGGCAGGTAGAACCATTCTTTCTTTTTCTTTCAAGGAATCTCCCAAAATAGCCAGTAACATGATTAGCTTTCAGATAAACAACAACTTGGAGCTTGAAGCGTGGTGAATATATGCTTCTGTTCACAAACAACCAAGAGCAAAGCACTTCTAAGCTACAACAATAAAATCGAAACAGACAGACAGACAGACAGACAGAGAGAGAGAGACAAAGAGAGACACACAACAGACAGACAGAGAGGGAGAGACAGACAGAGAGACATAGACAGCGACAGGGGAAGAGACAGAAAGACAGACAGAGACAGAGGCAGAGACAGACAGACAGACAAATGTTAATACTAAAACTTCCGCTTTGTAACACCATTATGTAACATACTCTTGTGAATGAGTTTCTGATATAATTATGGGCTCATTGAATGAATAGCCTGATATATTTCGCATCAATGAATCTTCCAATTCAGCATTTCCCCCCCTTTTTTAACAAAATGTTTCTTTTAGTGTTTTTTTTTTTAAACATCTGGCACCTGGTTTCAGAATCCCAATCTGTATAAAGACATCGTGAGAAGCCTGCGAAATGAAGGATACAAATAATAGCTGAGGATGACTCAGGACTTTTTTGGCGGTACCGGATCAGGAATTAAAATATCACAGTCATTTTCAGCGGCAAATATTCTTTTGTGTTGCTTTCGTATCTGATAACATCGCACCATCTGTTGCAATGAGTCACATTTATCAACTATGTGTAAGAATCTTTTAACCCCCCCCCCCCCTACATACTCTCTCTCTGTCTCTGTTTCTCTCTCATTATGTCTCTGTCTCACTCTGTCTCTCCATGTCTCTGTCTCTCTCAGTCTCTCAGTCTCTCGCTGTCACTGTCTCCCTATGTCTGTCTCCCTATGTCTTTCTCTGTCTCTGTCTCTCAGTCTCTTTGTCTCTGTCTCTGTTTCTGTCTGTCTGTCTGTCTGTTTCTATTTATCTGTCTGTCTGTCTGTCTGTCTGTCTGTCTGTCTGTCTGTCTGTCTGTCTATCTATCTATCTATCTATCTGTCTGTCTGTCTGTCTGTTCGTCCGTCTGTCCGTCTGTCCGTCTGTCTGTGCGTTCGTCCGTCTGTACATAATTATTATCAAGACATTTAAACTTCGTAATTACTATCAACATAATTATGTATACTACATAATTACTGTATTATCGTCACCGTCTGACGCATTTTACCTTGTAAATGATTTTTTTTCATGTATGTTAAATCCTAAATCATCGCTTGCGCAAACTCAGCAAAAATCAAAATCTAAACCAGTATCACGGGTTATTTGCAAGTAACAATAAAACTAGTAGAACCTGAGCCCTGACAAACAAACAAAAATCCTACCAGCAACAGTGGCAATAATAAGTGATCATAGTATTCACAACGCATTATTGGTAGTTGGCCTTGAAATCGGAAGACTTTCAGCTTAGAATACCCAGAGTCATGTTCTGACGACTGGCAATACAAACAGCATCAGTGGAATAGCAATATCAACGGTACCGCTTCTGTACATATGGCAACAACAGCAGTCATAATATTCAATGTAGCAGTTGTATAACTCGAGTTAGCAACAGTGGCTGCTGCAGCGGTAGTCGTCGTCGTAGTAGTAGTAGTAGTAGTAGCAGTAGAAGTAGTAGTAGTAGTAGTAGTAGTAGTAGTAGTAGTAGTAGTAGTTAGTAGTAGTAGTAGTAGTAGTTTGTAGTTGTAGTTGTAGTAGTAACAGGCGTGAAAGCAACAGTAAAAGTAGCAGCAGTAGCAGTAAACTTATCTAAAGAAGTCTCTGCAACCGACGTAGACAGTGGCAGTGGTAATGGCTGCAGCATCAGCAGTGCTATCAGCAGCAACAGAAGCAGCTGCAGCAACAGCAGAAGTAGCAAGTTACCGTAAAAAAAAGCCAAACAAGTCTTAGCAACAGACTGGACAACGGCAGTAGACGTGGCTGCAGCATTAGCAGTGGTGGTAGCAGTACAACAGCAGTAGAACTAGCAGCAGCAGCAGCAGCAGTAGCAGTAGCAGCAGTAGTAGCAACAACAGTAGTAGTAGTAGTAGCACTAGTAGCAGCAGCAGTGACGGCAGAAGCAGCAGCAGTAGCAGCAGCAGTAGCAACAGCAGTAGCGAAAAAAACTATAAAATTGTACTGCACTGCGTTGTAATGTTTTATAGTATTTTTTAAATTGTGCTGTGTTGCAATATGACCTACGGTAATTGTTGGTTGATTGTACAGCCCCTAAATCGGATGGTTCCGCTGGGTCTCTTAAATAATCAAATCATATCAAACCAAGCTTTGTGTAGCTTTGTGTTGTGGTGCATTAGTGAACACCTTCATATCAAATGTTTGTTGGCGTATATTCTGACTGCTCTTCTGGTGGCTGTAGAAAATGTGTTTATTTCAGGATAAATTTATCCCTAATTAGATGTATTCCTGAACAGGTTCATCTATAGCAAAGAATCACCTCTTAAATTCGAGAATTTATAGACAAGTATGTTTTTCAGATTCATCCCTAAATTTTTTAAGCGTTTTTCTACAGATTTATACCTGGATATATTAATTTCTATACCGACATATTCACAAATTAATGCGCGTGTTTCTAAATTGATACATTCTAAGCCTCAACATATTTTTGGATAGGACGTGTACTTAGGAAGAAGCATTTCTAGATAGATAAGTTCATCTACATATGCAACACTAGGCTGATGTGTACCTTGACCAGGCCTACATATTCAAAGAGAGATGCATTCCGTGACAGACTGCATTCTCAGATGTGCATTTCTCAGCAGATTCATTCTTAGATAGGCCGGCATTTTTGCAATTAGGCGCTCTCCGCGTTAAATTTACCGTTGATTGATGCTTTCCTAGGCAATCCATTTCTAGGGAGTAGACAATTCATTTCTAGGGAGTTGACAATTCCTTCCTAGGGAGTTGACAATTCATTCCTAGGGAGTTGACAATTCCTTCCTAGGGAGTTGACAATTCCTTCCTAGGGAGTTTACAATTCCTTCCTAGGGAGTTGACAATTCCTTCCTAGGGAGTTGACAATTCCTTCCTAGGGAGTTGACAATTCATTCCTAGGGAGTTGACAATTCATTCCTAGATAGTTGACAATTCATTCCTAGGTAGATGTTTTATTACACATAACGCTATTTTTAGATAGATGCATTCACAGATAGACACATTCCTAAACTGACAAACACCTTTACTGATGTATTCTCGGGAAAAAATTGCGTTCCGCTTTTTGATTGACGCATATGTAGAAAATATTATTTCAAGTCAGTATAGATATACTATTCAAAGACTGGTGCATTCCAAGATTGATGACCTCTTAAACAGACCTATTACAAGATAGATCATGCGTTTTTAGGCCAACGTATTTTTGTTTTGTTTTTTTGATAGGTGGATTCCTATATTATATGGTTCTTAAACAGATGAATTATTAGATAGATGCTTTCAAAGACCAGTGTATCTTATTTCAGATCAGTGAATTTTGATATGAATATTTTCCTTGATGGGTATTTTCTGTGCAAAACAGCTTTCTATGGCGGTGTGTTCTGTATCAAATTTGTTGTTGTTGTTGTAGTGGTGATAATAATACGGTGGCAGTGTTGAT
>CM060320.1:58094016-58104016 GCA_030674155.1 Stramonita haemastoma | reverse complement strand
TGTCATGCATAATATATTATATCATTAGCTCAGAGTAGATTCTTTCGAGCACTGCTGGCATGACTCAATGGCAGAGCAGAGGTTATTCTGGCTGGTGGCCTAACGGCAGCGACCAAAGTCTTTACCTATTGCTGGCTCACTGAAGGCGATGTAACGAGTCTGACTTTTGATGTATATGGTAGATGGGGGGTGAGGTGACAGGAGAGACCAAAAGGCGAGGGAGAATAATGTATATGGAGGGAGAGAGGGGAGAGAGAGAGAGAGAGAGGGGAGAGAGAGAGGGAGAGGGGGGAGATGGGGGAGAGAGAGAGGGAGAGGGGGAGAGAGAGAGAGAGACTAAGGCTAGACAATGTCATCATAAACATTGTCTTATCAAAATTATACTGTGTGTGTGTGTGTGTGTGTGTGTGTGTGTGTGTGTGTGTGTGTGTGTGAGTGTGTGTGTATCAAAATAAGTCTATACGTGTATGCGTTTGTGTGTGAGCGCACATATGTACACACACGCGCGCGCACTCGTGTACCTACGTGTGTGCGCATGTATGTGTATATGCGTGGATGTGTGCGTGTGTAAGTGCGTACGAACACACACGCATGCCCAGCGCGCACACAACCCGCAGACGCGAACTGGCGCGCGAGGGCGATTGCTTTCTGAGGTCTATGCATAACAAGAGGGTGGTTGGCGTACGATGTCAGAACTGATAGCACAGTTGGGCAGATACCCAACACGATTTATTTTTCTCATCATTTTTTCCTTTGATGGTTTCTGTTCTGCGATTGATGTTTTTTCTTTCCCGTGGGCTGGTCTGTTGGGCATGTTTGGTGGTTTTTTGTTTGTTTTTGTTTGTTTTTGTTTGTTTGTTTGTTTGTTTGTTGTTGTTTTTTTTTGGGGGGGGCGTTAGGGAGTTGCATTGCCCTCATACTCGGGATTAACTCTGAAACAGAAATTGGTTGGGAAAAAAATACTTGGCCATCTTTTCTATCCTCCTCTTCGTTTCTGCCATGTTCTTCTTGAATCTGAAACAGAATTAGGTTGGAAAAAAATGCCCTCTTTTCTATCCTTCTCTTTGTTTCTGCCACTTTTTTTTCTCTTTTTTTTCCCGACCTGTCACCATCTCCTTCTAGTCTATTTTCTGCTTTCTGGGTCCGCTCTCCTGCCTTTTCCCCCGTAGTATTAGTAGTAGTAGTAGTAGTAGTAGTAGTAGTAGTAGCAGTAGCAGTAGTAGTAGTAGTAGTAGTAGTAGTAGTAGTAGTAGTAGTAGTAGTAGTAGTAGATGGGATTTATATAGATCTAGCGCTATTTCTTGCAAAAACTAAAGTCAAAGCGCTTGCATTCAACCAAATCTTACCCACGCAACCAATAACAGTTTTAACAAAGTCAAATGTACACGCACACGCACGCGCACACGCACGCGCACGCGCACACCACACACACACACACACACACACACACACAAAACGAAAATGCAACACGCACACACAGACACTGGAAATAAATGACTAACACACACACACACACTAAAAACACACACACACACACACACACGCACACACGCACACACACACACGCGCACACACACACACACACACACACCGCACACACACTAACACACACACACACACGCACACACACTTAAACACACACAACACACGCACACACACTTAAACACACACACACTATCCCAAACCAACACACCACACTTATACACACACGCACACACACTTACCACACACACACACACACACACACACACTTTCACACACACACACACACACACACACACACACACACACACACACACACACACACACACACACACTTACACACACTTACACACACACACACACACTTACACACACACACTTACACACACACACACACACACACACACACACACACACACACACACACACACACACACACACACACACAGTTATACACTTTGGCAGGGTGGTGGATATTTGGGCTGTGGAAAGCAGGGGCAGGCAGCTATAAGATAAAACAAGAGGGGAAAGTGTGAGAAGCCTCTGAGTGCCGAGTCTTGATGCATGCTGCCCTGTCTGCTGACCAGACCTGACCACCCTGGCTTACCTAGAGCCGGCGGAGACGTGGCCTCAGATGGACCAGTGGCTCCTGGACCCCAACCCCTGGGTGGTGAGGGCCGCCATCCTCCACCAGCACGGCATGGGCGACTTCACCGACAGCACCCGACTCTTCAGGTAGAGTTAGGATTAGGATTATTATGCTGGTTTCGGCAGCTGGGGTAGGTACTGAGAGGGGTGGGGGCTGGAATGGGGGTGGAGGTTGGAGAGCGCGCGCGGGGGGGGGGGGGGGGGGCGTGGGGGGGATGGAGGGGAGGTTAGGATCGAGATGTTTCGTTGGTTGTCCTTGAGTCACGATTTTGTGTTATGACTGGCAGGACAGCTAAGACGGAAAGTTTGGTCCCTAGATTAAAGCTTTGCCAGGTTGTTGATGCGAGCACTGTGTCAAAAACAGCAATAAGGTGTTTGGGGGGTGAGGGGGGCTTTGATGAGAAGGGGGGGGGGGGCAGAAGGGTGGGACAGGGGGGGTTGGACAGCCCAATGGTTAGAGCCTTGTGCTCGCGATTTGACGGTTCGAGTTCAAGCCTTAACTGAGATGTAGTACTGTTCAACAGATTTTCCCTCCTGGAGTTAACATCATTGCCGACTCCACTTCCCCGATAGTCTTTAGGACGAGGCCCATAAAATCGAGGCCCCGTTTGCGAGCGAAAACCCGGCAGAATGTCTTGGTCGCGCACGTTAAAACCTGTTCCACCTTTCCGTAGAATAGGCCTTGTGAGTCCTTTATTTTTGTTTTACTTCAAAATAAAACAAAAGCCAGGGTACAATGCCTTTCTGTACCTGAAGCATCAGGAATCAGCCCAGCTCTATAGCATATAAAAGTCAGAAAAAAACGTGTGCATTTGTTTGAAAGCTTGGCGTCCAACTTACTCAGTCATGAAGAAGGAAGGTAGCAGGATGGTGAAGACATTCACCTGCCTAACACGTAAAACCGTGAGGCTCTGGGTTTGGTTCCCAGCAATGGCCTTTTTTTAAAATCCTAGTTTGACTAGAAAATTGAACTGAATGTCAGTCCTTCGGATGACACGATAAACAGAGGCCCCGTTTGCGAATACACCCCGAACATCTTGTGCACACACTTTAAAAAACGGTTTTGCCTTTCGGAAGAGTAAGCCAGCCATTTTGTGCCGGTAGGGACGGATGACAAAATTCGAGGGTAAAAAACCCAAAACCGCATGTGCACACGTCAGGTGCCGTGTTTAGACACTATCCCTGAAGTCGGAATGCGGCTACCTAACAGGGGGGGGGGGGGGGGGTGTTAAAGACGGTCGTTTATGCAAGAATCTCACCATAGGTGAATGTCAGATCTAGCCTAACAAAGGCGCAGTCATATACCATGTACAATCGCAGAGGTTTCCCGACGATAAGCCCTTCACACGGTGTAAGTATGTAACGATCTGTTTAGTCTGTCTGCGTGTCTATCTTTATTTTCTCTGCTATTTCATTTTGCTCTCTGTATGTGTGTGTTGAAAGAGGGGGGGGGGGATGTTAAATAAATGGGTCAGGGAGTGTACACGTACATCTCATTCGCGTGCGCTCGTACGCACTCGTGAGTGTGTGTGCGCCTACGCCTGTATAATATACCTGCAAGTGTGAGTTCACTAAGACTTCAATATCAAGAGAGAAAACACCCACATAATCTTTTAGCTCTTATTTCTATTAAAAAATCAACAAAATCATTAGACGAATGGGAGAAAAAAACCTGGCACCTGTCGTTAACCGCTATTGTTCCTTGGCATTAACTACAATGCTACTCCTTGTCCTTAACAACTATTGTTCCCTCCTTGTGCTTAACAACTATTGCTCCCTCCTTGTCCTCAACAACTATTGCTCCCTCCTTGTCCTCAACAACTATTGCCTCCCTCCTTGTCCTCAACAACTATTGCTCCCTCCTTGTCCTCAACAACTATTGCTCCCTCCTTGTCCTCAACAACTATTGCTCCCTCCTTGTCCTCAACAACTATTGCTCCCTCCTTGTCCTCAACAACTATTGCTCCCTCCTTGTCCTCAACAACTATTGCCCCTCCTTTCCTCAACAACTATTGTTCCCTCCTTGTCCTCAACAACTATTGCTCCCTCCTTGTCCACAACAGACTTTGTCCTCAACTACTACTGTCCTCCTTGTCCTAACAATATTGCTCCACCCAATGTCCTTAACGCCTGTCGTCCAACCCGCCTTGTCCTGAACAGGTATTGCCGACAGCAATGAACCCCTCCCCCGAGGCCTGCGGCCATCCTGGAGGACGCTGTGGAGGAGGCCCTGCAGAGGTTCGCGGACACTCCACGGGACAAAAGTGGGCTGAATGGGACGGGGCAGGAGAAGGCAGTGAAGGAGAAGACAATAAGCTGCGGCCTGAGGACAGTGAGGAGCGCTAAGCAGCATGTGAGGATGGAGAAGAGAGAGCAGGAGCGAAGAGCAGAACAAGTAGAGGATGAAGAGAGAGAGAGGCAGGAGCGAAAGCAGAACAAGTAGAGGATGAGAGAGAGAGAGAGACAGGGAAGAGACAGAGAGGAGAGAGAGAGAGAGAGGAGAGTAGAGGAGAGAGAGAGACAGGAGCGCAAGCAGAACAAGTAGAGGAGAGAGAGAGAGAGAGACAGGAGCGAAGAGAACAAGTAGAGGATGAGAGAGAGAGAGACGACGAGAGACAAGAGAGAGGAGAGAGAGAGAGAGAGAGAGAGAGAGAGAGAGAGAGAGAGAGAAGAGAGAGAGAGAGAGGAGGAAAGAGAGAGAGAGAGAGAGAGAGAGAAGGAGGAGAGAGAGAGAGAGGAGAGGAGAGAAGAGAGAGAGAGAGAGAGAGAGAGAGAGAGAGAGATGAGAGAGATGAGAGAGAGGAGAGAGAGAGAGAGAGGAGAGAGAGGCGCAAGCAGAACAAGTAGAGGATGAGAGAGAGAGAGAGACAGGAGCGAAAGCAGAACAAGTAGATGATGAAAGAGATCGAAAGCAGAACAAGTAGAGGATGAGAGAGAGAGAGGTGGTGGATTGGGATCTAGCTGTAGACTGGTCTGGTCAGGTCAGGTCAGGTCTGATCTGGTCTAGTCTGGTCAGGTCTGATCTTGTCTCGACTGGACTGGTTTGGACTGGACTGGTTTGCACTGGTCTGGACTTCTTTGGACTGGTCTGGTCTTGACTGGGCTGGGCTGGGCTGGATTCACACACACACACACACACACACACACACACACACCACACACACACACACACACACACACACACACACACACACACACAAAAACAGCAACAAAACAACCCAAACAAAACAAAAACAACCCCCAAACCCCCCAAGTTGGGATATGTTGTAAAAAGGGAGAAAAGTAGTAGCATGGGGATGTGGGGGGTGGGGAGGAGAGGAGAAAGGGGGGGGGGGTGGAAAGGTCACTTTATAGAGGAATTTGGGGAGAAAGAGTTCAGGCATAAAAAGGAAGTCAAGTCATGTGTATGCTTGGTGTGTGTTGTAGAAGGGGTGGGGGTGGGGGTGAAGTGGGGGATAAAGGGAGAGGATTAATGATAATGATAAAAAGGACTCCAGCATAGTGTATTTTGTAGACTAGGTGTGGAATAAGAAGAAAATTGGTGTTAAAGATGTTGAAGAAGAATCAGTGATGAAAGGGGAGCCTTTATTTGGCAGAATCTTTACAAAGAGGACACACGTACACACGCAAACAAAGCATGCAAGCACGCACGGGTGTGTGCACCCAACACTCAAAACTCTCACACTCACTAAAGTTCACACAGAAAGTGAACACATTTACACCTTGTTTACATTATGTGCATGCGCTTATATTGTGGAATTGGTTTAAAAGTTAAAGTCTGTCCCTAGCCATAAGGCTCATCAGGCCGGTGCTTATCCCGGTTTCTGTGGCGTTAAGCGACTGAGAGTCATAGACTCCCCCCTGGATAGGACGCCAATCTATCGCAGGGTTAACCCCAACACAAGGTTGGTACCCCTTTTACACCTGGGTGGGGTGAGAAAATAGCCGTAAAGTGCCTTTTCCAAGGGCACACGCCATAGCCCAAAGCTGGGATCGAACCCGCAACCTTTAGATTACGAGTATTGTTTAAGTAGGTTTTATTCAAGAAATGAGAACAGACATTGAAAACTAACAGCATTTAGCAATGGTAGCAACAACAAGCTTGCAGCTTATAGTATGTTCAATTAAACTATGAACATTAACATACATTTTGTGGAATTATTTATTGCTTTCTTGACGCACGCTTTTATAACACATTTTTTCTTGGCCATGAATTGACATTTTTTAAAGCATCAAGATAAAATTTGACTTACATTAGAATAACTTCATTTTTGAGATTTTTTTGTCCGTTGTTAATTTTGTATAAATGAATCCATATGTATCAATATGTGTTAACTATTTCCTAAAATTTTCTTTTTTCTTTAAAAAAAAAAAATTATGTATAGAATATGTATAGGTACACGTACATATTATTTAAGACCAATTTTGTTGAATACTTTTGTACGATCTTTGAATTTTGTATTTGTGTTGAATGGAATTCTATGTGCTTTTTATAATAACTGCCGATGGTTGGAATAAAATGTAGAGAAATCAAAGGCTGACTTTACGCATGGCATATTGCTCATCCCCATTCTTTGTATTTCCTTGCCTCTGTCTGTCTCCTTGCTGTCACTGTGTGTGTGTGTGTGTGTGTGTGTGTGTGTGTGTGTGTGTGTGTGTGTGTGTGTGTGTGTGTGTGTGTGTGTGTGTGTGTGTGTGTGTGTGTCTGTCTGTCTGTCTGTCTGTCTGTCTGTCTGTCTGTCTGTCTGTCAACTTCTTTCGCTTAGTCTGCGTTGCTTTTAAGGTACGCATGCGCTCGAGCACATGTGTGTGTGTTTTCTTTTTTTCTTTCTTTTTCTTTCTTTGACATAATGGTTTGCGCGCGCACACACACACACACACACACACGCACACACACACGCACACACACACGCACACACACACACGCACACACGCACGCACACACGCACACACACACGCACACACACACTCACACACAACACACACACAAACACAAACACAAACACACAAACACAAACACACACACACACACACACACACACACACACACACACACACACACACACACACACACACACACACACACACACACACACAAAATAATGATAACTAAAAAGGCATAGTTAAAAAAATAAAAACAGTAAAAAGTGTTGTTGTTTTTTGCTCAATTGCACACCCAAATAAATACACATATGCAGGTTCACTTGTTCGTAAGTGCTCTTGACTGCGTACACTCAAGCATTCTGGAATACTCGCAGCATGAACAGTTACTACACGCTTGTACGTGCAGACACTCACGCAAACGCATGTATGCCAAGTTACACAGGTACGTCCGGGGATTGTATCCATGCATACTAATTCAGAAAAGCCCAACCACGATTTGTAAGCTTCCCTATTCTTTAGAATCCTCTTTTGTTTATTCAGTTTCTTTTGCTTCCACGATATGAATAAGCAGTCATGTTGTGTGTGGTTTTGTTTTGGGGTTGTTTTTTTTACAGCAACACCCCCATGTGCATGCAGTTTTGCAAATTTTGTCATCAGTTCCCACAGGTATAAAATGGTTAACTATTCCAAAAGGTGGAACAGGTTTTTAAAAGAAAATGCCCAAGATGTTCTGTGTATGTTTGCATACGGGGACTTGGTTCATAGTCTCATCTGAAAGGCTTTTGGGGGAGTGGAGTCGGTGTTGATGTTAACTCCAGGGAGAAAAAGATCCCCTTGAACGGGTCTCTGGGTGGTGGTTCAAACCCGGGCTCGATCCTTGAGTGTCAAATCGCCAGGCAACGTTCTAGCCACTAGGCCGTCCACCTGTCATTCATAGCAGGCTACTCTACGTAAAAATGGTGCTGCTGTCCCAGGCACAAAAGGAGCGATAGCCATTAAAACAAATATTCTGTCTGTACGTGGATGTACTTTCCTGAAGGAACAGCCTTTTTTCTACAGAATCTTACCAGGTGAGACTCTCTAGTTGCCTTGGGTTCTTTAACGAGTGCTAAAGGTATGCTGCGTACAGAATATCGGTTTATCGTTTCATCTGAAAGACTAGCAACCAGATCAATGCTTTCTAACGCTTGTGTGTATTTTTTAACCATGCTCTATAATTATTATATGACTCATCAGGAGTGGTGTAGCGCATATACAAATGTTCCACACGTATCGTCACCTATTTGAGAACGCAACTGTGTGTTAGTTTTGTTTCCATGCTTTATCTACATGTATTTACATACAACACGCCAGGTTCACCGTTTAAAAACAAACGAATAAAGAAACAAGCAAACAAAACCACGAATCAATCGCAGCTCAAATAGAGCTAAAGATTTTAAAATCCTATGGCCATGGTCCAGCCACCAGCAAGACACCCGTTTAGGAGATTTCCCCCCTTGGAGTTCACTTGAGGAATTGTCCCGTAGGGATGCCGGGGGTCTGGCAGTATAAACAGCATCCCAGCTTTCTGGAAATTCTGTGCTATGACTTCCCTCTTTTCTATCCCTCTCTTTGTTTCTATCTTGCCCCTCTTCTTCTAGTTACCTCCTTTTCGTCTATTGTCTGCCTTCTTGGTCCATTCTACTGCCTTTTTTCCAGAAAGACTCAAAGATTTTCTCTTCATGCCGAAGTCGGATGTGCTGGGCCTGATTAGTCAGGCGCTGAACGGCAGCACAACACATTTTCGCTCATGTGTTAGGTAACAATGTTTGCTATCTGAGCGTTCGAGAAAGAAGAAGAACACGAGGAATGACTTCACTCTTCCAAGAGTCCCGAGGATGAAGCTATAATCCGAGGCCCCGTGTGCGAACACACGCAGAACATCTTGCCCAGACGTTAAAACTAGTTCTGCCTTTTGGAAGAGTAGGTCATTGGTGTCGGCAAGAACATAGGACAAAAACCAACTAACAAACAAAACAAAATGCATGCACGCTTAATGCTGTAAGAAAAAAAGGTAGCATAAGAATCTCACTGGTGAACCTGGAGCTCTAGTCAAAGAACGGGAAAAAAATTCAACCAAACAGACCACAAAAAACAAACAGAAAAAACAATACTCAAATAATTTTACAGATTAAAAAATAACTATCTGGTTCTTTAATAGAAACTACTGTGTTTGTGTTAATATGAAAGAGAAGAAATGCAATGGTAACTACTGTATTTGTGTTTGTGTTAGTATGAAAAGGAGAAGGAATACAAAGTAAAAAATAAGCCACCCAGAAACTAAATAGTTCTTTAAGTCCCAGGTTGAAGGCTCGAATCCCGGAAACGCCCAAATAAACTGGTTATAAAGACAAGAATTCTTCTATGATTTTTTTATGGTTCAAACTACATAATAAGCACAACCATGCCAGCATCTTACAATCCCCTTCACACTCACGCTTAACACACATGCACATGTACACACAAAAAATCAGGTTGGCACGAGGTTCTGTAACTCAGGTCAGCGTTCGCTGGGACTGCACAACAATAAAAACAACAACCTAGCATGCTCCCAAGGTCTTCATCAGACAGGGCACTGAGCTATGCAGTTGGCCAGGCACAAGCTGAGCGAATTGTTCTTGGCAGATGTGGTTAGAGCAGCGTAGAATCACACTCATGTCGGCGGAAGGGACGGAGGGGGGGGGGGGGGTGGGTGGAGGGATAGCCTAGTGGTCAGAGCGCTGTGCTCGCGATTTGACGGCCCATGTTCCAGCCACCACCAAAACACCAGTTCAAGGGGATTTTTTTTACCCTGGAGTTAACATCAGTGCTGACTCCACTCCCCTGAAAGTCCTTCGGATGGGGCTGTAACCGAGGTCCTGTTGTTATGCAAACATGTTAAAACCCTTTCTACATTCGGAAGAGTAAGCCATTCGGACCGTAAGAGCAGATGACTAGATGAAAAAAG
>CM060320.1:58086516-58091516 GCA_030674155.1 Stramonita haemastoma | reverse complement strand
TTGAAACATTTGTCATTGACGATTCTAACGTAATATTACAAAACATGTCGGGTGTTTACAATTGTAGTTTTCTCCACAAAGTTTGCACCCAGATAGTGAAGCAGGTGTAGTCTTGCAAACTAGATCTCCACGCAATCCCTCCCTGTCATTGTCAGTTTTAGTGTGGTAGAGTGTCATTCGAGAGTCTGGACACTTCGCAGGGCCTCGGTTTACAGTCTCATCCGAAAGACTTTCGAAGGGGGTGCAGTCAGTACTGATAACTCCTGGAGCAAAATCCCTTCAAAACAGGTGGAAACTTGATACCGGGCCGTCACGTCTTTAGGCAACTCTCTAACATTTAACCTTCCCCCCCCCCCCCCCCCCCCCCCCCCCGCCCCGTGCCTCCTTTCATTCAGCTTATGGTCTGTCTAAAAACAGAAGTCAACTACTCTGTTACAGACAGCTAAAAGTAGTAGCCTATACTATTTCTCTAGCACAGGAGTTAATATTCTGTCTGTGTGTTTCAGGGACGGCGCAAGACTTCGGAAAAACCCCAACCTCCCCCGCGGCGGCAGCAGAGCCGGCTCAAAGTCCCCTCGACGGCGATCTACAAGGTGGTGGTGGCAGAAGTGGCAAATCCAAAGGAAAAAAGGGCAAGAAAGGCAAGCAGAGCAAAGCGGAGGAAGAAGCCGAGTTGCTGGCCAGCTTCATCCAAAGCGACGCCCCTGCAGCTAAACAACCCGAGTCCGCTAAAAAAAACCCGATCGTTCCTTCAGGTGATGGTGGTGGCGGCGGCGGCGGCAGTGGTGGTGGTGGTGGTGGTGGTGGTGGTGGTGGTGGTGGTGGTGGGGGTTCTGCAATTGCCAGCGGCGGTGACGTGTCCCCTAGGGACCCGGCTCAGTTCGTGGTGGGGACTTACTACCAGGAGGCGGTGGTGGAGGGCGGGCTGAGCACCAGCTACAACGTGGCCATCGTGGAGGCCGCCATGAAGCTGTGCAGGGCCCGCTACCACGCCGAGGTGTCCGCCCTCAACCCCAGACCTATCGGGGACTTCCCTGCCCTGGGCATCCCCGAGGAGAAAAGAGTCCAGGTGAATCACAAGGTGAGTAGTGAGTGAGTGAGTGCTCTTTGTCCAACCTCCTCCTCGCTATCCTCTGCCCAACTCCCCCGCCAGCCCCCCCCCCCCTCCAAAACAAAGAATTCTCACCAAAAGAAAATAAAAATGTAGTAGTAGTGAATGCTCTTTGACCAACCTCCCCCCCCCCCTTCTCGCTATCCTCTGCCCCCCCCCCCCCCTCCCCCCACGAAAAAAAAGAAAATCTTACCAAAAGAGAATAAAAAACGAAACAAAATACCCACCTACGAAATAAAACGAAGAAAAGATGCAAAGTAAACTGTTTTATGGCTTTTGTTTGCTTTCTTGATAATTTTGATTTGATTTTGATAAGTTTCACGTAATCGTTTAATCCTACAATCGGTGGTTTTGTTGGGGTTTTTTAAAGTGCAGTGGTGGGAAGGTGACTGGCAAAATGAGGAGAGAGAGAGAGGGAGAGAAAACTCGGAAACTCGGAAACTCGATTTTGATGTTTAGGCCACCGGCCTGTATACAAGGGGGTACACATTTTAACAGAAGAAACTAAAAGCAAAACATTTTACAAACAACAGAATTTTGGTATTGTCATGAAATAATTTCCAAAGAGACATAAACTACATCAACTTTTTGTACACCGATTGTACCCGAGTTCTCTGGCTTTCAGAGCATAAAATATATATATACCCAAATGTCTCAACTGACAAACATTTTCACTATTCAGAATAGTTTGGAGGCAATGTTCATTATCATTTGTGAAGTATTCGAATAGGTATTTCTCCCTCAAGTCTGTAAACTTTGAACATTCAAACAGAAAATGGATTTCAGTTTCAATTTTGTCACAAAAAGGGCACTTTTTAGATTTATCATTATAATTATCTGTTATTCACGTTTAAATCATCAACTCCAAGTCAAAACTTGACTAGTGCATGTTTGAATTTACCTATGATGATAGCAGTAAGATATTTTTCAGGCTGTAACAGTGATTTAAATGACCTATACGTTTCGAATCTGTCACTTTCTGACAGTTTTAAAATTTTGCCTGCCAGTCTTGGTGAAAGCAATCAATCATGCGTTGCTTTAATTCTTTTAGAAAAACTTTCTCATTTCCCACCCCACCATTTACTCACACTTCAGAGAAACCAAAAAGATCAAGACATCTTTTAATACAATATGGCCAGTTATTTACATCTAAATGTCTTTCGGTGGTTTCTGGGATCTTGTTTGCAGTCATCAAATATGCCTGTTTTGGAAATCTGCATAAAGACATATTTTGGAGTTTAAACCAGTACGCAATAGATCTTATGGTGCTATCAATATACATAGGATAACGTCCTGTCTCCCCATAGATCATTATGTTATGAGTTTGGGGGTAAACGTTTAACAAACGTTTGCAAGCAAATAAATGTACCGATTCTATACAGTGAAATTTTGTAAACACCCAGAGCTCCGAAGCATAGGTTTGACCTGGGCATCGAACAACTTAAAAAACACAAACATATCCATGTTGCCCAAAGCCCACATCGTTTTCAAAATCTGAAAAACTTTGTTTGCACGCCTAGCATACTCTTCCAGTGCTGTGTCAAAAGATGCTTTAGTTGTAAGAGTAAAGCCAAGATACTTGTAGCTGTTAACAACTTCGATATTTTGATCTTTAAAGTGCCTCTTTTCCGATTTGGATAAATGCCCACCTTTTCTGAACACCATAACATTCGTTTTATCAAGATTTACAGTTAATCCTAAAGTGTCAGATGCTCTTTGCAAGTTATTTAGCTGGAGAGAGAGAGAGAGAGAGAGAGAGAGAGAGAGAGAGAGAGGAGAGAGAGAGAGAGAGAGAGAGAGGAGCTCGCCCGCGCCCACACATGGTGTGTGTATGTGTATGTATGTATGTGTGTGTGTGTGCGCATGCGTAATCCATTTTTTAATTTAGATTCTTTATTTCCAGAATAACAAATTAGCGCTCATGTGCTTTTTCTTTATGTCCAGTCCATCTGTGGAGAATGATATTGACGTAAATAGTCCAGTTAATTTTGCTGTATCTTATGCATGTTTATAGCATTTGTCAGATTGAAATTTGATCATGCACTGTTCATTATAAAAGTCTCCAATGGGGTTTTTCCTTGCTCCTGGGCTAGACCCCTGAAATTCAACAGTGGTGAAGGTTCTTTTGTGTAAGCAACTATCCCCCCCCCCCTTACCATTAAAGTAGCCGCATTCCGACTTCAGGGATGCAGTTGGAAATTGAATTTTAAACCAGTTTTGTCAGGACAGTCAAGAGGTACCTCCCTGCTCTTTCCGATTGTTCAACTGCCGTGGGTTCTTTTGATGTGCACAAGTTTGTAAGCATCGGGTACGTACCGGTTTAGCAAGGCTGGGAATCGAACCCAGAACCTCGCGCTTACGTGCTAGCAGTGAACGGCTAAACTCTTCTGCCACCTTTCTTCTTCATTCTTTGGTTAGGAAACACCCATCCCCACAACACCCCTTAGGTTCAAAAGTAATATTAATTTCCAAACACTCACACAGCAACCAGTGTTGTCTGTCTGTCATATGAGCGACATAGCGTTGCCCTGCCATTCAGCGGCTCCAAAAGTCAGGTCCAGTGCATCCGACTTCAGCATGGGGAGAGAATTGTTATCTTTTAAGTCTTCCTGGAGATAATGGCAGTTGAACAGACCCAGAAGGCAGAAAGGTGACAAGAATTTGTAATTGCCCTTCAGGGATGATTAGTGTTTTTGACTTTGACTTTGACTTAAGAAGAAAAGGAACAAGGCGAAACAGGGATATAAAAAAGAGGAGGGAACTCCTAGCAGCACAGATTTGCAGAAGGGGAGGATGCTGTTTATACTGAGAGGTCCCAGGCATCCCTACTGGCCGGGGGTGAGGAGGGACCAAAAGTACCCCAACAGGGTAACAGGTAGAACTTTTCCATAACCTATGCTGTCATTGAGGAGCGAGATGTCAAGATGTCTCGGCTTCTCCAGGGGCCAGCATACTGAGGGTGGCTCCCATCTCCTCTCTCCCTCGCTCACTTGCTTTACCTTCCCTGACCCTAAAGAAAGCAGGTACCCATTTACAGCTGGGTAAACTGGGGAGACTATATTAAAAACAATCCCAGGCGCGCAAACGGTCGGTCACCCATGCGCTAGGTAACCTCGTTCAGTGCTGTTTGACCTGGGGGACGGGATAGCCTGGGTGGTTGGAGCGTTGCACTCGTGATCTGCTGACCCGAGTTCTAATCCTCTCACGGGGTATGTTCCCCTGGAATTAACATCAGTGCCGATTCCAACCCCCCCCCCCCCCCTTTAAAAAAAAAGTTCGGATGAGACATGTTAAAACTTGTTCCGGTTTTGCGGTAGTAGGTCATTGTGTGCCGGTGGAAACAGATGACCAAATTTACAAAACTGCATACAAACAGGGACTGAATGTAAAAAAGAAAACCACGCGAGTGCTTATTCCACTATTCAAGTGTGTGTGTGTGTGTGTGTGTGTGTGTGTGTGTGTGTGTGTGTGTGTGTGTGTGTGTGTGTGTTGTGTGTGTGTGTGTGTGTGTGTTCGATTCATTTTACGTCTTTTCACAAGATGTGATATTAGACATTAAAAAAAAAGTGTGAGTGTGTGTGTATGTGGGGAGGGGGGTGGGGGGGGGTAGGAGGAGGAGTTTTGGAAGTGGGGAAGTCGGTTAATTCACTTAATCTACACAGAACAGTTAAGAAAAAAAGTAAAATATGTGTGTGTGCGTGCGTGCGTGCGTGCGTGCTGTGTGTGTGTGGTGTGTGTGTGTGTGTGTGTGTGTGTGTGTGTGTGTGTGTGTGTGTGTGTGTGTGTGTGTGTGCGCTGCGTGCGCGTGCGTGCGTGCGAGTGCGTTCGATTTTGCTAAAACTATTCATCATCATTGGTGAATTGTGTGTTGTATAGGTCGAATGCAAGC
>CM060320.1:58011516-58081516 GCA_030674155.1 Stramonita haemastoma | reverse complement strand
CGGACAGTCCCTCCAAAGGGCCTGGAAAGTCGGGGAAACCGCAGCACCAACAGCAGAAGAAAGCGGACAAAGGGGAAGGGCAAGAATCGCCCGAGAAACCGGGAGCGAAAGGTGGACCAGAACCAGATTCGGCTAGACCTGACAAACCCACTGAACCAGACTTGAGCAAACCAGCTGACAAACACACTGAACCAAAACCAGAGCCAGAGAAACCAGCTGACAAACCCAGTGAACCAGACTCAAGCAAACCAGCTGACAAACCCAGTGAACCAGACTCAAGCAAACCAGCTGACAAACCCAGTGAACCAAAACCAGAGCCAGACTCAAGCGAATCAGCTGAGAAATCCACTGAACCAAAAGCAGACTCGGGCAAACCAGTTGACAAACGCACTAAACCAGACTCGGGCAAACCAGCTGAAAAACCCAGTGAACCAGACATAGGCAAACCAGCTGACAAATCCAGTGAACTAAAACCAGAGCCAGATAAACCAGCTGACAAACCCAGCGAACCAAAACCAGACTCTGGCAAACCAGCTGACAAACCCAGTGAACCAAAACCAGAGCCAGATAAACCAGCTTACAAACCCAGCAAGCCAAAACCAGGTTTGGGCAAACCAGCTGAGAAACCCACTAAACCAGACACGGGTAAACCAGCTGACAAACCCAGCAAACCAGAACCAGACTCTGGCAAACCAGCTGACAAACCCAGTGAACCAAAACCAGAGCCAGATAAACCAGCTGACAAACCCAGCAAGCCAAAGCCAGGTTTGGGCAAACCAGCTGAGAAACCCACTAAACCAGGTTCGAGCAAACCAGCTGACAAACCCAGCAAACCAAAACCAGACTCGGTCAAACCAGCTGACAAACACACTGAACCAGACTCTGGCAAACCAGCTGACAAACCCGGAGAACCAAAACCAGAGCCAGATAAACCAGCTGACAAAACAAGCAAATCAAAACCAGACACGGGCAAACCAGCTGACACACCTGGCAAATCAAAATCAAAACCAGACACGGGCAAACCAGCTGACACACCTGGCAAATCAAAATCAAAACCAGACACGGGCAAACCAGCTGACACACCTGGCAAATCAAAATCAAAACCAGACACGGGCAAACCAGCTGACACACCTGGCAAATCAAAATCAAAACCAGACACGGGCAAACCAGCTGACACACCTGGCAAATCAAAATCAAAACCAGACACGGGCAAACCAGCTGACACACCTGGCAAATCAAAACGAGCTTCGGATAAACCAGCTGACACACCTGGCAAATCAAAACCAGCTGACAAACACACTGAACCAGACTCGGGCAAACCAGCTGACAAAACAAGCAAACCAAAACCAGTCAAGGGCAAACCCAGTGAACCAAAACCAGACTCGGGCAAACCAGCTGACACACCTGGCAAATCAAAACCAGCTGACAAACCCACTGAACCAGACTCGGGCAAACCAGCTGACAAAACAAGCAAACCAAAACCAGCTGACAAACACACTGAACCAGACTCGGGCAAACCAGCTGACACACCTGGCAAATCAAAACCAGCTGACAAACCCACTGAACCAGACTTGGGCAAACCAGCTGACACACCTGGCAAATCAAAACCAGCTGACAAACCCACTGAACCAGACTCGGGCAAACCAGCTGACAAAACGAGCAAACCAAAACCAGACAAGGGCAAACCCAGTGAACCAAAACAAGACTCGGGAAAACCAGCTGACAAAACAAGCAAATCAAAACCAGACTCGGAAAAACCAGCTGACAAAACAAGCAAACCGAAACCAGACTCAGTTAAACCAGCTGACACACCTGGAAAATCAAAACCACTCTCCGGCAAACCAGCTGACAAACACACTGAACCAGACTCGCGCAAACCAGCTGGCACACCTGACAAATCAAAACCAGACTTTGGTAAACCAGCTGACACACCTGGCAAATCAAAATCAGACTTGGGCAAACCAGCTGACACACCTGGCAAATCAAAACCAGCTGGCAAACACACTGAACCAGACTCGGGCAAATCGGCTGACAAAACAAGCAAACCAAATCAGACTTGGGAAAATCGGCTGACAAAACAAGCAAACCAAAACCAGACTCGGTTAAACCAGCTGACACACCTGGCAAATCAAAACCAGCTGGCAAACACACTGAACCAGACTCGGGCAAATCAGCTGACAAAACAAGCAAACCAAAATCAGACTTGGAAAAATCAGCTGACAAAACAAGCAAACCAAAATCAGACTTGGGAAAATCAGCTAACAAAACGAGCAAACCAAAATCAGACTCGGTTAAACCAGCTGACACACCTGGCAAATCAAAATCACACCCCAGCAAACCAGCTGACAAACACACTGAAGCAGACTCAGGCAAATCAGCTGACAAAACAAGCAAACCAAAACCAGACTCGGTTAAACCAGCTGACACACCTGGCAAATCAAAACCAGCTGGCAAACCCACTGAACCAGACTCGGGCAAATCAGCTGACAAAACAAGCAAACCAAAATCAGACTTGGAAAAATCAGCTGACAAAACAAGCAAACTAAAATCAGACTCGGAAAAATCAGCTGACAAAACAATCAAACTAAAATCAGACTCGGAAAAATCAGCTGACAAAACAAGCAAACCAAAATCAAACTCGGAAAAATCCGCTGACAAAACAAGCAAACCAAAATCAGACTCGGAAAAATCAGCTGACAAAACAAGCAAACCAAAATCAGACTCGGAAAAATCAGCTGACAAAACAAGCAAACCAAAATCAGACTCGGAAAAAATCAGCTGACAAAACAAGCAAACCAAAATCAGACTCGGAAAAATCAGCTGACAAAACAAGCAAACCAAAATCAGACTCAGAAAAATCCGCTGACAAAACAAGCAAACCAAAATCAGACTCGGAAAAATCAGATGACAAAACAAGCAAACCAAAATCAGACTTGGAAAAATCCGCTGACAAAACAAGCAAACCAAAATCAGACTCGGGAAAATCAGCTGACAAAACAAGCAAACCAAAATCAGACTTGGAAAAATCCGCTGACAAAACGAGCAAACCAAAATCAGACTCGGGAAAATCAGCTGACAAAACAAGCAAACCAAAATCAGACTTGGGAAAATCGGCTGACAAAACAAGCAAACCAAAATCAGACTCGGTTAAACCAGCTGACACACCTGGCAAATCAAAACCAGACACGGGCAAACCAGCTGACAAAACAAGCAAACCAAAACTAGACTTGGGCAAACCAGCTGACACACCTGCCAAATCAAAACCAGACACGGGCAAACCAGCTGACACACCTGCCAAATCAAAACCAGACACGGGCAAACCAGCTGACACACCTGCCAAATCAAAACCAGACACGGGCAAACCAGCTGACACACCTGCCAAATCAAAACCAGACACGGGCAAACCAGCTGACACACCTGGCAAATCAAAACTAGCTTCGGGCAAACCAGCCGACACACCTGGCAAATCAAAACCAGACACGGGTAAAACAGGTGACACACCTGGCAAATCAAAATCAGCTTCGGGCAAACCAGCTGACACACCTGGCAAATCAAAACCAGACACGGGCAAACCAGCTGACACACCTGGCAAATCAAAGCCAGACACGGGCAAACCAGCTGACACACCTGGCAAATCAAAGCCAGACTCGAGCAAACCAGCTGACAAAACCAGTGAACCAAAACCAGCTAAATCATCTGGAAAAATAAAGAAAGCAGAACTAGAACCTTCCAAAACACCTGGAAAAACAAAGGAACCAGAACCAGAACCTTCCAAACCACCTGGGAAAGCAAAGGATGCGGGAAGAGAATTAGAGCCAGAACCAATAAAAACACCGGAAAAACCCACCGGACCGAAACTGGTACAGGTCCAAATACCCGTGAAAACGATTGAACTAGAACCAGAGTCATCGGAAAAATCCGAGAAGGAAGAGAAGATGAAGAAAAAGACAAAAAAGACGGTGCAGAGAAAGCTCAAATAACAGAACCAGACCAGGGTCCGGACAGGAGTCTTTTGACAGATGCCACCAAGACGAGACGAAGTTCCACAGAACAAGAACCCCCGAGAAACCCAAGAAGGTGATAAGAAAGAAGGCGAAGAAGAGGAAAAGAAAGAAGAAAAGGGGGATGAGCAGGGAGAATAAGAAAGAAGACGAGAAAAAAGAGGAAAAGGGTGCCGAAGACAAAAAAGACGAGAAAAAGGGAGAAAATAAAGGAGAGAAGAAGAAAAAGGAAGATAGGAAGGGAAAAGAAGAGAATAAGAGGGAAAAAGAAAGAACCAAGTTAAAAAAGGAAGATGAGGAAAAAAAGAAAAGACAGGAAAATGAGGAAAGATCAAAAGACAAAAAGGAAGACAAGAGGGAGGAGGAAAAGGAAGGAAAAGAAAAGAGAGATAAAGGAAAGGAGAAAGAGGGAACAAAGGACAAAAAAGACACAGCAGAAGGCGAGAGAAAGGAAAAAAAAGTACCGAAAGAAAAACCGCGAGAAGAGGAAAAGCAAAAGAAGGAAAAAGAACAGAAAGAAAGGAAAGAAAAGGTGGAAAAGAAAAAAGAAGAGGAAAGAAAGGAAAAGGATCAAACAAAGGACGAAAAGGAAGAAAGAAAGACAGATGAAAAGGAAAGGAAGAAGGAAGGAACCAGAGACGGAAAGGAGGAGGGAAAAGAGAGAAAGGACAGGAAGGAAAAAGAGGATAAAGAGCGAAAGCCAGAGGTGAGGAAGGAGTAAAGACGGAAAGGAAAAAGAGGAAAGAGGAAGCCAGAAAGGGAGGAAGGAAAAGAGGAAAGGAAAAAGAGGGACAAAAGCGAAAAGGAAAAAAGGAGGAAAAAAAGAAGAAGGGGAGGAAAAAGAAAAAAAGAAGGAAAAAAGAGAAAAGGAACAAAAAAAAGGATGGAAAAAAAGAAAAAGAAGGAAAAGGAAAAGAAGAGAGAAGAAAGAAAGAAAGGAAAAAGAAGAAAAGGAACAACTGGAAAGGGAAAATAAGGTAAAAAAGGAAAGTGAAAGAAGAAAAGAGGAAAAGAAAAAGGCACAAGAAGAAAGAAAGCAAAGGAAGAAGAAGAAGAGAGACTGGAAAGAGAAGAAAAGGCAAAGGAAAAAAGAAGAAAGACTGGAAAGAGAAAAGAAGGCAAAGGAAGAAGCGGAAAGATTGGAAAGAGAAAAGAGGAAGCAAGGAAGAAGGAAAAAGACTGGAAAGAGAAAGGAAGGAAAGGAAAGAAGGAAAGATGGAAAGAGAAAGAAAGCAAAGGAAGAAGGGAAAGATGGAAAGAGGAAAAGAAGGCAAAGGAAGAAGAAGAAGGGCTGAAAGAGAAAAAGTAAGGAAAGGAGAAGAAAGACTGGAAAGAGAAAAGAAGGCAAAGGAAGAAGCAGGAAAGATTGGAAAAGAGAAAAGAAGGGAAAAGGAAGAAGGAGAGAAAGACTGGAAAGGAAAAGAAGGCAAAGGAAGAAGAGGAAAGACTGGAAAAGGAAAAGAAGGTAAAGGAAGAAGAACGATTAAAATGGAAAGACAGGAGAAGGAAGAAGCAAAGGAGAGTGAAAAAGTAGACGAGGCAAGAAAGAAGGAAAAGACAGAGAAGGAAGGAACTAAAGAGAAAAGAAAGAAAAAGCAGCAGAGAAGGAAGTGCCACGGACGAACTGGGAGGAGCTGGAACAGAGGGAAAGAAGCAAGGAGGAAAGGACAAAAAAAAAAAAAAGAGACAGAAGACAAAGAGACGAAAGAAACAAAGGACAAACAAGAAAAGGGCGAAAAAGATGGAAAGGACGAGGATAGAAAGAAGGAGGGATCAAAGGACACAAAAGAAGAGACAGAAGAGAGGAAAGACAGGCAGGAGAAAGATGAAGAAATAAAGAAAAAGGAAGGACCCAGAGACAAAGAAGAGGAGGGCAAGGACAAACAGAAGAAGGTAGGGAAGGATGAGCAAAAAGACAGGAAGGAGGAGGACAAAGAAAGGAAAGAGAAGGAAAAGGCGAAAGAAGGGATGAAGGACAAACAAGAAAAGGAGAGACAAGACAGGGAAAGATCAAAGACAGAAAGGAAGACCATGGGCAGAAGACAAAGGAAGACCAGAAGGAAGACAAGGTGGAGAAAAGGAACTAAGAAGGAAGACAAGGAAGGAAAGACAAGGGCGGAGAGGACAAAAAGACAAGAAGAAGAAAGGAGACAAGGGAGAGAAGACAAAGGAAGACAAGGGAGAGAAGACAAGGAAGACAAGGGAGAGAAGACAATGGAAGCTAAGAAGGAAGACAAGAGGGAAAAAACAAAGGAAGACAAGGAGAAGACAAAAGAAGACAAGGGAGAGAAACAAAAAGAAAGCAAAGAGAATACAAGGGAGAGGAAACAAAGGAAGCTAAGAAGGAAGAAAGGGAGAGAAGACAAAGGAAAAGGGGGAGAAGACAAAGGAAAAGGGGGAGAAACAAAAGGAAGACAAGGGAGAAGACAAGGAAACAAAAGGAAGACAAGGGAGAGAACAAGACTAAAAGGAAGACAAGGGGAGAAGACAAAGGAAGACAAGAGGGAGAAGACAAAGAAGAAAGGGGGGAGAAGACAAAGGAAGCAAGAAGAGACAAAGACAGAGGGGAGAAGACAAAGGAAGAAAGGGAGAGAAGACAAAGGAAGAGAAGGAAGACAAGACAAAAGAACCAAAGGAAGACAAGGGAGAGAAGACAAAGGAAGACAAGAAGAGAAGACAAAGAGAAGAAAAGGAAGACAAGAAAGAAAGGGAGAGAAGACAAAGAAGAGAAGGGAGAGAAGACAAAAGAAGACAAGGGAGAGAAAACAAAAGAACCAAAGACGGAAGACAAGGGTGAGAAGACAAAGGAATACAGGAGAGAAGACAAAGGAAGTAAGAAGTAGAAAGGGAGAAGACAAAGGAAAAACGGGAGAGAAGACAAGGGAGAGAAGAAAGGAAGAAAGAAAGGAAGACAAGGGAGAGAAGACAAAGGAAGAAGAAAGGGAGAGAAGACAAAGGAAGAGAAGAAAGGGAGGAGAAGACAAAGGAAGAGAAGGGAGAGAAGACAAAGAAGAAAGAAGAAGGGGGAGAAGGCAAAGGAAAAGAAGGAAGACAAGGGGAGAAGAAGGAACAAAGGAAAGTAAAAGAAGACAAGGGGAGAGAAGCAAAGGAAGTTAAAGGAGAAAGGAAAGAAGAGAAAGGAAGTAAAGAAGAAGAGGGAGAGAAGGACAAAGAACTAAAGAAGAACAAGGGGAAAAGGGCAAAGGAAGAAAGGGAGAGAAGACAAAGGAAGTTAAAGAAGAAAAAGGGAGAGAAGGAAGGAAGTAAAGAAGACAAGGGGAGAAGACAAAGAATCAAAAGAAGACAAGGGTGAGAAGACAAGAGAAGTTAAAGAAGACAAGGGGGAGAAGACAAAGGAAGTTAAAGAAGACAAGGGGGAGAAGACAAAGGAAGTTAAAGAAGACAAGGGGGAGAAGGCAAAGGAGTTAAGAAGGAAGTAAAAGAGAAGGAAGGAAAAGAAACACTTGAGAGAAAAAGTTCTTCAAAGCAAGAATCTGAAAAACTGGACAGTAAAAGTAAAGGCCCTGAGAAGACAAGCGAAAGGAAACCTGAAATGTCGAAGAAGTCTGAAGGAGTGACGGGACAGAAGCAAGAGTCGCTCAAAGCCACTGTAGGGAAAAAAGAGACCAAACAGGAATCATCATTGTCAGCTAAAAGTACACCAGAGAAAAAGTCTTCCAGGGACCCGCAAGAAGGAAAGACTGGTACAGTAAACGGATCACCAAAAAAACCATCTGGAGAAAAACGGGAACCCAGAACAGATGTGCCCAAAACATCCGAAGAAAAAAGAGATCCCAAACAATCATCCAAAACTGTAAAGGAGAAAGAGACCGAACGGGAATCTTCAGCGGCCAAAAGTTCACCAAAGAAACCGTCATCGCAAAAACCTGAAGAAAAAACCGACTCAAAGAAAGAATCCCCCCATAAATCAGAGAGAACGAGCCACGACAATCACTCATCCAAAGCATCTGAAGCTAAGGATGGATCCAAAAAGGTTCCAACAGCAAAGCTTGAAGGAGAAAGTGAATCGAAGGAGAAAGCGACTAGAAAGCTGAAGAACAAAGTGGAGTCAGTAGAGAATTGTCTGAACCATCGGAAGAAAGGACTGCTGCACAACAAGAATCGCCAGAAAAACAAGGGGACGTTTTCAAACCACCTGAAGACAGATGCCAACTTGAAATCAGACCAGTGCACGTCAGCACTAATGGCTGGCTGGAAGAAAACAAACAGCTCTACCTTCCACGAGGCAAAATGTTGATGTATAGTGGGCAGATTGAAGTGTTCATCGCTGGAGGGTCGGATACGCACAGAGATTTTCATATCACGGAAAGGGAAGAGCTCTTCTACATGCTGAAAGGGACATGGTCCTCAAGGTGATAGAGAAAGGCTCGCCACAAGGATATTCCTATCAAGGAAGGAGAGGTGTTCCTCTTGCCTGCCCGAATTCCTCACTGTGTCCAGCGGCGAGAGGACACCACTGGGTTGGTCTTCCAGCGAAGACTGGAGAAGGAAGAAAACGAAGGTTTTAGGTTTTATTGTAGAGAGCGACGGCACGCTGACAACGAAGTCTCTGTTTGAGGACTGGTTTGATGGAGAGGATCTGTGCACGCGGGAGTCCTTCATCAGAGACTATTTAGAGTCAGAGCCGTATAAAACGGACAGCCCATCCCAGGCAGCATTCCCACATTCCCTCTGATCACACCCAACTCCACCATAACCCTGAACAATCCCTTTAACCTTCAACAGTGCATCGCTGAAAATCGGCCAAGTCTGGACAACGGGCACACGATATATAAGAGCTCTGACCCCTTCCAGTCCCAGATGACTCTGTTGGGCGTAGACCACACCGAGGCCCCGCTGGACGTGGAGCGACTCCTCTGGCAGGTGGCGGGAATGGCGACAGTGAAGGTGGGGGAGGAGTGGTTCACTCTGAAGGAGAATGACCTGCTGATCGTGCCCAGGCGTCAGGCTTACCGGGCCCAGGCGGGAACTAACTCCGCCACTCTGCTCTACCTCCAGGACTTCCTCCGCAAACACCTGATGGACGCGGATGACGTGGAATTGCCTGCGTGAGGACGCGAATGAGTTATGTTAGTTATAGACACTGACTGGGAACAGCATCTTTTATTGGAGATGGATGAGAGTCGGTTTGGAAGAATGTAGAGTTTTCGTTGATTGTCAGGCAGAATGATGTTTAAATTATTGGGGGGTTAGCAAGAGAGGTATTATATTATCGGGATTTTGTATTATTGACAGTAATTAAAGTTGGTTTCAATTTGAGCTTAGGACGCTTAGACTATTGTCCTTCGGTGGGTGATAAAGTTGAGATGTCCTTTTGTTTTATGTAAATAAGTGGTGTTTTGCGTATTTTTTGTATGTCTTCAATTTTACGTCTGTTCACTTAATGTGTGAGAACGGGGGTGTTTGCGTATTTTGTTTTGTGTGATGAAATAGGTGCTTTGTATAAACAATTTGTTTTTGTGCTGAAAAAATTGCTTTGCGTGCTTTGTTTTGTGTGAGAAACGTAGTACTTTGCATATCTTATTTTGCTTTGAGTGAGGAAAGTGGTGCTTTGTATATGGTTTTTTTGTGTGAGAACATAAATGCTTTGCATAAATTATATGATTTTTTGAGTGAGAAAATCGGTGCTTTGTATATATCTTTTGCGTGAGAATATAGGTGCTTTGCATAAATTTTTATTTGTGAGAGAACGGCGATGTTTTGCATACATATGGATTGATACATGGTTTTGTTATCATTTTGACAAATAAAATTTTGAAGCTATTTTTGCGTGAATATCTACATAATCTAGAAATGGAAGTTTTGTTGGAGAGAATGCTTTAACGTGATGATTTTTGAACGGTGAATAATCAAACTACTGTATTTTTTGTGGAAATTGAGATAATTTCATAACTATTGTCAATATGATGATCAATTAGCACATGTACACATGCTTACATGTACTTTTGAAATTTTGAGAATGCAGATCATATCAAAATGACTTTTGCTTGAACAGGAGTGAAGTCAGAAGACTTGCTTTTTACCCCCCCTCCCCCCCCCAATTTTTTTTTTCATGTATCATTCTGGGCAAATCTAACCCCCCCCCCCCCCGTGAAAATGATGAAAAATGTTTCACTGAAAGTGAAAATTTGCAAATACGCAAATTTACAAAAACTGGGCTGATTCTTGTAAGTGATACATTACTCTGTGGAAGAGGTCTGTCTGTTTCTATAGAGTTAAATGGTAAAGAGAGTTTGGGGAACTCAATTTCTACAAGTTTTGAATGTTAAGAGCCCCATGAAGATACCTGCTGCATAAAATATGGCGGTACACCCTTGTGGAGATGAAAGAGGCCCCATTTGGGTGAGAGAGTGGTCAGAAAATCAATATGTGACTCTACCACAAAATAAGTCGCATTGTACTGGCAGTTGATTTGTTTTTTAACTAACATGTGATCAATCTTCAATAAAAAAAAAAAGCTATTCAATTTAAAACCATTAAAAATCTGATAAATGTATGAAAAGATAAAAACAAATTGTAATGCAAAACTCCGTGAAGTGAAAAACTGAAATTTTGCATCGTAATAGGTGGTTAGGATGAAGGTTTGCATGTTTTTACACATATTTATTTATGCAAAAGGTAGCAAAATTACGCCTTGATACTTCAGAGCAAGGTAGAAAAAAAGCATAGTTTTATGATATATTGACATTTCCAAATAAACAACTTGACTCCACCAATGTAAAGTCACTCCTAGTAAAATAAAAAGTTGGGTGCAATCTGACTCACTTCGCTGTGTAAACAGTGTCACTGTAATCAGTGGTGAAAAAAACACACGAGCAGCCCCCTACCCCACCCCCTCTACTAAAAACAGCATACATTTTCAATAACAAATACAAAGCAAATCTTTTTCCAACAATTATTCCAATTTCAGTCCATACAAAAACCTGAACAGCAAATTTCAATTTTGTAACTACTTTTCATGCTTTACTGAAAGTAAAAGGCATACTAACCATTGTTTCTATTAAAAAAAAAGGCAACTTGGTCTAAAACCAATTATACTTATAGAAGCAAATTTGGCCAACAAATTGCTTTCTATCTTTGCTATTGTATATGCATGTAATGCAACAGATGTATAAAGAATTTGGAGCCTTCTCCTCGAGGAAAATTTTCCATTTGTTCCCCTTAAGTACCAACAAATCTATCTTCAGTGCCAGAAAAAAATCTTCAAAGTGTGAAGGTCATACTGAAGAAAGGTCAATTCCCCTGTATCCTTCAGACGAGACTGTAAGCTGAGGTCTTGTGTGTGAACGCATGCAGAACATGTTGCACACACATTACAAACCTGTTTTATCTTTCAGAAGAGTAAGCCTTTGTATTCTGGTGATAATGGATAGAAGCACATGAGTGTTTCTTCATTATCCTTGAAATAAAAATATAATTGTTTTCCTTTGGTTAGAGCTTCAAAGTTCACCAATGGTGAGATTTTTGCCTAAGCAATCGTGCTTGCCCGTCTTTAAGGTAGCGACATTCTGACTATGGAGGTAAAATAACAAAAAATCCCCCCCCCCCTTGCTCCTTGGCTAGATGTTTGTTGTTGACCAGTGGCAAGATTTTATGTATGTGACCATTTTTACCCACCATGAAGGTAGCTACATTCAGACTTCAGAGACGTATGCTACATATGCACGTTACCGTAACCCACAAAACAGTGACATGAATTATAGGATCTTTAACATGCATATTTGATCTTCTACATGTGTATAAACACAAAGGGAATTAAGACACTGGCAGGTCTGCACTTGATGTTGACATGAGACTGTAGAAATCCCCACCCTTAATGCATCACATGCCACTGAGATTAGAACCCACAATACATGGACCCATGGGATTGAAGTCAAACGGTACTTAACCCAAAACAAAATCCCTTATTTCAGCTGGCAGATAGCAGAAGCATCATCGTTGTGCAGTTTGTGGCCAACATCAGCTTTGTGAGAAAGAACTTAGCTGTTGAGTGATACAAACATATATACCAATAAAACACAGCACAAAGGCAGCAGAGGGTTTAAAATTTCTTTTATTTTTAATAAACTAGAAAACATAAACCGTACATTGCTTCAACATATAATTATTTCCAAGACAGGTCAAAAAGAACTGAACGGAATATTTGGCAAGGTGAAAAAGGACTGAGTGTCACGATCAACTGTCATTCTCCGCCTGTATGAACAAACTGACTTGAAACAGCAATACACCAACATTTTGGGGGTTACTGTTTTAAAATCTTTGACAACACTTTTCTTCATTAAAAGATCAGCTTTGAAAACATTCATGAAACGTCTACATAATTTTCTTCTTTATTATTACTTGGAATCTTCCATACTTGGTGGTTTGGTGGCCTTCAGCTGGGCCTACTTGTCTATGGTGTGAAGAGTTTGGGGTTTGAGTCTGTTGAATAATCAAAATGATCAAAATCTATCAAAGATAAACTGTGTTAAAATGTTCTACAGAGTATGGAAACTGAGGAACATTAGAAAGAACAATCAAAATGTGGGCAAAGAATCTTGACATGAGTGGTCGTTGATGATTTGGTAAACACCAAGATAGGGATCAGTGAAATTAAGACTGCTCTCTTCAGGGAGAACAAATCATTTCTGTTTGGTGTAAGCTATTTTTACCCTCTGTGTGTGAGAGTGTGTGTGAGAGTGTGTGTGAGTGTGTGTGTGTGTGTGTGTGTGTGTGTGTGTGTGTGTGTGTGTGTGTGTGTGAGTGTATTTCAGAACAAAAATTTCCTAGACCATTTCTGTTACCCCTCCCCCCTTCCCACCCCTCTTTAAAAAGAAACAACAAAAAACCCATTAAAACCATGTTAAATGTACTCTGCTTGTAGGACTTCAGTTCAGTTTGATTAAACCTCATTTCAACTAAAAGATCCAGACCACCACTCAATATAGTAAGGAATGGGCAGGAAAGGGAGGGGAGGGGGAGTTACACAGAATAAAAACCATGAGCCTCTTACTGCCAAGTCAAGTGAAGTAACCTGAAGGCCACCACACCACACCATAGTGTTCTAATGCAATATCCTACAGATGACTATATCCTAACATTCAGCCTTTGTAGGAAGCACAGCAAAATACCCCCAACTTGCAAAACAGCGTAAAAATGTCTTCCAGACAATTTTTACTAGTCGTATCTATATGTAATTTTCCAATGCTTCAAAATGCATGCAGGAAAAGTTTTGTTATCAAATTAGACCTTAAATAATTTTGATTCAAACTGTAAATGCAGTATAGTTGTCACTCTGTATTCCCGACTTTACTTGAGTAATATACATCCCCTTCATATGCATGACTGAAAGAAAAGTGCTTCATTCAACAGAGTTTGACATGCTTTTTGATTTTCACAGAGATTCAATAAGTTCTAATCAATGACTCTACTCTTCATTATGATTGTTTACAGCTTGTTTTGATTTCAGTTCATTTTCATACAGTAACTTGCAACAGTCAGACTGTGTCAATAAAAAAAAACTTCCATAAAATAGCCAGTCACACCAAGTCCTGTTTTTGAGAACAGACCAGACTTCTCCACACCTACCTTAATATGAAAGCATACATATCGATTTGGTAATGCAGGACCTACCTATGACATTCAGTCCTGTAAAGTTGTACACATTTGTGACACATCTCTACAAAAGGCACACATTACATGTCTTTTTTTAAAAAAAAAAAGGGAGGGGGAGGGAACATTTTGAAGTTCTACACAATCAAAAATTATGGTTAAAAACCCTTATGGGTGAAGCAATTATTTTTTCTACAATAAAGTACTTTTTAACTTAGTCACTCATATCATGGATTCTTGGATGGGGCACTTTTGACTAAATTCCCTAATTCAGCCTTGTAAATGGCCATTTTAATTCCCACTGATAGGACAGACTGTGTGGAATGGACAGTTGTGAGAGACAGTTACATTGCACATCATCCAAATACCCCCTTGCCCACCTGAAACTGCCACATGCTGACATTGGATACAGGTTTTTGTGCTCACACATCATATAAGTAATCAACAAAACAAACCTTTCTACAGGCTAGTTCAGAGCAAAACCTACTTCAGGACATGGACTCTACAATGGCCTAGTCAATCCCCAAATGCTAACAACCCAGGATCACATCTCTTTCTTTTGACATACATGTCACAACACTTTCCTAGCCTGTAGGCACAATCTGTCTCTCAGCAGCTCATGTACCTTATTTCCCCAAAGGTCACCAGTTTTACAAAGGCATTCAATCCTGTATAAAAGGAACAAAGTGAACAGATAATTCAACAAACACAACAGTTGCGCTACTTTGGATCACAACCGTTTTGTACATGCCGCACACTGTATGTATCACATTTGGCACATTTCATTTTCGTAGCACTTGCAACTTGATTCACATGAAAGGCAATTCTCTTATGTTGAATACACTATACACAATATTTATCATTATCATCTTTAAAAATGTTTTTTTGCTTCTCAGCCAGAGCTCCGAGATTCATCAATAATGAGATTTTGTCTATCCATCCGTTTTTTGCACACCATTAAAGTAGCCACATTCTGACTTCTGGGATGAATGCACTATATAAAAATCTAGGAATTAAAAAGCAATATATAAGCATAAGTCAACTTCCCAATGCATAACCATAAATAGCCCTCAGGCTTATTACTGTGTGTATATAAATGTATGCTTTTATAAAATATGGTCTTAATATCAAGCTTAACTTCTGTGGCTCTCTCTCTCTCTAAAGAGCACAGCAGTAAAACTTCAGATAGTGTGTGTGTCTCAGGTAATGAGAGGGAGGGAGACATATGGTGGATAACTGAGCCAAAGCCAAAGATCTGGGGGTCAAATTTAAGAAAATAGTCCACAGCAACCTTTTAAAACTTATCCTTATGTAAAACATATAGAAATCAGATGTATCAAATAATCAAAATATCAAACATTCCAAAAAAAGATGGGTACTTTTGCTGTCTAATCCAAAATGATCCTGTAGCTTAAAAAAAATACAGGAGGTCAGATGTCAGGAGTCGAAAGTGCTATCCACTTTCTCATCTCAACAGTCAGTAAACATACACATATTGCAAAACAAAGATGTGCACTTACATATAAATTCCTTTTTGTGAAAAATCAATCTTAAAAAAACACCCCCCCCCAACTAATGGCAACAGGGTCAAGTTCTGTCCAAATGTAAAACCACATTGCTTTATATCCAATATCACTTTTTTTTCTAGAATCTTGAAAATACCCCCCCCCCCCCCCAAAAAAAAAAAAAAAGTTGCAAAATTAAAAAAACAACCCCAAATCCCCCAAGCCACCTTCCCCCCCAAAACATGAACGGAAAAAATGGATGGGTAGTTCTTAATTTTCTACCCCGTCAGATTGAATAACACACATGTACATCACCAAGAAATATCTGTGCCACTCTCACAACTATTTTTGCTCTTGTGAACAATGTCTTCTGGGGAAAAAAAAATGCAGTATGATTTTCAGCATGGCAAATGAAGCCACAACCCTGGGGAATAGAGTCCAGCTGAGATGCGTAGTAGCTTGCTTTTGAGTTACTTTGTGTGGAGTCACTAGAAACATAACACAGTTTCCAATCAATATACAACAGTTTTTGTTACCTAAAACACACAAACACACACACACACACACACCACCACACACACACACACACACACATACACACACACACACACACACACACACACAACACACTAAAGCAACAAAACGATAAAAAGTAGTTTTAGCAGCAACAGTTCTGGTACAGCATTTCAGCATAAACACATAGCAGACATTCAAAATGAAACCCAATGAAAAAAACTGTGAAATCAAACACCACCCACATATCTGTCGATACAAAAGAAAAGTGTTTGTAGGAGCAAAATTACAAGAAGCTGATGAGTTCATACCAATGATTTGTTGTGGTTTGAATCCTGCAATGTAATGTAATGTAATGTAATGTAATGACTAACATGTCTCTACTGTAGTATCATGAATCAGTGACGATGGTTTTTTATTTTCCCAAAGTCCAAAACAGTGCAAACCAAAAAAGAGTAAATAGGAATGGACGGTCCTTTTGATTTATAGTATTCATAAGGCAGCAGTTTATAAGCCAGCAAAAATTCTCAAAATAAATTCACAAGTTTACATTTATAATTTCTTGTTTCTTCAGGTTACAAGTTATCATTTACAAAGTTCCCCTCTTTTGATGACAAATTCGGCAGGCCAAAGATGATGAGGACGCTTTTGTTCCTGTCAAAGCCATAGACAGTGCTTAAATATTAGAAATGTCTCCCTATCAGGTACCTTGATCAAGCACTTCACTGTCTACTGTTACCACATTCTCTGGACCTTTTTTTTTACCCTTCTATCTTTACAAATCACTGAAGTAAAACATGTTTTAAAAGACCTCTTCTTTAGCTTGAGAAATGCCTTCACAAAATGATGCAGCAGTGTTGTTAAAAAAAAAATCAGCCAAAGAGAATATACTCTCTTTGGAGGCAGTATGAAACATTCAACAAACAAAAAAACTACTTTATACCTGAGAAAGAAGTAAAAAGTTGCCTAGCCCCCCCCCCCTCCCCCCCCATCAGGAAAGAACATTCCAGAAGGGAGTTGAAAACGAGTATCCACCATACATCTTTGGGAGGAAGGTTAAAATACAAAGCAAGCGAAAAGCACTTAATGTGGGAAGATAGCGATACAGAACATGGACTGGCAAGGGGACAGGTCAATAGTGAACTGGATTCTCTCTTTGTCAGGAAGCCAATGCAGGTTAGGCAGAAGAGGAAGCACAGGTTTGAATTAAGAGGATACAACAGATTAGTCAAGCCACAAGGTTTGGTACTTTTACATTTTTTCCTCCAAAAGATAGGATAGGTGACTCTGCCTCTGTTGTGTAATGAAGACTTCATGAACAAAACTTCTAATTCATGGTCACAGTGACCTGTCAAGGAATATCACTGAATCCATAATATCCTCAATTAGAAAATGTGTAATTCATCAATATCAGTCATTGAAATTTCTGCTGTGAAAAAAAAAAAGCTGAAAAAGTTGGTCATTGGGTTGAGTTCGGATGTTCTTGGTTGTCATACTCTGAGATCCCACATGAAGTCTACACAATGAATGAAATCCTGTTAACCACCATCATCAAAGACTCATTCAGCCTACCACTGTGTACTGTGTTCATTGTCCAAAAAGCTCGAGATATCCCTCAAATAGACTGTCTGAGTAGCAAGTCGAAGTACCAGCACTTTTCAGATCACAAGTCTCATACTCTAATCCCTCAACTCTTCAGTCCCCTAACAGAAACTGAAATGGATATTGTGCACAGTGAACTTCAAACTATACAGAATAGTGTGCTCTGCTTGTGCTCTACACAAATATTAACTAAGCTGGCAAAAATCTTTGTTTCCCTGTTCAGTCACTAATATTCCCTGAACATCATAGAAACTTTCCAAATTTTCAACCTGTATAAAAACTTTGGGGTGGATCAAATGATCTCAAAACTGGCACCATGCATTACATAAATATTGTGTGACTGATTAAGTTTCGATATTCTATTCAACTGTACAGGTATCACTACTATAATTAGAGTATTCTTGCTATGCTATAACACATCTAAAAATAAAATAGAAAAGCCAACCAAAAATGACAACCCCACTCAGCATGTGGAAACGCTCTATCAGACCTTCGTTACATATTAGGAATGTTGATATGACATGGTCCATCAGGAAAACCCAAAAAAGGTCACACTGATGTGGAATGCCATACAACGCAACGCAGCATGCTACATGACATGGAATAACATAACCCACTGACATCATACAAACCATGTGGCACTGATTATGAATGTTGCCATACACTAAGTGTCAAGAAATGCTTGTCATATGGACAACCCGCCTAAAACAAAACTTCCACGACGAGAATTCTCCATGCAGATTCATCCAAACCATCCCGCATAAAAAACCCAACAAAAACAGAATGCCATCTTCTCGCCAAAAATTGGAGCCAGAACCGTATATTCCAGGTAACGTACAAAAGGCAGGCACAGTCAAAATGGTCTATCACATTGCTTGAAATGCACAACATGTCTTGCTCCATTCTTGGTTCATGCTTTCCCTCCCCACATCAAACACACGGATACTTGCTTCACCTGTCACCAGTCTGTATGTTGTTTGTTTTTTGTTCACTTAATAATCCACAGCCCCCAGTATCTGAAAAAGTTCTCTGTACAAAAAAACAGAGGCAATTTTTCCATCAGATATATTGCTCACATCAGGGAAGAACTGAGTCAATCTAAATCACTTCTCAATGAGAAACACAGAGACACATTGTATGGTATAAGTCACACCTCCTCTGTATGTGAAACAGATCTCTGTACAAAAAGACTTGAGGCAATTTCCCCATCAGATATATTGTTTACAGGAGAAGAAATGAGTCAATCCAAATCACTTCTCTATGAGAAATTTCAGAGATGCATTGGATGGTATAATCCCCACCTCCTTTGTGTGTGAAACAGTTCTCCGTAAACATTTAAAAACACAAAAAAAACCAGCAGCGATTTCTTCACCAGAAATACTGCTCACAGCAGGGGGAAAAAAAGCAACGATGTGTGAATCCAAATCACTTCTCAAGAATATTAGAGATGCACTGTATAGTATAATCCATGCCTGCTCTGTATGTAAACCAATTCTTTACCCCCCCCCCCCCCCCCCCCCCCCCCCCCCCACAGCAGTGATATCTCCAGCACTGATATTGCTAACAGCAAGGGAAAAAATAAAGGAAACGGTGAGTGAATCCAAATCACTTCTAATACAGGGATGCGTTGTGTGGTTTTGGAAGCGTCCAAACAAAGATCACAGTTTGCGATATGCCCACATATCCAGGAACGTTTCACAGAACTCTTCACTGAAGCAAGAACTGGCCTCTGTCTCCATGATGTGCCAGTCTGTGCCTTCACCCTTCCCATTCAATAGCACACCTCAAAGACACAAGCACACTGAATTCTGCAACCGTTCATGCTCCACCCACTACCATCAACAGGTACAAAAGTCCTCCTCTGGAAAAAAACAACAACCAACAATTAGACATGAATATAGATAGTTACTACTTCAATCTTGAGCAATTCAGGGAATATGATAACATTTTTCTTTAATATCTTCAGGGAATATAACATTGTTCTTTAATATCTTCAAGGAATATAACATTATTCTTTGATAACTTCAGGGAATGTGATAACATTTTTCTTTAATATCTTCAAGGAATGTGATAACATTTTTCTTTATCATCTACAGGGATTGTGATAACATTTTTCTTTAATATCTACAGGGAATGTGATAACATTTTTCTTTAATATCTTAACTTTGTATAGGAAAGAGGAGACTGGGTTAAGCAGGTAACACACAGATAACACACACCTTGAACACAGTTGTCTGCAAACCCTTTGGTGTGTGACATGGGATTACATCTAATCATCAAAACATCTCATGTACAGCTGTAGATATATAACAAGGGAAAGCTGGCAGGAAAACCAAATACTGGAAACTTTGCTCTCTAAACATGACCAGCACTGCTGATTCACCATGACAGGCTTGGTGTGGAGGAGAAAGTGTGTGCATCAGGACAGGACATGGGGTTTGGGAGCAGCAGGATTAGGATGAAAGAAATATCTCCAAAGTTTTCAAACAATAGCAGTTTGTAACGATATGAAGCAAAGCAAGGTGGTGGACTGGTGTGTGTGTCTGTCAAGTCAAGTCAAGTCAAAATGATCTTTATTGAGGGTAAAAGATTAAGTTTACACAACTTTTTTTCATCCTGCCCTCACTAAAAAAAATCATAAAGATGACTTCTAAAGCATGCAAAGACAAATATCAACCTTGTTGAAAAACTCAAGTAAATGAGGATTTTTTTACACAAATCTCTCAAGATAAAAAACAACAACAAAAAACCCAGACCCAAGACAGTACAACATAAGCTCACGTCACACATACAAATGATAAAATTACAAAATAACATGGGCATGAACAACAAACATCCAAACGTGAGGTAGTATCGAACATAATCGTGGACTTACAGTTTGTCCATCAAATGTCTCTTCAAAAGCTTCTTAAACATTTGTTTAGAAGGAACTGATTTCAGACAGGGAGGTAGGCTATTCCACAATGTTCTTCCTGAATATGCAAGGCTTGATTTATAGAGATTATTATGGGGCCTGGGCAGAAACAGTCTATGGGTAGGCCTGTATATATTGACAGCAAAATTTTCCACAATTCTCTTTGGGGCTTTTCCGTTTAATATATTGAACATACATAGGTACTTGTTGAACTGTAGTCTGTCTTTAAGTGGAAGAAGATCTAGTTCTTTGTAGTTGGTGGTGGTCAGTGTATTAGGATTCAATCGGATTAGTTTAACAGCTCTTTTATGTAGGCGGCTTATATGCTTTAGGTTTGTTTCACTGGCACTGTCCCATAAGGTAGAAACATAATTTATAAGAGATAGAATATGTGCATGAAAGAATAGTTTTCGTGACTGTAGATTTAGAAAATTTTTGATTTTCCTAAGTTGATATAATCTTACTGAGATTCTTTTTCCTAATGCAGCTATGTGATCTGACCAAGACAAATCGTTGTCAATTACTGCACCTAGTACTTTGTGTGAGACTACTTCTTCGATTTGTTGTCCATGGATATATATAGGCGCGAATGGAGAACGCAATTTCTGTCTTTTTTGCCGAGTAGTTATAAACATACATTTTGTTTTATTAGAATTAAGAGACATGTGATTGAGTTCTGTCCATTCGATAAGTTTATTGATATCTGCCTGCATATCATTCACAAGCTGGTTTGGATCATTGTTGTTACATTGAATTGATGTATCATCAGCAAACATTTGACATGAACAATGGATATGCAGAGGTAGGTCGTTAATATAAATGGAGAAAAGAAGTGGTCCTAGTATTGATCCCTGAGGTATTCCATATTTCACGGGTAATAAGGTTGATCTCCTAGGCCCAACTTCAACAAGTTGATGACGATTAGTGAGAAATGAGTCTAAAAATGATAATGCTTGGTTAGAAATTTTATAGCATTTTAATTTTTTGATAAGGAGAGAGTGGCTAATCACGTCAAAGGCTTTAGCAAAGTCTAGAAAAAGGACTCCTGTGATTTCATTATTATTGATATTCAAAAGACAATGCTCAATGAGTTGTATTAAGGCTGTATGGCAAGAATGGTTTTCACGAAAACCTGACTGGTTTTCATTAATTAGATCATATGTTTTAAAATGAGAATGTAAGTGAAACTGTATATGTTTTTCTAATGGTTTAGATAGGACTGACAGTATGGATATTGGTCTGTAGTTTGATGGATTGGTTCGGTCTCCTGATTTGTGTAAGGGTATTACTTTTGCTCGTTTAAACTTCATTGGGAAGTAATTCTTGTCAATACACAAGTTAAATATGTAGGTTAGGGTGTCAGTTATAGCATATGCACTGATTTTTAATATTTGACTATCAATTTTGTCTAGGTCTTTTGATCTTGACTGTTTCAATTTGAGTATACTATTAAGCACTTCTGTTACTGTTATTGGGGGTATAACAAAATCAGATGAGATGCTCTTTGATGAACAGAATTGCTTTAATTCAATCAGCTCATTTGTTTCTGTTTTATCATTAGATATTATAGAGTCAGCAATGTTTGCAAAGTGAGAATTCAGGTTTTCTGCTGATATTTCTTTTATGACTTTTTGGGAGTTATGTCTTGAGTTATTAGTTAAGGTATTAATGGCTTTCCAAATCGCTTTTGGATTTTGGGCTGAAGATAGCAAATCTTGAAAGTATTTTGTTTTGGCTTTGCGCTTCATTGAATTGACTTTGTTTCTTTGCTTTTTATATTCATCTCTTTGCTTCGATTTTAATAAATAGTCTCTTAGATTCATTTCGTTTTCAATTTCTTTTGTTAACCATGGAGGTTTCATGAAATATTTTATTCTTTTCTTAATAAATGGAGCGTGCTTATCATAGGTAGCTATGAATGTCTCTATCCAATAGTTAACAGCATCATCTGGATTTGTAATCTGATAAACATAGTCTAAGTTTGAATTAAGAATATCATTAATGAAGGCATCTTTATCAAAGTGTCTAAAGGAGCGGTAGGATATCTCCTTGAGTCCTGATTTGGGTATCTTTATTCCTTTTTTCCGCCATGTAAAGCAAATGGAAGAGTGATCGCTACAACCTGTCTGCACTGAGCATGTTTCTGCTATGTTGGTCTTTGAAGTAGTGTAAATGTGATCAATGAGGGTGCTAGTGTTATTAGTAATTCGAGTTGGACGATCAATTATTTGCTCTAAACCATACATGGCATAATTGATGTTCCATTTTGATCCAGGGATTGTCAGATCTATGTTGAAATCTCCCATAAGAAAGATTTCTTTGGACTCTAGAATTGCGGCATCCATCATTGAGTTGAATTTATCATACCAGTCAATTGTTTCAGCAGGGTTCCTGTAGATGAAGCCAAGTATAATCGATTTACAGCGTCTAAATGTGATTTCTATCCATATAGATTCTACATGAAACTGTTCAAGATGTGTTAGTCTTTTCCAGGATAGAGAGGTGGCACAGTATAAAAGCAAACCAGTAGATCTGACAGTCACAGGATCAAGTCGCACAGTGTCATAACCTGGGATATACATATCTGAATCAGAAATTAAGTTGTTGAGTCTCGATTCTGCTACACAAAATATGTGAAAGCTATTTCCTTTATTGTGTATAATTGATGATATTTCCTCAGTCTTGTTCCTGGCACTATTGATATTTAGGTATCCTACACGAAGTCCTTCCTGAGAAGGCCATGTATCTAGAGTAGAACACATCTAGAAAATGCAGAACAATAGAAAGAAAACTAGGTACAATAGTGTACTTTCAACCAATCAGTGAAGCACAAACGTCAGTCAAATCAACAATCAAAAAGTAATCAAAGGAAATAATCAAAGGTAAAAACAACAATCAAGAGTAGTACAAAATTTAGAGTAAACAAAAAAGAGAGGAAGTTGGTGAAGTAATGTAACCACCAATCAGTAACATACAAATATAAATCAATTCAACAATAAAAAAGCAGAACAAAAGGAAGGAAAAACTTGGTACAGTAACAACTATCAAATTTTAAATCAAAAAAGGGGAAAAATTGCTACAGTAATGTAATTAAACACCAGTCAATAAAGCACAATCATCAGTCAATCAACAATCAAAATTCAAAACAAACCACAAACTTGGTACAATAATGTAACTAACTACCATTCAATAAAACACAATCATCAATCAAGTCAACAATCAAAAGGTAGAATTGGAAGAGGAAAACCTGGTATAGTAATATAACAACCAGTCAGTAAAACAAAACAAAACAAAAAAACAAAAAACCCAGACAATTCAACAGTTAAGTAGGGGAACAAGTGAAATTCGCTTAATATGCTTAAAAAAAGCACTGAACACAACCCTTACAACTTCACCAACTAGCACTGCACTTACAGTAGCCTAGCCAATACAATATCAGTGATAGGAAATAGTAACCTGCATCCACTGTCAGCATGCCCTAACACATTCATTCTCAAACTTACAATTTTTGCAATCTCTCTCTCTCTCTCTCTCTCTCTCTCTCTCTCTCTCTCTCTCTCTCTCACACACACACACACACACACACACACACACACACACACCACATACACACACACACACACACACACATACACACACAGATACACAGATACACAGATACACACACACAGATACACACACACACATATGCACAGGCACAAGCATGCTCTCTCTCTCACACACACGTACACATGCACACACACACACAGACACAAGACACGACACACACACACACACACACACACACACACACACACACACACACACACAACACACACACACACACGCACACACACACACACACATAGGACAAGCATACTCAAACTCTATAACATATTTATGCATAATAATGAGTAAAGGGACTAGGCCTAAGCATAAAGTTGGCGTTGGGAGTTCATGTAAGCCATTAGGTTGGCGAAAATCTGATAGTAGGGGTTGATAGGGGCCGGCATTAATCTATTCCACATGCCAGCTTGGCCAGTGACTGCTGTGGTCATTCCTTGATGTGGGGAATGCCACTGGCTGTGTGCTAACTGACTGGGCTGCATGGTGCTAGACCTAGGCCTAGGCCTATTCAATGTGGGATGGGGCGGGTAGTAGACTGGCTCAGTGGTCCACTCAGTTTGTGGGGCAGGGCTCACACTAGGCTTAAGGCCTTTGTTGTTGTTCCCTTGACTAGACTGCATGACGTCATGCATTGGGAGAGGAGGTGGGGGAAAGGCACAATCAGAGGCGCTTGCAATTTGTTTGTGTGTGTGTGTGTGTGTGTGTGTGTGTGTGTGGGTGTGGGTGTGGGTGTGTGTGTGTGTGTGTGAGTGCGCGTGTGCGTGCACATGTGTGTGTGAAACAATGAGTGTGTGTGAAACAATGAAACAATGAGTAAATGAAAATCACTTTACAATTTCATCTTAAAATCCAATATGAAAAAAAAAAATTCAATGGGCATCATAAAACCTTTTCATATCATGACTTCACCAAAACAATACACCCGAAGTCAATAATGAAAGAAGAAAGGGTGACAGAGAGAGAGAGGAAGGGAGGTAGGAAGCAAAAAAACCCAAACAAAACTGGCCATACTTACTAGTGGTGAGAGAGGGGTTATCTTTTCTTCAGGCGGATCATTTTGTCCTTCTGGAATAGACAACATAAAAGCCTTTGATTTGTAGTTTTCCTATATTATCTTATACCTGTAGAAATTACTATCTTGTACATACCAGCCAAATCTGCACAAAAACATAGAATGATGGAGGTAAAAAAAAAAAAAGTTGGGAGGTTTTATTCCTCTGTTCTTGGTCCAACTAGAGCTCCAAAGTTCACCAATGGTAAGATTTTGTGTATGCGATTGTTTGCAGTATTCTGACTGCAGGGATATGAGATGATTAAGAATTCTGAAATTCTAAAAAAAATATCTCCTTGTGTGTTTTTAGTATAAACAACATTCAGACATAAGAGTAAACAACAAGCACAGATAAAACAACAAAAAATACAAGAAATGAGCTATTTTTCATTCTGTCACTTCAGCATGTAGCTTCCAAAACTCCCAGGTAAAACACTTGGTACAGAGAAGAAACAAGACAGGGTATGGGTATGAAGGAAGCACCCAGTGGAGGAACATCACCACACTTCTATTTGCCTTGTTCCAGGTCTGTGCAGACATAATGCCTGTTAGAAAACTGCTTCATGAGTCACACACACACTGACAGGGAACTGCCACACATCTGACAGTAGACCAGAGTACATTGGTGAAGATGTTTGCGGTCATATTCTTTCTATTCTTTTGTATCAAGGATAATGCAATAAGCACTCATTTGCTTTTTTACATCTAGTCATCGTGTGTATGCAGTTTTGTAAATCTTGTCCTCTGTTCCCATCAGCACATGATGGCCTACTCTTACGAAAAGCGGAACAGGATTTAACATGTGTGCAAGATGTTCTGTGTGCGTTCCCATATGGGGCCTTGGTTTATAGTCTCATCCGAAGGACTTTTGGGGGAGAAAGAATCAGTTAACATGTTTGATATCGTACAATCAGTGAAAATATTTGCAATCACAGATTCAACTGAGCATGTGGTTTCAATTGATCAGATGCTTTCAATTCAAGAATGCTTTGGCAACATCTGCTGATTTTTTTTTTTTTTTTCTGTTACAAAAAAAGTGTAACACCAAGACCCTTCCTGTCCCACAAAGAAAAGATTGAATGAATGAACAAATTCTTTTATTTTTCTGAGTGTAAGATAAGGATAATGTGTCCACATCATTGTCGATGGCTGTGAGTGCGGCGAACTTTCCTCCTATGTTGGCTTGGAAGATCTCAACCACTGTTGGGTCTTTGAGTTTTTCCAGGTCGAATCTTATGCGTGGGCTTTTTGGCTGTTGTTTTGCTTTCAGTTTCAGCCTGATGGTGGTAAGTACAAGGTCATGGTCACTGCCAATGTCAGCTCCTGGGAATGTTCTTGTGTTTGCCTTGTTTATGCTGGATTTGAATCTTTGGGGTGACAGAATGTAATCAATTTGATTATGAATCAGACCATTTGGTGAGTGCCAGGTTGATGTTCTGGATGGCTTGTGAGGGTGGAGTGTGTGAGCCAAAGTAAGTTTGTGCTTCTTTGCGAATTCCAGCAGCCGCTGTCCTCTGTCATTTGTTTCTCCCAGTCCAAATCGTCCTGTGGTTCCTGCCCAGGTGTCATAGGCATCAGGTCCCACCTTAGCATTCCAGTCGCCTTCCACAATAAGGATGTCTTTTTGGGGCGTTTTGGAGATGACTTTATCAAGTTCTTCATAGAATTCTTCTATCTGATCATCATCGTAGTCAGATGTTGGAGCATACACTTGGATGATGGTGAGATTCTGGGGTTTTGCAGAAACTCTGATTGAGATGAGTCTGCTGGATACTGGTGTGCAGCTGATGATGCTTGACACAATCTCTCGACAATGATGTGGACACATTGGCCAACAACATCAAAGAAGTGCTAACGACAGCAGCAGATGAAACATTAGGAAGAATCAGAACAAAGAAACAACCCTGGGTGACAAATGAGGTTCTTGACCTCTGCGACAAAAGAAGAGAACTTAAGAAACAAAAGTTCACAAGTCAAGAAGCTTACAAGAAGTACATGGATAGCCACAGAGAAGTGAGGAAAAAGATGAGAGAAGCCAAAGAAGGGTGGATAGAAGAACAATGCAACAACATTGAAGCTGGAATGACCAAGGGAAACAGCAAAACTGCTTACGACACTTTGAAAGCACTAACGAAAACCACACAGCTTAAAGCCTCTGTTATTGAAGACAAAGAAGGAAATCTTTTAACGGAAAACAATGCCATCCTCCAACGCTGGACAGAATACTGTGAGGGATTGTACAACTACCCACTACGCCCAGATACCAACATAGTTTCTGACAAACCCCCTGAACACCAAGATAAAGACCCACCAATACTAAGGTGTGAAGTAGATGCAGCTATTAAACAATTGAAGAAGGGGAAGTCCCCTGGAATCGATAACATCCCAGCTGAACTCATAAAAAATGGAGGGAATGAAACAGCAAGGCGATTCACAGAACTTTGTCAGAAGATCCACGACACCAAAGAATGGCCAAAAGAATGGACACAGTCTCTTGTAATACCCCTGCCAAAGAAAGGAAACCTCAAGAAATGCCAGAACTACAGAATCATCAGTCTCATAAGTCATCCTAGCAAGATCATGCTGCAGGTAGTCCTCAACAGACTGAAAAACCAAGCGGAAAAACTCCTGGCAGAAGAACAAGCGGGCTTTAGACCAAAACGCAGCACAATGGAACAAATTTTCAATCTGAGACTTCTGATAGAGAAGCATCTCCAACACCAAAAAGACTTGTACCACAATTTCATAGACTTCAAAAAGGCCTTTGACAGGGTATGGCATGACGGCCTCTGGCAAGTACTCAGGCACTTCAACATTGACAGCTGCCTAATTGAAGTCATCAAAGCTCTGTACGAGAACGCAAAAAGTGCAGTTTTCATGAACAATCACGTGGGCGAGTTCTTCAAGACCACGGTTGGGGTTCGCCAGGGCTGCCTTCTCTCACCTGTACTCTTCAACCTCTTCCTCGAAAACATCATGACAGAGACACTGCAAAACCACCACACTTCCATCTCCATTGGTGGAAGACCCCTTTGCAACCTCAGATTTGCAGATGACACTGACCTCATGGGCAGCAGCAAACAAGAACTGCAAATCCTCACAGACAATTTAACAGATCGAGCGAGCGCATACGGCATGGAGGTCAGTACAGAGAAATCAAAGATCATGGTCAACAGCGCGAGTAATGACATCACGGAAATAAAGATGAATGGAGAAACACTAGAAGAGGTGAGCCAATTCAAATACTTAGGCTCCATCCTAACAAAAGATGGCACATCAAACAATGAAGTGAAAGCTTGCATTGCAACAGCAACATCTGCTCTAGTCAGACTCGAGAAGATCATCAGAAGCAACAACATCAGCTTCTGCACCAAATACCACCTTTACAAATCCCTCGTGATATCTATCCTCCTATATGGCTGTGAATCATGGACTCTGACAGCAGAGTTAGAGAGGAGAATCCAAGCATTCGAGAACAAGTGCCACAGAAGACTCCTAAAAATATCATACAAAGAACACAAGACCAATAACTATGTGAAAGAAGAAATCACAAAGCGTGTGGGCCCCCAAGAGCCTTTGCTCTTCACCATAAAGAGGAGAAAGCTGATGTGGTTTGGTCACACCACAAGACACAACACCCTAGCAAAAACCATCCTGCAAGGAACAGTCGAGGGCAAGAGAAGAAGAGGCCGCCAAAAGAAATCATGGGTTGACAACATCAAAGACTGGACCGCCCAACCCCTACAACACCTCCTACTAGCCACACAGGATCGTGAAGCATGGAAAAAGATCTTTGTTGCGTCTTCTCTCATGTCCCCCCTACGTCCTTTGGGACATGGGACTGAGTGAGTGAGTGAGTGAGTGAGTGAATAGATAAGGCATAAATGTTTTTTGACATCCAACACTATGAAGATGGATGAAACATTTATTCACATTTTTGGTATTCTTGTTTTCTCCCATTTGGGTCACTATGATTTCTGGCCCCTAATGACACTGAAGACTTTCCATTCACTTCCATGAGTCTGATCCCAGGACTGACAGACCACAGACTCACAGAGAAAAGTAATACGCTCTACTTTCTAAACCAGAGTCTTGCAATGAGTTTCAAGTCTTGGTCATGCTTAGTAGATTCAGAATGGGGATTTGGGGGATCTTTCAGATCAACTGAGAGTCAAGCCTTTGTGTGTATATGTACAGAAGATTTTTTTTTAATGATGTGTATATCAAAAGCTGTATGCATGTGATTGTTTTGGATGTTGCACTTTAATTTGTTTGCTTTAGATGATTCAGCACTACAAAAACTCCATACGTGTATTATCCTTATCATTAAGTAAAAGTAAACATGTCCCATAACCTATGTGGTCGTAGGGGAGCGAAATGTTTATGTTATCAAAGACCTCACTTCTCCAGGGCCAATATGCTGAGGACGGTGCCCATCTTCTCTCCCTCGCTGCTTTACCTTCCCTGACCCTGAAGAGGGCAGGTACCCATTTCCAGCTGGGTGAACAAGGGGACTGTACTTTAGCCAGGGCATGCAAACAGTCACTCATCCAATTTGTAACCACACTAGATGCTACTTAACCTTGGCTGGGGGAAAGCGAGCGCTCTGACCACTGAGCTATCCCCTCCCCTTCCTTATAATCATTATCAAAAGTTCAAAAAGGATTATCTAAGCTTAGCAAGCAGTATACAACACACATAGCAACTGCTGTAAGGATTTCTCAGGAGTGGTGCTGAATTTTTTTAAATGTTCACTATGCACCAGCGCCTCTAAAACTGATCAATCCACACTCTCACACACACACACACACACACACACACACACACACACACACACACACACACACACACACACACACACACACGCACACACACTCACACACAAACACACACACACACACACACACACACACACACACAGATTCCATTTCCCTGTCAGAATAGTTAAACAGACTGACCAGTCCACCCTGCGTAATGGGACGGGTGGGTATGGACGTCGCTCTCTTGGTCTCTTGCATTTTGCGTAGTCTAGTCTCAGTGTCTCGTATCCTGTAATGTCACACCATCATAGGTTTAAAAAAAACAGTTTTTTTCTGTTTGTGGTCCAAAGAGATGAGATGCTTCTGGAGACTCCTTGGCATCTCCTACAAAGACCACATAAGCAACCAAGAGGTGCGTAACAGAATCCAGCAAACCATTAGTCCCTACAAAAATCTTCTATCAATCATAAAGAAGCGTAAACTTAAATGGTATGGGCATGCCACAAGATCAAAAGGACTTGCAAAAACAATACTGCAAGGCAATGTCCAAGGAGGAAGAAAAATAGGCAGACCAAGGAAGAGATGGGAGGACAACATCAGCAAATGGACAGGCCTAGAACTCAGCCAAATTTTGAGAAAGGCAGAACAGAGAGAGGAATGGAGGGAACTGGTTGTCAAGTCTTCAGGGGTGCCCCCACGGTCACCAGACTAAAGGATAGATAGATAGGTCCAAAGTTGTGTTTCTTTATACAAAAATATGTATGTGGAAAATATGAAATTAATTTTTAAAAATATTTTCCTCGTTTCTTTTGCAAGACAGAGGCTTATATGACATGGTAATGATAAAGAAAAAAGCACACATGAACAAATAAAACTGCACAATATCTTATCACACCATTTCAATGGAATATCACAAAAATGAAAAGAATTAATGCTGATCAGTTTGTAATATACATTTGAAATAATCTGTGTAAGTCAGACATAAAATACTGGGTTTGAATGACCTGACTTGGCATTTAAAAATGAGAAACACACACCACACCCACACCACAAACACCCTCACACACAGAATGCACTCATCCCCCCCTCTCCCCCACACACAATACACCCACCATCAACCTCACCCTCACACACACTGTAATCCCATAACCAAAAATCCCCCCACAAACTGTTCAGCACACAAGCCCACACACACAAGGACTGCGCTGTACTTATGTGCAGGTACCTGAGTTTGATGATGCGTTGCTGTTCTTTCTTCCAGTGGTCCTTGAAGTCCTGGCAGAAGGAGTGCCAGAGGGAGAAGAAGTACTCTGCCGTCACCTCCTTCTCTCCCGACTTGGGTTTGGCGCAGAAAAACTGCACTGTGTCACCAAACCTGCATCACAAAACCACACATGACATCAACGCTGTGACCACACCTATGGTTGTCCAGATTTGTATTCATGTACTCTTAACCTTTTCCCTATGGATTACCCGCTATTGGTGAAGAAGAATCTCTCTCTCTGTCTGTCTGTCTCTCTCAACCAACCATCTCCTAGCCCTTCCTTACATAACGCTCACATATGGGCAACAGAAGCATACAAATGAGCACAGTGCATGTGTACAGGGAAAGAGGGGTTCTCTCCCTTAATGTAAGGATAGTGTTAACACTTTCTACCCCGGGTACGGATTAATCCGTACCACACGATCATCTCCCCTGGACGGGGTACGGATTAATCCGTACCACAGCAGGTACTTTCACTTTCGCCCTCCCATTCTGTTCTATTCTCACATGGTCGTTTTAGCTTGTTGGCTTTAGCTGCCACGTTGGTCGCACATCGTTCACAGCTAATTTGCATATAAATTGAGCGTGTTTTTGTTGTGTTTATTGTTGTTTTACGTGTCATATGCTTGTAGTATGGCTTTGGTACATCATACTTTCACTGCTGACGAAGTAACAGAAGTTTTAAACGAGTTATTACGTTGCCGATAAAGATTGTGTTTTGGATAGAGATCGTGAGAGCTTTGAGTCTCGTGATACTCACTGTGTGCCGCGAGGAGCGAGATAGGCCAGCTAAAAGGGGTGGGAAGGGGGGGGGGGTGACTGGGGAGGCGTGGCCTTGGTACTGTGAATACCGCTACGATAAACACCAACTGTTTACATGAAAATGAACTACAAGCCACCTGGTGAAGTGCAAACATTCTGTACATATGAATAAAGTAGTGTAGAAAAGTTCCTGAACTTTCTTGGACTAGGGAAGAAATGTTATCTGTATATTCCATGATCGTTATTGTGACAGTGTCGTGTCTACAGTTCAGTGGTTCCCTTTGATTATATTACATTTGATGCATGCTGGAAGAAAACTTGTATAGTACCTATGTTTGTCCCTGTTTATTTGAGATTCTTGTATAGTTTTGTTGTTGTTGTGTTGTATTTGTTGCATACATTGTGTAAAAATCGTAAGCCCATCAGTGGGATCACCACTTAAAATCAGAGCAATTACGTAATTTGACACCATAATTAACATACTCTTTTTTATGCAATATAAATTTTTATGCACGCATATAATGGGCAGTCATTTACCCACACAATGCCATAGTTTCATAAGAAATGGGCTTCAAACAAAAAAGATATGAGGATTTTACTATGATGACCCAGTGCACACTGCACTCAGCTGCTGCAGGGCTGGTCCACAGAGACTGCAGCGCAGCTGCACCCTTGGGGTACAAAGTGTTAACTCAATTCAACTCAACTGTCTCCATCACCCCTATAGCTGGTAGGAGCTCCACACAATGGCACTACTAGGGTTTGTCCTCTTTCTCTCTGTCTCTGCTGAGTAGTTATACAATCACTTGTAGCCCCCCTCCTCCCAGACCACTGATCTCAGTGATGTTGGCAATGTAGGATTTTGTTGTTGGTCTGAAGATGACGTTATGTGCTTTATAACTCATAATCGCATTTATTCCTTCATGATCCAGTCAAGGGATACCTGCAAAGATTAGAATACAGTTCTCTATACACAAGAGATACCCGTTTTCTGTCAATCTAGAGATCAGAAAACAGTTTCACACACAATTTTATGAGTAAAACAATTCAAAACAATTGTTAACATTAACAACAGCACTGTTTTATGAAATTTCAATGGGAAAAGGAGAAATTGACTGTAATTACTTACATGAGAGAGAGAGAGAGAGAGAGAGAGAGAGAGAGAGAGAGAGAGAGAGAGAGAGAGAGAGAGAGAGAGAGAGAGAGAAAAGAGAGAGAGAGAGACAATGACAATGACAATGGTTTATTTGCGATAAGCTTTACGCCCATTCACAAGGGGACAGAGGGATGGGGACTGGGCACAACACATAAATTGGAAACAAAAATACACTGTCAATGACAGCCCAGATGAAACAACATGGCATGGAAATCCATAACATGGGTTTGCAATGATCGAATAGTATCAGTAATAACTACACCTGTGATACAAATTATCATCAGATTCTAGTCATTAGTTTATGATTATACTTATATACGACATCATCTGTCATGACACAATTTCAGACTGTCATCGGTCATCATCATCATCATCATTGGATCAACTATGACACATCTCTACAAGCAAATTCTTTTCTAACAGGTTTGAAAGTTGTTGTCACTTGATCTAGCTTACTCAAAAGATTATCCATTCTATTGTTAAAGTAGTCATGGATTTCTTTAAAGCTGTTCAAAATATCGCCATTCGTGGTTTCTTTGGTCTCACATGTCTGCCCCTCAATAAATTCACCCGAATATTCTGCCTCATTCTCCGCACATTCAGAACCAGACACACTCACGTCTTCCTCACCATCCTCTTTTTCTCTCTCATACATATCCTCTGCCCTTACTTCTGCACTCATGTCATCACTATCACATTCCTTCCCTTCATTCCCAACTTCACCACACAACTGATCACTTTCCATATTGTCAAATTTGACTGTCACTGTCTGTCTGTCTGTGTCATGTTGTGTCAAGTCAATCTGCTGACTGTCAAAACAGCTTCTTGAAGAAGGAGGGCACAAATTGCACATGGACACATCATTCGGAGCATCAATCTGTGCACAGTTTGCAGCATACACTAGACTGGGTGGGGTGGGTAAGAATAAACCGGAGGGAGACGGAGCCTGTTTGTTTACTTTTTCATCACGGTTTGCTCTGTGTGCTTGTGCACAATTTTTGTCGCGGCACACTTGTGAAAAAGATTTTTTGCGATATGACCTTTGACCTGGGGTGACAGGAAAATGGTTGTTAGCTTTGCCAGTTAATCTTAGAATGATGACAGTCTGGTCACCTCTACCGTCCACTTTGAACGAGGAGAGTGTCTGCTCTTGCAATGCAGCATTGAGTGCACACTCCAAAGTCACTGGGAGTCCTGTGACTGGCATTTTGAGGCACAAAAAGAGAAAAAACAACAACACTCCACTCACAGCTCACACAGAAGCGTCTTGCTGGCAGCCAAGCAAGGGAAGCCTGAGAGAGAGAGAGAGAGAGAAGAGAGAGAGAGAGAGAGAGAGAGAGAGAGAGAGAGAGAGAGAGAGAGAGAGAGAGAGAGAGAGAGAGAGAGAGAGAGAGAGAGATTCTTCTTCATCACATGCTCAGACAGCAACAATTGTTGTCTGTCATATGAGCGAAAATACACTCTGTGCTACTGTTAAGTGCCCGACAAGTCAGGTCCAGCATATCCAGCACAGAGGAGAATTCTTATCTTTTAAGTCTTTCTGGAAAAAGGGCAGGGGAAAAGAGAGAGAGAGAAGGCAGAAAACAGACAAGAAAAAGGAGGCGACAAGAAGACAAGGCAAACAAGAGAGGGAGAGAAAAGAGGGAATTCCTAGCACAGAACTTCCAGAAGGTGGGAATGCTATTTATATGGACCTACCCCCGGCATCTGCACAGGGGAAAGAGAGAGAGCTATAAGACAAAATCTCTCTTCAGCAAGGACTTGCAAGCATTATACTCAAAATGACAGCGGTCAATAACTCACTTTTTGGAACACTCTTTCACCATCTCTTCCTGATCCGCAAGGTCTTGCTTTCCTGTGAATATACACAGAGAAATCAGTCTTCATGGGACAAAAGGAACACACACAGACATGCATGTACACATGTATACACATGCATATGGACTAGTATACACAAACTCACACACACACATTCTATCTCTCTCAAACAAACACACACACACACAAGCACACACACACATACATTCCATCTCTCTCACGCACACACCCATATGCACACAAACATGCACCTTCTCTGTCTGTCTGTCTGTCTGTCTGTCTGTCTGTCTGTCTGTCTGTCTGTCTGTCTCTTTAAGACTCTTTTTCTCTCTGTTTTTCATTCATATACACACACTCAAACCAAGACATGCTCATTCATACACATTCTTCCCTCTTTCCCCTATCATTTAATACCACTTAAATTGGAAAGACATTAAAGTGAAGAACACACACTGGTGCATGAATATAACTATGTATTTTATGAACATCGACATGCATAATTTTGTATTTGGGTTTGTATACCACTCTATGTCAAGGCAAATTTCTCTGCAAGAAATTCGGGCTGCTCTTCCCCGAAAAAGGGCATCGCCACAAGAGCAGTGACACCCATTTAAAAAAAAAAAAAAAAAATTCTGCCTGCATATATCATTTTTTCAACAAAATGTAAGAAGACATTTCACAAATAAAATTAAGAATAAAAACGAAAAAAAAAAAAAAAAAACCCATCTGCCCACTCACCATTTCAAGTGCCCAGAAAACAGCCAAAATACACACCAGAAAAGCAGGGAAAATCATCATCATTCATTTTATTTATTTATTCTTTTATATCGAGGATAATGGAATAAGCACTTATATGGTTTTTACATCCAGTCCCTGTGTGTACGCAGTTTTGTAAATCTTATCATCTGTTACTACTGGCACACAGTGGCCTACTCTTCTGAAAAGTGGAACAGGTTTTAATATCTGCGCAAGATGTTCTCTGTGTATTCATACACAGGACCTCGGTTTGTAGTCTCATCTAAATGACTTTTGGGGAGAGTGGAGTTGGCACTAACGTTAAATCCAGAGGAAAATATTCCCCTGAATGGGATTCAAACCCAGGTCAGCAGATCATGAGTGCAATGCTCTAACCAACTAGGCCATCCCATCGCCCCCGCCCCCCCTCCTCCTCCAAGAATGAGAGCAGGAGTATGTCACATCGCACAGGAGTGGGTAAACCCCACTAGGTGACCCACCTTTTTCAAAGAAGGACTTCATGATGGACTCGAAGGGTTCCCGTGTGTCTGACGTCGCTTTCCTCAGCACCAGGCCCGCCTTGTTCTCTGACACTGCACACAGTGTTCACACACACACACACACACACATGCACACACACATGCATGCACACACGCACACACACACACACACACACACACACACATGTACATCACTTGCCACTTTTCCCATGTATATGATGCAGTGCAAGGCAAGAAAAGTCATCATCATCATCATAACATAACAAAGAGCCCAAAATTGTCACAAGATTTTTAATTTGAAACCAAGATTTATCTCCAAAGTTGGAACGTTGCGACCATAATGGTTGGCAAAAACCCAGCTGAGTATACAAAAGTCTCACCATTGGTGAACCTTGGAGCTCTATACAAGGAACAAAATACAAAAAAAAAAGCTAAAACACATCACTTAAATTCATAAATGAAATGCTTTTCAGGGCAAAAAGTATTGAAGAATGTTCTGATCATGGACAAAATTTATATGTTTTGAATTCATATAGGACAGATACAAGTTCTTTGGCAATTAATTAAACAAAATAAACACCCCTCCCCCCAAAAAAAAAATATGATAGAAAAAGTGGACAAAAAGTATTTCAAAAATTGAACATAGGGTATGCTTATAAATTATCTCACATTTCTTTCCACTTTCAAAGTCGCTCAAATTTGTATAGTCTCTAGAACTTAAGATAATTTCTTTGATCATACCACAGTGGATCGGTGGTCTAGAGGTAATGCACCTGCCCAGAAAGCGAAAATCCCAGTTCAAAGTGTGTAATTGTTTGATCCCTGTTTGTACCTGAAATTTTTCCCCCATCCAGTAGAAGATGAGTAATGGTCTAGATGCTAGTTTTTTGGATGTGATGATAAACCAAGGTCACATATACAATGCAAAATTAGTGCACATAAAAGAACCCATGGCAATAAGAACTGTCTCTGGTAACTTTTCCAGAAAAAGCCACTCTGTTTGGCAAACAAATACAAATACAGACAGGAAAATATAAAAATAATAATGCGGGTGCTGCACGTGAGGCCTGTGCTCTCCCCAGGGACAGCAGCCCGGATTTCATGCAGAAGAAATCCGCTATGACTTAAAGCGGTGTACAAAATGACTGAGGCCAGCCATCCCAAAGGTGTTCAGAGAGCCTTCAACATTTTACAACTACCTCTTCTAACATTCCTAATTCACTCACATTCAAAGTCTTTGCGTATGCGGGACATTTCTTTGTTGATGTCATCGAAGTTGACCAGTCCAGACTGAATGATGTCACTGGGTCGGGCAGAGGCAGTTTGACGTTCTCTGTTCCGGCGTCGTCCATTTCGTACACCTGGACGTACATGATGACCAGGTAGTGGATCAGGCTGGTGCGGTTGTCCTGAAAGGGAACAGGTGTAACTAACGTTAGTGAGATGTGAGGCATTGGGAGAGGTTTATGTGCATTGTGTGTGTGTGTGTGTGTGTGTGTGTGTGTGTGTGTGTGTCTGCCGCGCGCGTCGCGTGCGTGTGTGTGTGTATGAATGCATGCATGTGTGTGGATGTGTACATGTGTGAAAGGTAACAATTCTGGGATCTATGACAAAGTAGTAAGCTGCCTGCCTTCTTCTCCACCCCCCCCCCCCCCCCTCCTTGCCCCAGAAACAGCTGTCAGTTTCCCCCACTTTCAGCTACTCTCAGTAACTATTCATTCCATCCCAGCCCATCTGGGGCCAACCGGTGCAAAAATTGAAAGTAGGAACTGACCAGACTTGGCAGATTCCTGCCTTCAGGAAATGGAGGGGAAGTACAGCTGTCAGTTTCCCCACTTTCAGCTGCTCTCAGCTGCTATCCATTCCATCCCATTCCAGCCCAGCTGGGACAAGGTAAAAGGAAAGAGCGCGCTAAATTTAGCGCTCTTGGCCGAGTGATATTGGTTTTGCGCAGCGCTAATTTTAGCACTGAGTCCTGGAACCTCGCCTGACTTATGCTGGATATGCATACAGTCTACCCCCTCCCCTCCCCACCTCCTCCCCATCCCACACAACTTTCAAACTGAACAGTCTAAGAACCTCTTCCACACCCCCATACATGATACAGTCACACACACACATACCTTTCCCTTGTAGTCTTTCAGTTTGGGCAGGATTTCCAGCTCAAAGCCATCGGCCTGACCTCTTGTGCGGCTGCCTCCATTCATGTAGTTACCCAGGGCCAGCAGCAGACTGAAGATGCGTTTGACCGCCCCTCCTGATGTCAGCATCTGCAGCAACAATAAGAATGATAATGATAACCATAGTAATAACCACAATGATAATGATAATAATGATGGTGGTGCCCCGTAACCTATGTGGTTGTAGAGGACAAGGCATCAGAAACCTCAACTTCTCTCAAGGCCAGCATATTGAGGGTGGCGCCCATCTCCTCTCCCTCGCTGCTTTACCTTCCCTGACCCTAAAGAGGGCAGGTACCCATTTACAGCTGGGTGAACTGGGGACTGTACTGAAGCCAAGGTGAGCAAATGGTCACCCATCCAACAGGTAACCACACTTGATGCTGCTTAACTTTGACTTGGGATAAGCGAGTGCTCTGACCACTTAGCTATCCCGCCCTCAATAATAATGATAATAAACATAATAATGATGACAACAATAGTGATAATAATAATGATAAATGGCATTTATACTGACTATCTTGCAAAAACAAATCAATTTGCTTAACAGTTGAGAGGGGCTGGGTCGATTTCTGGCCTAGTGGTTTGAGCATCTATGGACGAGTAAGTGAGAGCTTGTGGTTTCAATCCAATCTGAAGGTGGATTTATCTTTCTTTTCTTTTTGTTTATGGGTGTGTATGTATGCGTGTGTGTTTGTATGTGTGCTAATTATATATTCATTTAATCTTTTATTTCAAGGATAATGGAATAAGCACTCGCATGCTTTTTTACATCCAGTTCCCATCTGTATGCGGCTTCTGTAAATACCGTCATCCATTCCCACTGGTGCACAATGGCCTACTCTTCTGAAAAGCGACAGGTTTTTTAATGAGTGTGAAAGATGTTCTGCATGCATTCGCATATGAGACCTCAGTTTATTGTCCCATCTGAAGATTTTTTTGGGAAAAGTCAGCACTGGTGTTAACTTTAGGGGAAAATCTCCTTGGACAGGATTCAAACCTGGGCCAATATATCACAAAGAAGGAGAAGGAGAAGAAGAAGAAGAAGAAGAAGAAGAAGAAGAAGAAGAAGAAGAAGAAGAAGAAGAAGGAGAAGCAGAAAAAGAAGAAGAAGAAGAAGAAGAAGAAGAAGAAAGAAGAAGAAGAAGAAGAAGAAGAAGAAGAAGAAGAAGAAAAGAAGAAGAAGAAAAAAAAAAAGAAGCAAAATAAAATAGTGCCAGATGTTTTACCTCGCAGGTCATCTTGAGGTTGTTGAGTTTGTTCTCTATCACAGACATGTTCTCCTGGAAGGTGGACTGGAAGATGAAGCAGAAGATGCGGTCCGAGCAGTTGGGGATCTGATTCAGATCATATAAAAACCTGAAGACAAAAAACCCCAAAAGAACATGAAACCTATAAAAACAAAGAGAGAGAAAGACAGAGACAGAGACAGAGAGAGAGAGAGAGAGAGAGAGAGAGAGAGAGAAGAGAATGAGAGTGACAAAGATTTATTATCCATTTAGCATGAAAGCCACATAGACAAGGGGGATAATGTTAACAATATCAATGTACATAAACTATACTTTACTTTAAAAACCTATCCTGTAAATCCTACACTATACTAAAGTATGTTATGATCTTTTTTATTTGTCTGTCACGTTCTACGATGACCTTCAAAACAGCAGAGGAGGCAGCTGCTGTTTCAGAAATACGGCAGAAATTTGATTATAGTGGAGATGCCTTACCCATAGCACACCCCCACTCTCTCGGCCTAGAGAGCAAAAGGACAGTCAGCATTGGAGATGTTCCCCAAAGGCCAACTAGCCCCCAGGGCTGCAGCACATAAGGACTGTGCAAGTCAAGCCTCCTAGTCAGAGAGTCATAGTCGATCACTAAAGACTAAGCTGTAAAGTGAAATTCCATGAGTGGGAGAGCCACTGGTCATACAACCTCTCACTTTGCTGTTGCCCCCAGCGTCAGTGGTTTGATGAAGAACTGTGATAAAGCCTAGGCTCTGAAGGCAACAATAACATTTACAAGGCCAGAACCAGCCTAAAAATTTCTAGCAGTGTGAACACTGTTACTGACAACAGACAACAAACCCCTGGTACTCACTGCTCAGGTTTGTCTAGGGGGGTGTCTGGCTGCTTCTCCAGCTGTTTGTGGATCAGCTTGATTTCATCTTCGGTGGGACGCTGTGTACATAAATGTGCACGCACGCACACACACACACACACACACACACACACACACCAAACTTGGGTTAGGTAACGTAGGTCCAAAACAATATAGTTAGACTCAACTTCTCAGCAGTTCCTTTCTGCCTCTGTCTGTCCCTCTGTCTGTCTCTATATGACTCTCTACACAACACAAACACACAACACACACACACACACACACACACACACACACACACACACACACACACACACACACACACTCACACACACACACACACACACACGCCCAAATACACATAACAAAACTCATGCATGACAAAATGATCATGCCATAACATAGAAATACAACACAAACATGCCCATTCATACATGCAAACTGTGAATAGGTATGAATACAAGTATAAACATGCAAGCACAGGCACATGTACACACAACAAAAACACAGACACACACATACAACACACACATACACACAACGACACACATAAACACACACAACAACACACACATAAACAACGCACACACACACAACACACACACACACACACAATATACAACATCCATGACTTTAGGCATCCAGAAAACTTTAAACAGCTGAGAAAACAAAATGGCTTGAAAACTAAAATTCATCATAAAACCCACAAAAAATTCACAGAAAAACAACAAAAGCATAAACTCACATTTTCGTAAATGGCTCTAAACTTTTCGGCATCCAGCACAGAGGTGTCAAGATGCAATATGGCTGAAATGAGAAGAGTTAGTTTGTGACAAGGACCACCCACATGCAACAAAGTTTGTCAACACACCCATACCAAATTATCTGTTTAGACACCTTCACAGTGCTGAAAGAGAGAAGAGAGAGAGAGAGAGAGAGGAGAAGAGAGAGAGAGAGAAGAGAGAGAGAGAGAGAGAGAGAGAGAAGAGAGAGAGAGAGAGAGAGAGAGAGAGAGACGACAGAAGACAGACAGACAGACAGACAGACAGACAGACAGACACAGAGACAAGACAGAGACAGAGAGAAGTAGAAGAAGAAGATAAGGAGAAGATAAAAGAGACAGAAGAATGAAAAGAGAAGAGACAGAGAAGGAGAAGAAGAAGAAGAGAAGAAGAAGAAGAAGAAGAGAAGAAGAAGAAGAAGAAGAAGAAGAAGAAGAAGAAGAAGAAGAAGGAGGAGGAGAGGAGGAGGAGGAGGAGGAGGAGGAGGAGAGGAGGAGGAGGAGGAGGAGGAGGAGGAGGAGGGAGGAGGAGGAGGAGGAGGAGGAGGAGGAGGAGAGAAGGAGAAGGCAAAGACGCAGACACAGACAAAGAAGAAGAAGAAGAAGAAGAAGAAGAAGAAGAAGAAGAAGAAGAAGAAGAAGAAGAAGAAGAAGAAGAAGACAACAACAACAACAACCAACAACAAGCAGATGAAGAAGAGGAAAGAAACAGATGAAGGATAAACAGATTTAGCAAAACACAACACACACACAATCATTGACATGCAGATTAATCAAGGTAGTCAACATGCCAGACAGTGTGAGAAGTATGCAAATCCAACTTTAACCATCATATCAACCACATACAAACCACACAAAAACAACCTTGCACAGCAACAATCAAAATGACAGACAGCACCAAACATTTGACCCATTAACAACAACATATACACAGAGGTGCAGAACACCGCTTCTCCCATCTGAATTCTGACCAGTCAGCTGTTGATGAGATCTTCTGTAAGTTGTCCATCTTTATACCGCTTATACAACAGGATAGCTCAGTGGTCTGAGCACTCGCTTTCCCCAAGCTAAGTTAAAGCAGCAATGAGCAGGGTTACAAAGTGGATAGGTAACTGTTTGCGCGCCTTGGCTTCAGTACAGTCCCCCCCAGTTCACCCAGCTGCAAATGGGTACCTGCCCTCTTTAGGGTCAGGGAAGGTAAAACAGTGAGGGAGAGGAGATGAATGCTGCCCTCAATATGCTGGCCCCTAGAGAAGCTGAGGTGTCAGACACCTCACTTCCCAACAACAGCACAAGTTATGGGATGCCTTTACCTCTTTTTTCTTTTTTTTTTTTTTTTACTCTGCTAGGTAAAAATGTTGTCCATACCTTTGTAAAAGATTTCTGGAATGTTAGTTAAGCTTTCTTTTCATGGTCTTCTGGATACAAACCGGCAATGATACTAGAGACTGTTGAACTGATTGGGGCTCTGTGTTTTTGTTAAACAGTGTAGGGAGTACAGGAATATTCTTCCATTATGTGTAAATGAAAAGACATGTTACATGTTTTCTGACTGCACTGTTTCTCTTTTTATCTCCCCAGTCCTGGACTACAGCTCTGAGCCTCACCAGTAGTCAGATTATGCCCATCATTAAGGTAGTTGCATTCCAATTTCAGGGATATTTCCATGTCTAAAACGTACACTGCGTTGTGTATACTGGATCAGAACAAGACACTCAAACAATGCAGAGCCTCCTCTGGTAGGTGACCCTGAGAAAGCAGAACACTAATGATGCCACAGATTCTGAGTTCTAATGACCTGCTAAGTGCTTGTGCGTGGTGTGGATGGGGTGAGTGTATGGGAGAAAGCAGCACAGGGGACCAAAGTCATCATAAATTATGACAAACAGCCAATGAACAACAAACAAAAAAAAACAACAACAGTCAACAAACAACAGCAACAGCTAACAAGTGAGAAAGAAACCAATAACAGCAGCTAACAAACAACAAAAACAACAACAGCCAACAAACAATACAGAAAAAACAACAACAAAGAAGAACAATAACACCACCCAACAAATATTTTTACAGAAAATCATAACAGCCAATAAGAAAAATGACAACAGTAGCAACAAACAGCAACAATAACAAAACATCTCAGAGCAATGATGAAAATGAATATCAAATATATATATATATATAATTTTTATATTATATATATATATATATATATGCAACCTACCATGCTCAATCTCTGTCATCTCTAGACGAATGGTGGACAGCAGTATCCCCACAGCCTGTGAGCGTTTGGCCTCTATCACTTTGGCAGACTGAAACACAGTCCCACACAATGATCATTAATTTGTTAATTTACAGATGAAATGTTAACACTTTTCATGAATAAAAGAATTCAACAAAGAATGGATAGGACACTATCATAATCTGTTTTTGATTTTAGTGCTGATCCATTATTCTGACAATTATAAATCAGGTGTAATTATTCTAACGAAACCTTTGCTTTTTTCCCCCATGAGATGCACACACTTTAAGGTTCTGATGCTGAGATCAAATCCTCTGAATAACTGAATGTGAACTTGCAGTTTATGTTCCTGAATGTTTAAAGATCAGAAATGTGTAGCTCTTTCTGTGCCTGCAACAAAAGACAATGTGCTTACTGTATCATACACCTCCACTGCTTCATGGTGGTTTTTTCATATTCTGGATTCATATGTGTATTATGGCTCGCAAAAACTGAATAAAACTGATTTGACTTGATTTGATATCACTCACACACACACAGACACGCACTGATACACAAACACCCCAAAATACACACACCCCCACACTCCTGGTAAACAGTCCTCTTTCTAAAAATCTACATTCTGATTCCTCTCTCTATCACAAAATCAATAACCAAATTAAAAATGGTCAGTCCTTTTCCACAGACCTGTTTGGCGGCGGCTTTAGGCTTGGCGTCCTTTGATTTCTTCTTGGGCTGCACAGGCACTTTGGAGAAGAGGTCGTCAAACTCATCAAAGTTGATCTTGGGCTCATCCAGGTTCTCCCAGAACACACGACTCCTGCACACAGGCCATACAACCTTCAGATGAAGCACTGTCTTCACACTATATCTGGTGTACAAGTCAAGCCTAACAAGCAATGATGTGATACTGATAGCACCCGTGTGACACTGTCGACAGTGTTTCTATTATACGTAAAAATAAAAAAAATCTTATGCAAAATCTATTTTGGTCCACTCACATTTGAGCTCTTGACAAAACTGCTGTAAATTTTATTTCTTTGTTTTCTGTCTACATGTATGTTTGTTAGCCTCTGAGAGTGAATTTTCACAAAGTTTTGCTGAAATAATGCTTTTGTTGCTGTGGCTTCTTTTACATATACTGCAAAGGCCCAGGACCTCATTGTATTCTCATCCAAATAATAAAGACAAAGACCACACTCTCTCGTCCAGGAAATAGCAGAAACATTTTAATTTTACTGGATTCAAATCAGGGGTCAGGGGTCGGGATAGCCTGGTGGTTTGAGCATTGAGCTTGAGATCTGTTGTCCGGGAATTGTGACAAAACCAAGACACCCAATCAAGGGGACTGTCCCCTCTCGACTTAGCATCAGTACTGACTCCATTTCCCTGAAAGTCCTGCAGATGAGATACAAACTAAGGTCCATCAGTTAACACATGCAGAACATTTTGTACACATATTAACACCCATTTAGATAAGACTACAAATTAAGGTCCTGTGTGCGAACACACACAAACCATCTTGCGCTCATGTTAAAAACCTGTTCCGCTTTCTGATGAGTAGGCCACTGTGTGCCAATGAGAACAGATGAAAAAATTCACAAAACTGCATACACACGAGGACTGGATGTAAAAAAGCATATGAGTGCTTATTCCATTATTCGCAACAACAAAAATCAGCCTTCCGAAGAGCAGGCCATTGTGTGCTGTTGGTAAGAATGGATTAGAAAACAGAACATAAAATGCATGGACACCAGTGTAGTATTTAGAAATCATCATGGAAATCAAAATGTGGCTGCCATAATGTTGGGCCAAAAAAGTTGTGTGAGCAAAAATCTCACCTTTGGTGAACCTCGAAAGCTCTAGCTAAGGAACAACCCCCCCAAAAAACCCACAAAAAACAAAACAAAAAAATTATAGACTACCTGCTCCCTACAAAGATGTATCAAAAGTCTTAAGCCACAAACCTTAAAAGGCACCCAATTCAAGACTCACACTGATTACAACAGGTAAACAAAAACCTACCAATGCTATCCCAAACTAAAATGCCCTAATTCCTGTCATTTTCCAAGCCAGCCAGCTTGTGGCTGTACCTACCCTGCATGAAGAGTTGGGCTTGCTGGCTTTCAGGGTGTGCACCTGTATTCTCTTCCAGAACAGCGGCTTCATGGGCGATCTGGTGCTGATGATCGGTTTGGATGGACCTGGAAGAAAAAAAAAAGGTAAAAATTGAGCACTATATAGTTATACTGAAACATCTGTAACAGTTTTTTTTTTTTTTATGCATGCATTTTGAAGAAGTGTGTGTGTGTGTGTGTGTGTGTGTGTGTGTGTGTGTGTGTGCGTGTGCGTGTGCGTGCGTGCTGCGTGTGTGTGTGAGAGTGTTGTTGTGTGTGATGTGTGTGTGTGCAAACATACATGCTACATGCATGAGTAGCTTATAGACAAACATGTAAGCTAGATTCATGCATAAATAGATATGTACATGTACATATATATGTGTACTGTTATTGTGCCTATTAAAAAGAAAGAAAAGAAAAGTTGAACAGATATGAAATTAATGATGAAGGTAAAATGTTGAGTTAAGGCTGCACACAGACAGAAAAAAAGAAAAAATACAAGGAAAGAAAAGCAATAAAACACAAGAGAACAAAATGAGAAAACAGGCAACAAGCAAGTGGAATGAATGTAACTAAATGTTCTTTAGAGGTAACAGATAAAGTACATGTATATACCTGTTTTCACCTCAATCTAAACCTACCTTTAAAAAAAAATAAGAAAAATAAAGTCAATGAATGATAAAACAAAATATCACACGAAAGAGAAGACAAGAGGAAATTTTTAGGCGAGGCATTTAAAGAATTGGTCATCTTATTTACACTCTATAAAATCTAGAGCACCATTACAGGACACAGAAAACAAAAATCTTCTTTCAATACACATATGAGACAAGCAAACAAACAAAAGCAAAAACAAAAAGAAAAAATAACAGACAATGTAGGCAAAAATGCCAAATATCTTTAAATATATGAAACATGCAAAAGAAACAAGCGCAAAGTTACAGAACTGGATTATCTAAAACCATACACTGATACACATTTAACAAAATATTCAGGAAAAATTTAAACTATGAAATACTTTTTTAACAGAAATGGAATAAAATCATGAAATGAAATAGACCATATGTAGCATTAATGTTCTCTCTGTCTGTCCCTCTCTCTGTGCTGTTCTCTGTTCTCTCTGCGCGCGCCCGCACACACACACACACACACACACACACACACACACACACACACACACACACACACACAACACACAGATTACAGACTGGTAGAGAATATATCTTCTGCTCAATTCCCAAAGTTATCTCGGAGTTCTAATTGTCAATATTTCATAACTGCATAAAAAGTACTACTACAAGTAAAACCAGTACCCTCTGTTAAATAATTTGAATTCTAGTCCTAGACACATCATCATTTAATGTATCGCCTTCGTTTAACGCTCTCCGCACGAAATATTGCAAAAATATTAAATGTTTATGCGGGGAACAAATCACAGTGAATCATTTACTTGTTCACTGTCCATTCGCTGGGCGCTCGTTTTACAAAAGTTGGGCTATTGTCATTCTTCAAACAGCCCTTTTTCTCTAGAAAAGATTTTGAACGACTTTTCGCTTCTTCATGATTTTTCTGTTTGTCTATGTAATAGTCCAGTTGGGATTTACCTTTGATTGTTGTTAGCTGTTACATGTAGTTAATTTCATTCTAGTTAAATGTTACATTTGAAATATTCTTTGTTATCTTAGGATTTGTTTAACCTTCATTCTTTTTATGAAGTCCACACTCACACACGCAGGCACACTCGCATGCACCCATGCATTACACACATTTTCTCTCTCTCTCTCCCCTTTCTCCCCCCCCCCCCCCCCCCCCCCTCTCTTCTCTCTCTTTCCCGCTCTCTCGCTCTTCAAGCACATTCACTATACTGTCACTTTTTTTTTTTTTTTTTCCCCTGTCTAATATCACTTAAGTGGAAAGACGTTAAATTGAAGAACACACACACACACACACACACACACACACACACACACACACACACACACACACACATGCACAAACACACATGTAAACAGTAGCAAAAAAATCTGCCAAACTGGAAAAGAACAGCAAACACTGACAAATCAATAACATTAACAACGTCATGCTAAACACCATCACACTGTATAGTATCACTCTACCCATAAAGGCAGCTGCCTTGTCCATCAGTCCTTTGCTCATTTTTTCTGCAAGAATATAAAGAAGTGAGACAGCCAATTCTCTCTAATAATTTCTCCCTCCCCCCATTCCTCAACTAGCGCTCCAAGATTCACTAGGGGTAAGACTTTGTATGTGACTTCGGGGATGATATCTAAACACGACACCCATATGCATAAGTTAAAAAAAAAAAATTGTTATCCATTTCTACTGACACAAAATGGCCTGTTCTTCCAAGAGGCGAAAGAAAATTTAACACGTGCACAACATATTTTTGAGCGTTCACACAAGGATCTCAACTCGTAATGGAAGGACTGCCAGGGGAGTGGTGTCTGTACTGATGTTCTCCAGGGAAAAAAACTCCCTTCAATGAATGGGTGCCTTGGTGGTGGCTCAATCCTAGGCTGTCATCATGAGCACAATGCTCTAACCACTAGGCTATTCCCCCCTTCCCTATCTTTGAGTTAAAAAAACCCCAACCATTCAAGCAAAGGTCTTCATAGCTAAGCAAAAGAACAAATTCAACTAAAACAATTTTATTTGTGCTCAAAACAGGCACTTTCTGAAGACACCCAACAGCAGTGCAGGGCGTCTTCAGGTCAGAGGACTCAAAGTGGCCTGATACTAGCTAACCACCACAATAAGGGGACAAGGGGGACGGATAGCCTAGTGGTCAGAACATTGCGCTGGCAATTTGATGACCCAGGTTCGAGTCCGGTCGAGGAAATTTTTCTCCTGGTGTTAACATCAGTGCTGACTCCACTCTCCCAAAAGTCCTTCGGATGAGACTTTAAACCGAGGCCCCGTGTGCGAACGCACGCAGAACATCTTGCGCACACGTTAAATCCTGTTCCGCTTTTCGTAAGAGTAGGCCATCGTGTGCCGGTGGGAACAGATGACAATATTTACAGGACTGCATACACACGGGGACCGGATGAAAAAAAGCACATGAGTGCTTATTCTGTTATCCTCAATATAAAAGAATAAATAAATAAATAAAATAAACCCTCCTTGTATACTTCCCTATTTCTTACAGTTTTGTATTAGACACAAGGTGTGATTTGTTGGACCCGACACAGTATAACACTCTGCACAAACTGGCACCTTGAGGAACTCTCAACTCAATTCAACTGTCTCCATCACTGCTGTTGACACTAGGAGCTCTACACAATATACCACCCAGGTAACACTAACAAAAGAGGGCTAATATCAGAAGGCAATGGCAAACTACTGAGTGATATGAATCCCTGTGCCAAAAAACTCCACACATGTTGATGAACTAAAACACACACGCACACACACACACACGCACAAAAAAAACCCACAGTGACACACAGTGACACACATACACAAAAAACCACAACACACACACTCTTACTTAAACACACACACTCTTACTTCAACACACACACATTCATAAACACACACACACACACACACACACAAACACACACACTATCTCTCTCTCTCTCTTTCTCTCTCTCTCCCTCCCTCCCTCTCTCTCACCTTTGCTGCGCACAGCCATGCCCGGAACAGGTGGGGGCGGGGGACCCCCTCCCATCAAAGGTGGGGGGCAGGGGCAGGGGGAGGGGGAGGGGGGGGACCCCCTCCAGGGGGCAGGGGGGGTGCTCCAGGGGGGGCAACCCCTCCAACCCTAGGGGAGGCGGCGGGGGTGGGGGTGGGGGAGGCGCAGGGGCCCCCCATCCCCCATACAGGGAGGGGGAGGAGGGGGTGGGGAGGGGGGAGGGGGAGGAGCAGGGGCAGAGATGGAAGAGGAAGAATCCGACACGCGAGGATGGGAAGAAGAAGAAACAGGAACAACGACGTCACCATTCACCGTGGCATAGTAGCTTCCCTCCACACCACCCCCCTCCTCCACATCACCATCCTCCCGCCCACCGGCTCTCTGAGGCGTGCCTGTGACCGCCACCATCTTGCCCTCCAGAAAACCACCACCACCACCGCTACCACCTCCTCCTCCTCCTCCGCTGTCCCCCCCCAGGCCGGCCTCCTCCTGGGCGGCGTGTGCGTGAGAGAGGGCTGCCTGAGACAGGCGCTCCAGGCCGGCCAGCTGGCGGTACTTGTCCACCTCCTGCTCCAGGCGCCACACCTCTGCCCGCACGTCCTCCAGCCGCAGGCGGTAGTCAGCATGCAGCCGCTCCACTTCTTCCGCATGCTCCCTCTGTTGGGGTTAAAAAAAAAATTGGAGCATTCTCAAACCGCACTCGTTAGATTTTGTGCTGCCTTTTGGAGAGCAGGCCATTTTGTGTCAGTAGAAAATTAATGGATGACACACAGTAATGCTGGTTGTTGGTGGTTGGTGGTGGTGTGAGAAGGTGGGAGATCTGGGGGGGGGGGTGTTGGGAGGGTGTGTTGTGGGTGGGGGTATGTGAATACAGGTTGGGAATAGTGGGTGTTTTGGTTGTGTAGTTTGGAACACAAGATTGGGGTTTATGGAATACACAAATGTGCTTGTAGTGTGTTGGTTGGTTTTGAACACAAGATCTGGGGTTTATGGAATACTCCGAAAATTTAGTGCTTGTAGTGTGTTGTGTTGGAACACAGATCTGGTTTAGAAAGCTTGTAGTGTGTTGTGGTTGAAACAAGATTTGGGGGGTATGGAGTGTTGTGCTTGTAGTAGTGTTTGTGTTACATTGTGGTTTTGAACACAAGATTTGGGGTTTATGGAATTGTGCTTTAGTGTGTTTACATTTTATGTTGTGAATGCACAATTTTTATTTTTAAATGTAGTTCATTAAAGTAAGTTCATAGCATTTGTGAAAATTGTTTTGGAAAAGTTTTCAAATCATCATTAAAAAAAAAAGAGAAAAGATTATGGAATTGTTATTGCATTTGAAGGATAAACACTACCTCAATAGCAAATGCACATGCTTACCTCCCTCCCAACCCCCCCTCCCTGCCCACACCACACAACACACACACACCCACACACCACACAACACACACACACACACACCACACACACACACTCACACACACACACACACACACACACACACACACCCACCAACAAACCACCACACCCTGTACACATACACCCACACTACACCACACACACCCACACCCACACTCACACACATACCACACACAACACTACCCCCATCTCCCACTCACACACATCACGCAAAAAAAGACTACTCTTATCACACCAGAATGAACAGAAAACCAAATTATGACCATGGCACTCCCTAAAAACATAATTGCTAGTCATCCTGATAACATTCCCTATTCAGCCTGTGCTTCAAGCAGTTTGGGAACTAAAGAAAATGCCTGTACATAGGTCATACACTCACAGACATAATTTTCTCCCAAACAAAACAACAACAAAAAAATACTCAAGCAAGATTGATGCAGTGAAGGTATATACAAAAAACACACATTAGTTATAGACTAATTGATATTGTGGTGTGTATATATATATATATATATATATATATATATATATATATATATATATATATATATATATATATATATATATATATATATATATATTATAGGAACACATTTATGTCATGATTTTGTACCAGGGTCATGCAACCAGATATGCATTTTGAAAATTTGTTTACATGAACTCAAAATACACAAGTCTACAGTTTAACTATGTGTTTACAGGAAAGCATTGCATGCATAACATATGCAGAATATATAATTTACAAAGTATACAGAAAACATAGACTATGCTTTAAAAGAAAAATAACTAAATGAACAAATTTGCACATGATCTCCATACACAAATATGCATGCAAATGTACACACACACACACACACACACACACACACACACACACACACACACACACACACACACACACTGCACACCTCCTCACACACACACAACACACACACACACACACACACACACACACACACACACACCACACACACACACACACACACCAATCACACACACACACACACCACATACTAACACACACACACACATACTACACACAACATACACATACAAAAAGCATCATAACATTAAAAAACAATCAAAAATACATCAAAAGACACCAAGAATGGGAATGGAGAGGAAGGAATGGGAGAGGAGAGGGAATGGGAGAAGAGAGGAATGGGAGAGGAGAGGGAATGGGAGAAAGAATGGGAGAGGAAGGAATGGGAAGGAGGGAATGAAAAGACTAAGCATGAAAGGCCGACATGGAGTCGTATAAACCAATCTCTGTACACCATGGAAAAACAGAACAAAATCACCATAAAATCTACAGGAAGGAAAAAAGAACTAATAATTTCATATACAGCGAACAATTAAAAGTGATGATGGTGAAGGAAGAGGGGTAGTTGCATTTCAGTGTTCCAACATGTCCACCTCTTAAAAAAAAACAACCCAAAAAGCACAAAAACCCATTACAACCCCCCTCCCCACAGTATCTATTTCTGTACAGACCTGCTGATCATTACAGGGACCAGTAATAAAAAAAAAAAAAACAAAACGAAAAATCAAAACAAAAAAACCTCACAGTTGTCATAAGGAGGTTAAGGCCATTGTGTGTGTATTGATAAGTAGTAGAGTGTTAAGTACTGAAGTGTGACAGCACATGCTGGGTCATAAACATAATACCACCAAACAAACAAACAAAAAGTCCAAAACAAATGAAAAAAACAGACAAAAACAAAACCTACACAAACCTAGTAACGTGTCAAAGGATATCAAATATAATATTTAACTGAACTGCTCATGACTTTAACTAAAAAATTTCAAACAGCACAAACAAAAACAAACAAACAAAAACACACAGATGAGCAACACTGCCAGAATCAGAAAATTCTCTCAGGGTTTTTCTTCTTCTCTCACAAGAAATTTACTCCTTGTACTGATTATTACATGTAAAAGAACTCATGGCAATAAGAGACTGTTATAACAAACTAATGACAAAACATATACAAATTTTGTATCTAATACAGGTAAAAGAACCCATGGCAATATGAGACCACTTCTGGCAAATTCATGCAGAGCAACACACCCATGTACAATAGGCATAGATACACACTTAGATGGGGGGGGGGGGGGGGGGGGGTGCGTGGGTGGGTGGTACTAAATTATGGTGATATGCTTTCTATGGAAGGAACAGCTTGGATTCCACATAGATAAATATTGTGACATCCAACCAATCTAGTCCCAGTACAATGCAAATGAAATGCACAGCAGAGCAATGATGCAATGCCATGAGTCAAATATACTAACAATTTTTCAAGCAGGGGAACAATTATTATGCATAGATACAACGCACTCCAATATGGTACTACTATACAGAACAAAACACATCAGAATTCAGAACTGAATTCCATGCACAATACAACACAATACAGCACACTATAGAGTATTTACACAAAACAATAAAATATCCTAGCACGTACATACAAATAATGATGAAAACATTTCAAAGCATTTCTTTTTCACTTGTGAAGCAATAATATCTGTTTAGAAATTACGATATAGACAGATCTATACATTTATACATCATGCACTGGAGTATGGGAAAGCATCTATATAATATATACATGATACATGTAAGTGTGTGAATATCATATAGACTGATGACAGTGGTTAATTCAGTGGAACTTCACTCCCCACACCACCCATACCACCCCACCACCCCTGCCCCCTTACAGTTTGTGGAAAATCAACACCTGCCCTTACAATGTGCAATACACCCACTAAAAATCAACAATGGTATTTTTTAATAGATAAAAGGAAAAACATACCCACCTCTAAAAGAAAATAAACCAACACCAAACAAACAAAAACAAAAAAACCCTTCCCACCCAAAACCCCCCTCAAAACATGAATACAAAAAAAGGAGAAAACCCGAAAACAGAACAAACCCCACAAAAAAACACATGTGAAGCTAACACAACCATGATAAAACCATTTCTCCTTATCTCAAATCCCTCACATAGTTATTTTTCATTCTACTGCCTGAACTACCCTAATGTTGCTTCCTGAGGTTAACAACAACAACAATGAACAAACAAGAGGGTTCAGTTTATATCACACCAGGGATGACATCTACTTCTACATACATATTTATATATGTATAAATATATATTGCAGGGGCTGACAGGCAAAATATGATATCACTACCCATATCAACCCAACACCTCATGTCTCACCGAACGGTGTATCTGAAATCAAGAAAGAAAGACAAAAAGAAGAGAATGATGATCTGATGTTAATGTGCACTCATGCAGATCTGATTGGAATAGTTAAAATCCAGTGCCATCTTTTTGACACATAGGAGGAGATGGTCCACTGCTTTTGCTGCAGTAATGATCTAAAAAAAAAACCAAAAAAAAACCAATGCCAAACAAACAAAAATGACAAAAGCCTACATCTCATCACCTTTTACTATTCATGAGTATTATGTGTGTGGAGTATGCATGCACACACACCCACACACATGTATGCACACACCCACCTACCCACCCACCCATACAGACTGGGAGAAGAGAGAGAGAGAGAGAGAGAGAGAGAGAGAGAGAGAGAGAGAGAGAGAGAGAGAGAGAGAGAGGAGAGAGAGAGAGAAGAGAGAGAGAAGAGAACACACACACACACACACACACACACACACACACACACACACACACACACACACACACACACACACACACACACACACACACACACACACACAGACTTAGAGACAGAGAGAGAGAACAGGGTGCATACTATAAAATCAAAAATAAAGACAAAGAAAAGATTACACAATGTACAATCAAATTAAATGACAGAAAATCAAATACACTTGTAAAGTTTAAAAAAAACCCAGAAAATACTGAAGAAAACACAATTCTTATGAAAGCTACATGCACCTGCAAGTGATTATACTGATGTAGATACATCTTATTTGCATCATGCAAGCCAACATCCCCGGCTGCTACACAGATAAGTGCAAAAACAAAAAAAACAAGAAAACCCCAAAGATCATGATTAAGTTCTAAGAAGATGGATGGCAGGGTGGCTTAGATGTTCACCTGCCTAACAAGTAAACTGTTTCATTCCCAGCTGTGCCCTTTCTTCCCAGTTTGACCTGAAAATCTGACTAAATGTTGTCTTTTGGAGGAGACTAAACCAGTGGTTCAAACCCATGTGCTTACAGACTTGTGCACATCAAAACACCCTACAAAACTTGAAAAATTGGAAAGAGCAGGGAGGTACCTCCCCACTGTCCTGGCAAAATTGGCTTTGATTCCCAACTGTGTTTCTGAGGTCAAAATGCAGCTACCTTAATGGTGGGGAGGGAACGGTCACATACATATGATGATCTCACCACTGGTGAACCTGGGAGCTTTAGTCGAGGAATGAAGACCCCCCCCCCACCCCCACCCCCAGCTGAACAGTACTACAGTGAACAACACATTATCAATTTCCAACTGACATAAATGCTACAGACTAGTAGTATTAATACAATACACACAGAAAAAACAACCAGAAAAAAACACATCAAAATTACTCTCCAGCAAAAAAAAAAAGAAAAGAAGGCACAATACAGAAACAATCCTGTACAATTCTATCCCCATCATGCAACCTGAAACTCTACACTTCCATTTCTTGCCTTTTGCCTGTTCAAACAAAACAAAAGCAAAAAAAAGCCAAAACCTTCAGTCGATTTTGTCCACCGGATTTCTCGTAGGCCAAACATCGAGGATGGATGATCCCATGGTGTTTCAAGTGATAAACTCAACTAATTTACAATTCAGACCTCAGTTAACTCAATATACATGTATTCCTTTCTCCTGTCAAGTTCAGTCCATCCACTTGTAGTTGACATCTGCACCAATCTTGATGTTTTTTGAATTAAATCCAATGTATTCAATTCACTCTTCAATAGCTTGAACACTTCTATGCATCCCCATCAATACGGATCCAGATAATAGTTTGATTCATTTGCTTCTCTCTTTTTTTTTTTTTACACCAAAATACAACTCAAATGTCTCGTTGAGGATATACTACTGAATCATCCACAAGTTTAATTCAACTTTCTTTTATTTAAAATGTTTCTTTTTTTTTGATGATGATAACTGTTTTTAGTAAGAACCTCTCTCCATAGTCACTTCTCAATCAGTATTACATACTAGTTTTCTGTAACGGTACACACAAGTTTTCCACAGGTTAACAGGGTTTTCAACAGCAGCTGTTCATGTGCTGATGACAGAAACAGTCAGTACAGTCTATCTGATGGTGAAGCTGTACAAGTGAAAGTGCTGTGCTACAGTGAACTGAGGACCTGCACTTGTCCCATCCCTGTCTGCCACAACCTGACTGGACCTTGCTACCTGTGCAAAACTGCTAATAAATCAAGATTTGTTTGTATGTTTGTTTGACTGGATGGGGTGGTGGTGTATTGTTTAGTCTGTCGGGTTCTTATGTGGGGGTGGGGGAGGTATATCTTCTCTGGGTCCCCTCTCCTTTTTATATTCATTTTTGTATGTGCACTTAAAATCTCTTTGAATGGATAAGCAGCAGTGACTCGAAATGTATTTTTAGATTACCGCAGATCAGGAGTCTATGCTCTCACAACAGAGTATTCCATATTCAGAATAATGCTTAAATAAGTGTGTGTGTGTGTGTGTGTGTGTGTGTGTGTGTGTGTGTGTGTGTGTGTGTGTGTGTGTGTGTGTGTGTGTGCATGTGTGCATGCGTGTGTGTGTGCATGTGTGCATGCGTGTGTGGTTATATATAAAGCTATATACATAACCATATTTCTGCTTTGTCACACACTATTTCTATGAAACACAAGCTCACACTGACAGAGAGTTTGCTTACTTCTGAAACAACTTTTTTCATTCTAGCTGGCTGAGTGGACAAAAGACAAACAATAATTCTTTTTAAGCAACCCCCCCCCCCCCCCCCCCCCCCCCCACAAGGCAAAAACAAAAACAAATTCTGCTGAACACCCTCTTCTCTTATTTTGTCTTCCTTCTCGCTCTTCCCTTTCTGAGTTCTATTCCCCCCCAATTTACTCCCTTGACTGTCTTAAGAATCATAGAGGCACTGTTCTCAAAATTTCATACAGTGTGCTTCTAAAGGAAAGTTGAGCCAGACAGAGACCATCCCTATCCAGATTACAACTGGATGCTGAGTGTGTTCATGTCACATGTCCAAACCGTGATATACATTTCTCTTCTCTTTGAACAAGCAAACATCCTGAAGTGGAAATGCAGCTATCTCCATGGTGGGCAAAAACAGTTGCACACTCAAAATTTCACCACTGGTGAACCTCAGAGCTCTAGCTAAGGAACAAACAAACAAAAGAATAATCAACTTCAGGAATGGAATGGAGAAGGGTTTTTGCTGAAATTAGGACCAATGTTTCAGAGACATAAAACTACTGTTACTTTTGAAAGCATTATTTGTTTAATCTGTTTTTAAAAAAATAATTCTTAATTTGAATAGACAACAATGTTATGACTGCCTTCCCCCCCCTCTCCCCCCCCCCCTTACAAAAAACCAAACTGGAAACACAAAACAGTGCAGAACAGCAATGGGTTTGTTGAAGACAGGTGCCACTGTGGGTGAGTTCATGGGATGCCACTGACAGTGAAACATCTGGTGCTAGATCAATATAAAACATCGTTTACCCCCCCCCCCCCCCCCCTTACCCTTCCCTCCACTCACCTGCCCTATGTACAAACCATTGTCCCAGCGCCCCCCTTGTTTTTTCTCCTGGGCAACAGCTGTGTAAACTGATAAACTGTTCATATCAACATGATTAAAAAAAAACAACCAAACCAAACAATAACCAAAAACACAAAAGAACTGGCAAATGACAGTCCTGCCTGTTAACAGCAGTGCAAGGTATTTCCCTCCCATTACAGACAACAATAAGGACAGCAGAGTTGCTTTTGTACTCCGTTTTAATCTGTATATAAATGCACAGTTTTAATCTGAATTTTAAATTTCATGAGGTGACAGCCCCGATATGGCCTGTGTGGTTGGTGGGGCTATAAACAACATGACTGGATTGGATTGGTTTTCCCCATTCCGGACATCCCTAAGTACAAAATAGCCCCACTTTGTGTGCCAATTTGCATTCTTTAAAAAGGTGGGATGTTGATGTTATGTTAAAAAAATAGGCATATTCTTTTTTCTTTTTCTTGTTTGGTTCCTTGGCTAGAGCTCCTAGGCTTACTAATCAAGAGAATTTGCTTATGTGACCATGTGTACCTACTACTAAGGTAGCCGCATTCACTTTTGCAGGGAGATTAACATATTTACAAACTCTGTACATATAAAAATAGAAAGAAAAAAAAACAGATGAACAGTGCCTGCATGTAAAAGAAGTTTTAAAGTTTATGTGATTTCTCAAAATTAACAACACACATTTCTTTTGTATGACTTACAAACATGCACATGTATGAATACATGCATTCTTCAAAGAAAAGACATCAAATGGTCTCTTGCAGTGAGAAATTCAGTGACCCCTTCAGGAATCAAATGCAAAAAAAGGACAGAAACAAAAAAAAGAGAAAAAAAGGAGAAGATATGTCTACCATGCATCCTGTAGACAAAATCCAATGAAAAAAGATTTGTCACCGATTCTTAAAAAAGTAGCTCTTACTCTGTCACTAGCTTTCAAGTGAGTAGGCTATGTGTACCAGTGGAAATGGATGATAAAACTGACAATATTGCATGCACACAGAAACAGGATGTAAAAAACAAACCAAAAAATGAGTGCTTATTCTGTTAACCTCAAAATAAAAGAAGCTGAAGAAATAGATAAAAAAAAGACAAACATAGTTACTGGACTGGCAACACAATTCAGCTGTACAGCCTTCAAGGAAACAAACCAATCAAAAAGACCCAAACAGATAATACAAAGAGAAGAAACTATAGCTATATTCCTGAATCAAGACCATCTTTTTTTCTTTTGAAATCCCTGATTCTTGCACACTAGCACACACACACAACACACACACACACACACACACACACACACACACACACACACACACACACACACACACACACACACACACACACAAAGTATTACCTGCAGTTTCTCCACCTGCTGATTATACTCCTTGCGCATCAGCACCATCGCCGCCTGGTGTTCTGCAACACAGCCACAACCTTCTTCTCAGTCTGAGTCTGTGACCACCACCACCACCACTATCCATGGACAAACAGAATGATGGATGCTAACTACAGCTAGCTGAGTGGTGAAGAAATGTGACATCCATGCAATCTCGGAGCAGTCTGGTGAATTAAGGGTGGGGATGTTTACCCTTTTCAAGGTCAACTTCAAGTTCAGACCTGCCAGTGCCTTAGTTACTTTCACATGCATGAGATCAAATATGCATGTTGAAACATGAACATACCCAGCAAACATCCTGGAAGTTGGAATGTGGCTACCTTCATGACATGGACATACCAGCATACATTCTTGAAATCAGATTGCAGCTACCTTCATGGTGAGCACAGTTGCAAACACAAAATCTCACCAATGGTGAACCTTACAGCTCTATCTGGGGAATGAAAAAAACAAACCTCCCCACAGAATTCTGTTGTGTGAAGATTGTTAGATGTTCCTCAGCCTGACACTCTGGAGGTCACCAAGAATATGCTGCACTGCCTCACTTAAGAATCCCAGCCAGACTATCTGGATGAGAAATTCAGCATGTATGACTTGTTTTTCAGTGCCTGGCCTGGCTACATACAGGCAGTAATGCTCCAACTAATTCAGAAAAGAACAACAGAATAAAGCAAAAGAAGTGTCTTAGAAGCTGCTGGGCATTATAGCTAAATATCTTAAATGTGTTTGGCTTCTTCACCTGAATTACTTGTAAGGTTTCTTTGGTCGCATAAAAAAGAAAAAAAACAACACACATAAAATTCAAATACCAGTCCATTCTTATGCCTACACCTACAATTTTTGAAGCAGCCCAATGTTCCAAAGACCGTGCAAGTGGACAATGATGGGAAGAAATAAAAAAGTTAGTTAATGGATCTGTGGCAAAGGCAAACTCTAGAAAGAAAGAAACATTTGCCGAGGAGGAAAGACCCAACAAGCTAGTTGACCTCGCACACACAATCATCTACATGTACACACACACACACACACACACACACACACACATACACACACACACACACACACACTAAACACTAACACTAAATAACACTAACACACACAACACACACACACACACTAACACACAGACCACATACACACACACATGCACACACACACACACACACACACACACACACACACACACACACACACACACACACACACACACACACACACACACACACACACACCACACACACACAAATCAAACACCATGGATACTGAAATTTTTATTTAGCCTTCATGTTTCCTTTTGACCTTCTATGGGTTTTTTTGTCTTCATGCACTTCCCACTCACCAATCTGCAGCACAGCATCCAAAGCCCAGGAATCATTGCTGCCATCTCCCATCATTTTGGCACAGCCACAGAAATGATGCAATATGCTCTACACATGTATGTATATACACTTTCTCTTCCCCTGGCTTAGGTATTAGGCCAGGGATTTGTCTTGTTCAGTTACCAATGAGATCCATGCTCTTCTGACAAGAAATTTCAGTCTCTCTTTTGCACTTTTCGGATGCTTGTCTTTTTTTTATCATCTTCTTCTGTTTTGCCATGCTTCTTTTTCCTTTTTGTTTCATTCATCATTGCTGTTGTCAGCCTTTCATCTTTCCCAGTTCAGAGTGTTTCTTCTATGCTCCCCAGAAAAAAAATCTTGTTTAGGTTTCCCTTTTAATCAGTGATACTTGTTATTATTAGGCCACTGTGCTGGTAGTCTGTCAATTATACAACAGGATCAACATCAGTAGGATGGGTACTGGTCAACTTTTTATCTTTTGTGTTGCCCCAATACAGAGGGTATGGGTATGCACTGTACATGATGGAAGTATTGTCCAGCTTTGGTGTCTCTACCTGAGTGCCTTATAATACTCACAGTCTACTGAGAGTATGTGCATACTTCTTTGACAATGCAACATCATTTCCTTGTTTTTTTTAATATTTCCAAGAATACACTAAACATACATCCAAATTGGATGTGAGTTAATTTCAAAGGACAAAAAATGCTAATGATTAAGTACAATCCTACACAGTACCCATACAGTACAGGGAAAAGGTGGCTCTGCTGATATACACAGATAAAGTGAAAAACTTCTGTAATGTTGTTTATTCATCAAACTATCAGGTATACTCCTTCTGTAACATTCTTGTTTGTTCATCAAACTGTCAGTTCCATGGATTACAGGTGTGTTACTACTTCCCACAGTCAACAACCTTAAATATCACACACGTTATAGAAGCATTCTAAAATGACTACTACTTAAAGCCATTTCTTAAACTTAAATAATGTTTTCAAGGTGTTTTCAGACATTGAAAATGTTGGCAATTTCCACACTCCTATTTTTAGAATCACACTCACAGCTTCAGCCCCCACCCCCTCTCAAAGAAAAATAAATGTTCATGCCTAAAATCACAACCAAAACTACACACTGTTTCAGCTCTTTCACCCATTACATTTTTCTATGTTTTTCCCTTCATTCCTGAATGACTAACCTTTTCAAAAGTATACAGAGGCTCTACTTTCCCTTTCATTAATTTGGAAACAAAGTAACAGTACCAGTGTTAGCGTCCTTTTAGTTTTTAACACCCCTGTTGATGCAATCTGAGCACTGCACCATCAGTTCAGGTGAAGTAGGAAAATAAGTACTGAAAACTTGATACTGGCTGCCAAGGACAGACACAATGTTATTGCTGTGTGTGTGTGTACGTGTGTGTGTGTGTGTGTGTGTGTGTGTGTGTGTGTGTGTGTGTGTGTGTGTGTGTGTGTGTGTGTGTGTGTGTGTGTGTGTGTGTGTGTACAGAGCTAATGGTCCTTCAGATGTTCCACGACAGCAGCTGATCTGTCAGCCAACAGCACTTACAATCCAAGGACAACTGTTGTCTCATGAGAGGTACACTTTTAGAAACTAGAAAAAGGAAGAAGTAAATAGTGTCATAGGATCCAGTACCTGTCTGTGTCACTACATTAAAGGTCATTGACAGAAATAAACCCAGCAAGTGAGCAACAGATGAGACAGTGAGGTGAGGAGTTCTACACTGATGGTCTTGAAGTCCTGTGTTCAAATCCGGGCAGGGCCTGGTGAATAAAGGACAAGGATTTCTAGCACATAGATCTATCTCTCTGGTTCACTTGTCAGCTTTTTTCTGTGCTTTCATGTCTATCTGAGTATACAGAGTTCAGATGTGTGGTATAAATCCATTATTCAAAGAATGGTTGTGCACTCAAGGTTTCAACAGAGTAACATTCAAATTAGTTTTGCTTCTGCAAGAGGTGTATTATATGGAATAGCCCACCTACAGCTGACCACTGGGAAAAAAACCTGACAATAAAACAGACTAGACATCAATGCCATATCTGTGCAAACAGAACTCAGAACATAATATGAAACAGCAGCCTACTATGTAAAAGCACAGAACACATCCCACCCTTGCAAAATACAAATCTAGCACAGAGTATAAACATGTATATATATATATAAATATATATATATGTATATATATATATAATATATATATATATATATATATATATAATATATATAATATATATATATATAATATATATAAAAGACAGAACAAATCAATTTAAACCCAATATAAAACCAGGGAGATGAAGGTGCGAAGAAAAAATTGTATTATAACTATTATTCACAATTTCTTTTCTTGTAGATAGTTTAGAGAAGTTGGCGGGCTACACATCACAAACATGTTTTGGTTAATTTTGTCTCTGAAGCAACCTGCTCCTCCAGAAAAAGGAGGAACTTGAAACGCACAACATCCTGATAATGTTGACAGGATGACACAGCTGATCCTAAAGCTGATAATATTATACTGTTGAGCAATCCTTCACCATTTTCAAAAGAATCTGAAATCCATTTTTCCCCCCAAGTAGTCTTGATAACATTTCCACTACATGATTCTGCCTGAAAATGAATACAATTTTTTTTTATACAGAATATTACATTGGTAGGGTCAGTTATAAGCATTTGGACTTTCTTAGTTTCAGTTGTTTATAATTAAAATACCACATGCCAAAGACATCTCTTCAGTGCACATAATTCTGTTTCCAAGTAGCTCAGTACAGGTCACTATCCTTCTACAGCTGTGTTTCTGTGTTAGTCTTTTTTGCTGACTGCTTTATCTTCACACTTCACAGCACTCTCTACTGTCGGTCAATGCTTATCATATAATTGTGTATGCACAGGCCTTACAAACACTACAAGTGACTTATGTCTTAGGACAAGGGCAAGAAAACAGTGCTACAATTTATCTATAGATTACACTCTGTTGTCGACTTTCAACCTCAGTCCTAGGGTCTTCATCAAAGAAAGTCTTGGAAGGACAAAAAGTTCAGACAAGGATTGACACATCTACATGAAAACTGACCAGAAACAAAAAAAAAAAAAAACCCACTTTAACCTTCAATCTGTCTGGCACTGGTGAAATGTGAACCTATGATGTATGGAGCACTAGGTTAGAGCCTATCACTTAACCACTTAGGCTTTCACAGCCTGGACATGAAAACTTCCAACATGTGATTTTATCACTGAGAAGATAGTATACCCAATACTCCAGCAGCATAAAGCCCCTAACTACAAATACTGAAAGAAGTGTAATCACAAACACTTCTACACTGTTCTCATGAAAGTTAACATACACTTCATCAAGTTCATGACCAAAACAGCCAGTAAGAGTACATGTCTACACATTTCAAATAAAACACAACTTCAGAATATCCACAAAACTCTTACGGAAAGTTCTCTCTTTTTCTTTACTTATCAAATAAAACACCAAACAATCCACACTATCCACACAGAGAGAACCCTTCTTTACTCCAAGAGACCACAGAGAGAAAGAGAAAAGCGTGCAAGCTACTCAGCACAAGTGAAATCTGAGAGCGGTGACAATGAGTGAGGGGGCTGCAGTGATATTTGGAGCCTGTACATGGTCACAGGACTAGACTGTGTGAGGGATGCCAATTGCCCTTAATTGCCTCAAAGCTGCAGCACGGCACAGCAAGGCACGGCACGGCACGGCGCCCTTTGGGCCATTTTGCAGTGGGCTTTCCTGTGCCGACGCTGTGGAGGAGGATAATTACTGCTCTAGATGAGGTAGGGCTGTGAAGCCAGTGACTCTGCTGAGATTGCTCTTTAGTGAATAACAATGGAAAGACATACGCACATATCTATGGACAAAACCATATCAGAAGCAGTGGATATCAAGTTGAACTTTCATGGAGAACCAAGAAAGACAGCTCTGCTAAGTTCAAATGCAGTCTTCCCTTGTTTTGTTATTTTCAGGAATGAAATGTCATGCTCTCATTACTCAAAAAAGTGTTGACAAAAACCATCAGTTTTGGGTAAATAAAGAAAAAGTTTGAGACTTCTTTGTATGGCTCACCCCTGTATATGTACTCTTGCATCCAGGTTCAATTTTTACACACACATGCACGCACGCACACACACACACACACACCACACACACACACTCACCCAAAACCACACATACACACTCCCACCCCCCTCCCTGCCCCCCACCCCCACCCCCCTCAACCCCCATCCAAAAAACAAACAAAAACAAAACAAACCCCAAGAAACCTAAATCCAAACCAAACACATTGAAACAAAGTGAAAATGCTGCAGAGACCATCCAGTTATCACTCCACCAACCTGCTTCAGTGTACTTGAGTCCCGGGCGGGATTCGATATCGGCCTCCTCGTGGCGCGGCGGCCACATGGGCTGCAGGCGGCCAGGCAGCTCCGACTGACCCAGCGACGGATCCTGTTTGGTCCAGTAGTACTGACCATTGGGCTGAAACACATGCATACATGCAGAGATAGAGTATACTGGCATTGCTGGTGTCTTCCAATAAGGGAGGGAGGGAGGGAGGGAGGATGAGATGAGTGCATGCATGATTGTGCATTTGAACAGAAGAGAACAGAACAGAACAGAGCAGATCACCCTTTATTGCAATGGACACACAGGTCTTTAGTAAAGGTACAAGTTCTTAACAAGTTAAAAAAAATGTCACCAAACATTAATTCCTTGATTGTGCCCTTGCGTGCGTGTGTGTGTGTGTGTGTGTGTGTGTGTGTGTGTGTGTGTGTGTGTGTGTGTGTGTGTGTGTGTGTGTGTGTGTGTGTGTGCATGTGCATGTGCATGTGTGTGTATGCATGCATGCATGTGTGCGTGAATGCGTGAATATGTGCATGCATGTGTGTATGTGTGCATGCATGCATGTGTGTGTGCATGTATGCATGCATATTCATGTGTGCATATGTGTGTGTGCATTTATGAGTGCCTGCGCATGTGTACGTACATGTGTGTGAGTGTGTGTGGCTGCAAGAGCGTGTATCCCATCACACCCCCACTCCCCCATCTCTCCATCCCACCACTCTCCAACCTCCCCCCATGCCCCAGTTCACTGAGGAGGGTCTGAGGGGCGTCTGCAAGTATCAGCTTCTAATCCCCGCTCCAAGTGAAACATTCCCCTGTCTGACAGGAGTGGATTAATGCTGGTATGCCAACTCCTCCCCACTCACTCCATCTTTCACACCATTCACACCCCCACAGCCAAACAGCTATGCAACGCTCTTGTCCTACATCTACATCCAGCTTCTTGCTGTTCCTCTCCATCTTCTCATCACCACACACACACACACAGAATTTACAAAACCACATGTATGTACACACAGGGACTGGATGTAAGTAAAAAAAAAAAAAAGGTCTGAGTTGTCCTTGAAATAAAAGAATGAAAATGATTTTTTTTTTAAAATAAATAAACACTGTCATTTCAGAAACTGGTGATTTGAAATTCTGGTGAGTGGTAAACTGATTCTGCCCATGGTAATATTGAAAAGTGCACGCACGCATGCACACACACACACACACACACACACACACACACACACACACACACACACACACACACACACACACACACACATACATACACAACCCCCATGCTTTTTTTTTCTAGCAGTACTTGTAGTCATTCTTCAAACATCCTATCAACTCCACTTCAGAATCATAAGATGGAACCAAATAAAACTTGAAATGTTTCACTAAGAGAGAGAGAGAGAGAGAGAGAGAGAGAGAGAGAGAGAGAGAGAGAGAGAGAGAAGAGAGAGAGAGAGAGAGAGAGAGAGACAGACAGACAGACAGACAGACAGACAGACAGACAGACAGAGACAGACAGACAGACAGACAGACAGACAGACAGACATCTGCTGTGACTGAATTTATGCAGTGAAATCTGCTGTGACTAAAGTATACAATACAATACACTCACACATGTATACTATAATTTATAAAGTATAAACTCACGTCACATCAGAAAAAGGAGTTTTCATACACACACGCACGCACGCACGCATGTACACACGCACATACACACACACACACATTGCTTATTCAATGTTCCATCTGGAAATAAAACTTTGACTTGACTTCAATAAAACATACACGCACATTACATCACACCACAACACACCAAATAACACACACACCACACCACATGACCACACACACACACACCACCACACCACACCACACCACACCCACACCACACCACACACAACACACACACACACACACACACACACACACACAAAGAAAGAAAGAACCCCCATATGGGTGAACATATTGCCATGACATTCTAAAACAGCCGAGTTAGGTCATGTACCACTCTCTCAGCTCAGGAACAGTGCCAGTGCAGCAGGCAGAATCAGGAAGTGGGGGGGAGGGGTGCAGAGGAAATGCACCCCATACACCCTTTCTGATCTCACTTTGGACACAAGGCATTGGCACTCAATTGCCTAAGAGTGTGTGTGAGTGCTCTTGTGCAGTGTGCATTCACACACACATACACAAACACATGCGCATGCACATGCACAGACACACACACACACACATGCACACACGCATGCATGCACACCCACACCCAGAATCACACAACACACATCCGCACATGTATGTGTACATGTGTGTTTTGTCTAGTATCACTAACAGTGAAAAGACGTTAAAGAATGAGCAAACAGTGAAACACACATGTAAAACACAGACACACAGAACACAACACGACACAACACAACACAATACACACAGACACACACATAGACCTACACACTGTAACACAAAACACATCACTGATCTGTTTTCTTCTTTGCTCCACTGTTAAGCAAAATCTTTCACTATTAGTGTACAATTTGAACACTATTTATTTGATTCCTTTCGCCGCCTTTTGGGTTATTAAGAAAGGTGAACATCAGGTAAGAAAAGGAAGAATCAAAACATCAGGTAAGAAAAGGAAGAATCCAAACTATGGCAAACAAGAATTCAATGCAGTGTGTATATATCCTCTTGTAGTTGTAAGTGTTTTCTTATTTTTACAAATTATTCATATCGGTAGGTTTTTTGTTTTTTTCCTGCTGCCCTTAAACATGACTAAGACTTGTACCCAAGTAACACGACTCACTTAGATTGTAGATAATGAAAACAAAACAAACAAACAAAAATTAGATGACTACTTTCACTATAGCCAGCATACATCCATTCACTCCCCCTCTTTGGCTTTCTCTCTTTCCCTCCTCCTTTTTCTCCCAAATACTGCCAAAAACACTAAACTAAAACAAACCAACCAACCAAACAAAGGCATGTGACAACCGTGATGCAGATGTTTGCAAGCAAAACCTCAGGGGGACAAAGTTCTTGCATCTGTTGTGCAAACAGTTTGAGAAGGCCGGCTGTTTGTGAAGGCATTGTGAAAAGTGGTAAACGCTACACAACCCCTTGTCACCCCACCAAAACTTTCAAAACCATTTGGCCGTTGAAAGTGTCAGCGTGTGTGTGTGTGTGTGTGTGTGTGTGTGTGTGTGTGTGTGTGTGTGTGTGTGTGTGTGTGTGTGTGTGTGTGTGTGAGCAACAGTCAATGCAGGGGAGTTTATTTATTTATTTATTTATTTATTTATTTATTTATTCTTTTATATCGAGGATAACAGAATAAGCAACATGTGCTTTTTTTCATCCGGTCCCCGTGTGTATGCAGTTTTTGTAAATATTGTCATCTGTTCCCACCGGCACACGATGGCCTACTCTTACAAAAAGTGGAACAGGATTTAACGTGTGCGCAAGATGTTCTGCGTGCGTTCGCACACGGGGCCTCGGTTTAAAGTCTCATCCGAAGGACTTTTGGGGAGAGTGGAGTCAGCACTGATGTTAACTCCAGGAAGAAAATTTCCTCGACCGGATTCGAACCCGGGTCTTCAAATTGCCAGCGCAATGTTCTGACCACTAGGCTATCCGCCCCCCCTAGTGTCATGTATAGTGTCATGTCTGCTTTCTACTTTCAGTGGGTTGCTTAGTATACAAGGAAAGGACAGGAAAAAAACAATTAAGAACACACTCCCAGGGGAGTCCCCCCAGTATAGAAAAAAGAAAGAAAGAAAGAAAGAACAACCCCCCCCCCCCCCACCAACCCAAATAACCTGATATTTGAGGACAGTGAAATGATTTTTTTTTCTAAGGGTGATTGAGGGGAGGAGGAGACAGAAGCCAAAGTCAACACTTAATGCACAAATTTTAAAATCCAGAAAGAAAAGGGGAAAAAAAGGAAAAAATTACTACGATGAAAAGGAGAGAAGCAGAAGAAATTAGCCCAAAGAAGATAAACATCAAAGCATAAACAAAGAAATCAATAGCAAGAGAGTAGTGTAGTCATCATTATTGTCATCACTGAAGTCATAGTAATAGTTTAATTAAGTAGTAGTTGTAGCAGTACATAAGCGTAGAAGTAAGTGAGTGTACAAGTGTGTATGCCTGCATACTTCCTGTGAGCATGTACAGGTTGGAATTGTTAAGTACACGAGAGATGGAGGTGGAGGGGGAAGGATGTAAGGGGGGGAGGGGGGGGGGGTAGGAGGGAGGCAGCAGGGAAAGACTTGTAATCATACTGGCTAACACTGCAGAGCAGCTTGCAATTCAGTTATAAATGAGTTCCGATAGCTATAGCTATAGCATTTAATGTAATGAAGACTTGTAGCAAGGTGTGTCAGTTTACTATTTTACAATATCATCTTTTCTGTGTCTTGCCTTTTTAAAACTTAGCAAAAAACAATGACAACCAACAACACCAAAGACCACACAGGTGTACAAAGTACATCAGGTACTGGTAACACATTCCAGTTTATTACTGTACAAATACAGATCATCTCTTCAGTCTAATAATTTATATAAAACGGGAGTGGGGGAGGGGAGATTTTCTGTTAATCTTAAAATTGGATTATGCATACTGTCAAGCAATCAGCTGAATCAGTTTCTTGTGTACACAGAATATAAGCACACAGAGGTATCAATCACCTTGAGAAAATTTGATATGCACACTGAAAATCTTAATGTAAAAAATGTTTCTAAATTATGCGTAAAACCCAACTTGGCTTGAACCAGTAACTTCAGTAACACTTAAATTAAAGATGAGCAAGCTGACACTTTGACCATTTGACCACTGCCACACACCCTTTACTAAGCATCATCTGCTTTCAAGACACCCCCCAGGGAAGAAAAGCCAAGGGGACAAAGAAAATAATTATGGACGGACTGTAGTAAGGTCAGGCAGGACCTAACCGCTTTTCCCCCCTCATAGATCATCCTCCCACTACATGGAGGAGGCAGCACCTGACAGTGAGTGAGGGATAGAGACCAGTGGGTGTCCTTCCCCCCTCTACCTGTCCTCCCATTCAGAGCTTCATAGCGTCCCTTCTTTTTGTGAAAACACTGACTGCCCTATCACTTCACAGCAGCAAGCCACATTAATTTTACTGCAGAAAAAGAATGTTTGAATGGTAAATGGAAAGAGGGAGAGAGAGGGGGAGGGAGTGAGGGAAGGAGAGAGGAGGAAGGAAGGAGAGAGAGAGAGAGAGAGAGAGAGAGAGAGAGAGAGAGAAGAGAGAGAGAGAGAGAATGAGTGTACTAGGGATGTGTGTGTGTGTGTGTGGTTGCGTGCGTGCGTGCGTGCGTGCAGCGTGCGTGCGTGCGTGCGTGCGTGCATGCGTGCGTACGTGCATGTGCATGTGAGTTGTGTGTGAACATATGCCAATGATTATTTTGGTGTATGTGTGATTTGTCAAAGGATCCACATGTGAAGCATATTATATATATTTGTCCATTATGTTTTCAATGACTGATCAAACAGCTTATCTTCCATTGATAATATTCAATTATCACTGTAGCAAAGTAAATGCAGACTAGACATAACCTGATCTTACAGATCTATACAATTGTCATTTTGCACAATTGGCTTTCAAGTCCTTCCCACCTCTCCCCCTTACTCCTATTACTATTTTCTAATTCAATGTTAAATCCCCTATGGCTGCAATCTGAAGCTAAAATTTTGGAAAAAAACTACTATAATTTGACACTTTCTGGTGTGCAGCTTTTCCTAGTCTGACTTTTTTCTTTCCAATGACTCACTATTCTACACACCATAATATACCAGAAATTAGCAGCAGAACACATCTTGTAGAAAATATAATTTTCTGTA
>CM060320.1:57974016-58004016 GCA_030674155.1 Stramonita haemastoma | reverse complement strand
CCTTACAACTATCACTGAAGTCACACCCCAATTGTTACTTAATGCACATCAAAATTGTCACTCAGTTCACACAACAATTATCACTTAATGCACATCAAAATTGTCACTCAGTTCACACAACAATTATCACTCAATGCCTGTACGTAAGCATGATGGCAAGGTCCTACCCTGTTGGACCTATACGTAATTTTTTTCAAAGTCCTTCCCAGTTTCTATAACACTGTTTTGTTGTTGCTGTTATTGCGATCTTCTCCTTGTGTCCTGCTTGCCTTATTCAAGCCTAGCATTCCTTGTCTACACGTTTAACTATTAAAGAAAAGAAAATGAGTCGTTTGACTTGTAATGGAGATGTCTGGATAGTATTACATGTGAGGTTTTCTCCCATTTGTCTCCTTTTCTTTTAAAGCTAGAACGACCCTGCAGTACTTACTAAAGAAAGGCAACACTAACTGAAAATAGTCTATATGTGTAAACATTATATAGAGTGAAAGAGAGGGGGAAGAGAAAGAGACTAAGAGAGAGACAGAGAGAGACACAGACAGAGAGAGACACAGACAGAGAGAGACACAGACAGACAGACAGACAGACAGACAGACAGACAGACAGACAGACAGACAGACAGACAGACACACAGAAGAGAGAAGAAGAAAAAGAGAGAGAGAGAGAGAGAGAGAGAGAGAGAGAGAGAGAGAGAGAGAGAGAGAGAGAGAGATCCTTATCCAATGTTCTCTTCCATGCACCTTGCTCAGGACTACTTTTACCTTCCTTTCAGTAATACATATTACCAAATCTATATGACCCACCAAAAACAAAACAAAACCCCAAAACAACAGAACACACAACCAACCCCAATAAAAAAAATTAAGCCCTCAAAAAACCACACACAAAAAAAACAATTCCCAAAACAAAAAACAAAGATAAAAGCAAAACCATAAAACTTTCACCAAGATGATAAGTTCTCTTCCAAATTCACACTATTTCACACGCAGGTCTACTCTACTCTTCCAACTTCCCTCTCCATAGAGAAAAAAAAAAAGCAAATACACACAAAACCAAAACCCACATTACTAATACAATCCTCATGAATCCGTGACCACTCTTCCCCCCGAATCTTGTATACCCCCCTTCTCTGCTTTCAGTCATCAGGGCAACGGTAGACAGCAGATCTCCCGGTACATGTACATACAGCAACAACAAAGGATACGCCAGCCAGTAGTACAGTTTCCTTTTTGTACCCTCTGTGTGTCTTTTGTCACGAGAAGAGGACTCGACTCCTTCCCCCCTCCAACTCAACGCTGTGACCTTAACACTCGCGCAGCTTTCTCTCTCTCTGTGTGAGTGTGTGTGAGTGTGTGCCTTCATCTCCTCCTCTTCCTCCCTATACATTTACGACTTGGGGTCAACGTTGCAAGCATGAGACCCCCCCCCCCCCCCCTCTATTTTTTCCGCTCCGCAGTCATCCAAACTTTCAGGAAACTCGTTGGTATATATAAGGCTGGATGAACCCATAATGTCGTCTCTATGTGTATTTATTTACCTAGTTCTGAATAGGCCTTTACTTTTTTTTGTCCTATACAGACATTCATTCAGCATCTTTTGTTGAAGTTGTATCCCACACACACATACACACCTCCTCTGGAAAATAAGCGCAAAATCTTTTTTCAATTTTTTTTTTTTTTTTTTTTGGGGGGGGTCTTTATCCTCACCTTACCCTCTTACTTCTCTTGCTTTTTTCTGCGTTCTAAGTTCAACCTCTACCCCCTTTTTAATCATGCAAGTTATGGATAATTTAGGTTTGGGTATTTGTGTTTTTTCTACACACTGAGTGTATGGCTTGCTTGTCACCTTGGACAGTAACACTCCAAATAAAAACATGTCAGGGAGGAAGGCGGGGTGAAGCCGCTGCATACATAGTAAATAAAATGAAGTGGTTGGTATTATCAGGGCTTCTGTGAACACAGTTTGCATTCTGCACCTGGGGACATGTATCAGAGCTTTAACAAGCCAAAGAGTGAGCTGGGCTTGCACATACCCCCCCCCCCCCCTTCTGCACCTGGGGATTAATCAGACCTTTAGCAAGCCAAAGAATGGAGCTAGGCTAGCACATAACCCATCCTTCCTTAACCAAAAAAATGAATTCTGCACAAATGCAGTGGACATAGTGACCGATTGTACGAACGGATAGCTCTGATACGCCCTCCATGTTTTTGGACTATAAAAATTAATTAGATTAGACTGAAACCCTTCATAACTTTTTTCATCTTTCTTTTTTGTTGTGGTCTCATATTTTGAGATGTTCTTTATCTGCTATTTCTAAGCGGCAAGCCGCTCATTTCGATTTTTCTGCCCCAACCACATCCGAATTTGTTTTGTCATATCCTCAGTGTAAAAAGTCCACGGTGAGCCTATCAATGTCAGGCTACCTGGTCAGAAGGCCTGCAGTGCTGCCAAGTCACTTTGGTGGTGTTCAGACAGTGGTGCCTGTTTGAGTGTTTCTGAGCTAAAACACACAGGATGCCACCTACTAAACTTTCTATTGCACCCGCGGTGGTGACCATCATAATGTCCATCCAACGACAAACTCCCGTACACCTTCTAACCCAAAAGCTTTGAAAAACTCACCACAGACACAGAAGTGTATGGAGAAACCAAAACTGAAGTCCCCTTGAAACAAGACTAACTGGGGTCACTGAATCAGAACAGATCAATGATAAATAGGATGATGTTATGATACCAAGTGCTTTGAGGCTACTTCTTGAAAGGGCCGCACTCTACGCTTCCAATCATGATATATCCCAGCGTAAAACAGGCTCGAGAGATACAGACACCTACAGTGTTGGTCAGGTGTTTTGAGCAACACTTTCAAAATCGCATTCCATAATGTGGATGAAGCTCAACTGTCTGGTCCCAGACTTTACAACGAGCCCATAGTAAAATCATTCTTAGTGGAAGGCAGCCACACAATTTTTCACGAAAACTTTATATGTTAGAATTATTAAATATTAATAACCATTTAAGGTCCTCCTTTACACACTTGGTTTTGGACAGGCTGAACTAAGATGCGTCCTGATATAAGCAAAGAATAGTCACTCGCGCGTGCGCGCGCGCGCGGCGCACACATACACTACACACACACACTACAAAACAACCACACACACATGGGGGGGGAGGAGAAAAGAAGACAAGACAAGATACAAGACAAGAGAGAGAGAGAGAGAGGAGAGAGAGAGAGAGAGAGAGAGAGAAGAGAGAGAGAGAGAGAGAGAGAGAGAGAGAGAGAGAGAGAGAGACAGACAGACAGACAGACAGACAGACAGACAGACAGACAGACAGACAGAGACAGACAGACAGACAGACAGACAGACAGACAGAGACAAGACGAACTGTACATGCATGCACACACAGGGCGTTGTTACATAAGACACCCCCCTGTTCCTACACTGCACAGCAAAACGAGAGAGGACAGGAGGTGTTTTCATTACGGGCTTAATGCCGCAAGACAATGGCCTCCGTTTCTTCTGTCCTCAGGCCGAGTGGCTCCCAATGTTGCCTTTACGCTACATCACTTCTGCCAATTACAAGAGAAAAGCAAAAGAAGAAGAAGAAGAAGAAGAAGAAGAAGAAGAAGAAGAAGAAGAAGAAGAAGAAGAAGAACAAGGAGGAGGAGGAGGAGGAGGAGAGGAGGAGGAGGAGGAGAGGAAGAGAAGAAGAGAAAGAGAAGAAAGAAGAAGAAGAAGAAGAAAGAAAGAAAGAAGAAGAGAAGAGAAGAAGAAAAGAAAGAAGAGAGGAGGAAAAAAGAAAGAAAGAAAGAAAGAAAAAACAAAAAAAGACGGAGGGAGACGGTAGGGGGTGAGTGACGAGGGTCCCAGATAGAAAATGGGGGGGGGGGTAGAGGAATAGAGGGGGGGGGGGGGGATCCATGATAGGAAAACGGGAAAAAAAGGAACAGTATCTTCCAGTCTGCACACCGTGCTCCTTTCTATTATTCTTCTCTTCGTTATTGTAATGTCCCTGACCTCATTTTCTGAATTTTTCTCTACTTAGATTAGAATGTCTATGTCTATGTTCCTCCCCCCCCCCCCCCCCCTTCTTCCAGGTTGATGTTCTTCTCCGTTGAACGTTCAGGCAGCAACAACTGTTGTCTGTTATATGAGCGAAAATGCGTTGCGCTTTCGTTCAAGCGCCTGACAAGCCAGGCCCAACGCATCCGACTTCAGCAAGGGCAAGAACTGTAGTTATATTTTGAGTCGTTCTAGATCAAAGGCAAAAGAACGGACCACGAAGGAAAGAAAACTGACACAAAAGAGGTGACATTAATAAAAGGAACCAGGCAAAAACAAATGGAGGGATAGACAAGCGCAGATTCCTAGCACAGATATTTCCAGAAGGCGGAGATGCAATTTATACTGACAGGCCCCCCGATTTCGCAACCGCTGACTTACACCTCACGTGAACATGAAAAAAGTCTTAGAATTGATTTGTCGCTTTTCTGTTGTATTCAATGTGTCATTTGATTTTATTTCCCTGTCGTTTTCTAGAGTCTTCACAACAACGAAAAAATGATGTAGCTGAATGTCCATATTATACGTGTATAGGAACAAGAGCAACCACGAGTTATGATCATTTCCTTTTTGTTGTTTGTCTGTTTGTTCCCTGTTGTTTTAAACGCTTAAATAACACCCCCTCTTTTATTTTTTTCTTTTAAACCCCTAGAACAAGCACACAACACACTATTTTTCCTGTATGTTAAAAATTTCAAATCAACCAGACAAATTTTTTCCTTTTCAACAACACCAAGTAAAATAATACCACCTGACCTTTTAACAGCCATCTCTGGTATACAGCCCAATCTCTTGCCCCCCCCCCCCCCCCCCCCCCCCCCCACCACACACACACACACACACTCCCATCCCAACACCCCTCTCCACTATCTCTTGTAACAAGTTATTTCCCCTGTCTCAGATTTCCCCATAACAAGAGAAAACTATCTGTGTGATGAAGCACTGGTGACATGCGAGACCTCAGCTTGGATGTATACATGACTACATACACCGTGGCTGGCTGAACTAAACGTCTGTAGATTTTGTGTCTTGTCTGTTACTGTTTGTGGTCTTTGTGTGTGTGTTTTTGTTTTTATTTTGTTCTCTTTTGTTTCTCGGATAGAGCTCCAAGGTTCACCAAAGGTGAATTTTATGTATGCGACCGTTTGTACCCACCATGAAGGTAGTCGCATTCCGACTTCGGGGATCAGATGCTTGCTCGGTTATGGTCGTGTTTTCGTAACCGACCGAACGCTGACATGAATTATAAGATCTTTAACGTGCACGTGCACGTTTGATCTTCTGCATGTGTATGATATATACACGAGGTGAATCTAGGCACTGTCAGGTCTGCACGTCAAAGCTGACCTGGGAGATCTTAAAAATCCCCACCCTTCATCCACCAGACGCCACCGCTGAGATTCAAACCCACGACTTCATGGACCCTTGGGATTGAAGTCAAACTCTCTGAATTAACCACTCGGCTACAGCGTCCGTCGTTTTGGTCTAAAAAAAATAGTTCATGCTGCATAGAGCCCCAAACAGCCGTTAAGACAATGCCTGTCAACACAAGTGCCCATGTATAATCAGATCTACTAGTGATGGTTGGTTGGTACCGTCCCTAAAATCGGGGACGGAATAGCCTGGTTGGTTTGAGCTATGTGCATTGCGCTCGTGATCAGCTGACACAGGTTCGAATCCTTTTTAAGGGTATATTTTCTCCTGGAGTTACATCAGTGCAAACTCCACTACCCCCCCCCCCCCCCCCTCCTCCCCCCCGAAAAAAAGAAAGTCCTTCAGATAAATCTATAAACTGAGGTCCCGTGTGCGAACGCACCCAGAACATCTTGTACATACGTTAAAACCTGTTCCATTTTTCGGAAGAGTAGGCAACTGTGTGCCGGTGGGAACAGATGACAAAAAGAACAGATTCTTCTGGAATGTAAAAAAGCACATAAGTGCTTATTCCATTAGCCTGGAAATAAAAGAATAGATAAATAAAAGGAACGAATAAATTAATGCAATAAATAAAGAAATAAATAGCTCCACAGAAACTATTATACAATCAATTCAACGAGTCTACCAACTCATGTAAACATCACAAGTTAAATCACAAACACAGAGAGACGTATCAAACTTCATCATGAACTTCATCGGCTCGAAACGTTTGAACTATTTGTGCAAGTACAGTTGCACTCTTTTGATAATGTCATGGTCACATTTGCAATAAACATATAATAAACAAGAAATAAAATATTAGAGAAAAGTTTTAAAACCACGGTCATCAGGAACACATACAAAACGGTGATTGGGAAAATCTGCAGAACGAAAATCCTAAGCCCATGCTAGTGTTTCCAATCTCACTATAAACAGTATACAGTTGCCACAATGAAATGTAGAAGTAATACGTCAAAAACCGTAGGTAAGGAAAGAAAGTACTTCAAAAACTGTAGCCTAAAAGGACTTGCTTGATGGAAAGCATTTCGCTGTGAGAAAACTCCAGATGCAGAACTGATATGAACACGTAATCAACAATAAAAAGGAATAAACAATACAAAAGAACCAAAAGAACACACACAAAAAACCCCCAAACCCTGCATTTCTGTCAATTTAACTAGCATCGAATTATTTTGTGATGTTTAGGGAGCAGCAGACTTCACGAGTTTCAATGGCCAAGCGAAACGCTTATGTAGCACACTACAAAAACACCCCTCTACTTCACCGAAATGAATGTTGACCTGTCAACTTCCCCCACAGACTGTCTCCGCTTGTACGTCCAGCCACTCTCAGGTCACTACCAAGTTTGACTGTACAGTTTACAGTGGGGCCCACATCTATCCATTACCGACTAGGCCTACAAATAAACACATCATCCGTCACTGACCCTCCGAGAGAGAGAGAGAGAGAGAGAGAGAGAGAGGGGGGGGGGGGGGGGGGGTGGAGAAGAGAGAGGAGAGGGGGGGGGAGGGGTCGGTGGAGAGAGAGAGAGGAGAGAGAGAGCGAGCGCGAGAGAGAGAGAGAGAGAGAGGGGCGGCGGTGGAGAGAGAGAGAGGGAGAGAGAGAGCCACATTAGGGTCAAAATGACCTGGGTGAAGGCTGCCCAGGATAGGCTATGTTATGTAGTTCACTGTGTGTTCTCAACTCCCATCACAAAAGGAGCAATTTCTCTTAGCTCCTTCACATGTCTAGAGGTTTCAAAGGTCTTGTGTCCACATTTCAAACATGTCCAAATACTTTTACGATCCCCGAGCTTCTGAGTTCTGGCCTCAAAGTCTCTCTCTCTCTCTCTCTCTCTCTCTCTCTGGGTGACCATTTCTGTTGATATTCTGTGAGAGGAGATGAAGAAAGAGCGATTAGAAGAAGCTTTTAAGTCTGATATAAGGAGTGATGTAAGCTGCCCAAATAATGTACAGGCACCAGTAGAATAGGAGGTCCCATTCTGAAATGCTCGAGCCATAATACTAAAAAAATTTAATCTCAGCTAAAATCTCTATGCTTTGTCTGAAAATCTTTTACTCTTATGTGGATTATCGCATCCATGTTGTATAAAAGTTATATTAATGTGTGTAACAATAATAAGGAATACCCCCCCCAAACCCCCAACACCGAAAGATAAGCCAATGTGTGTGTGTGTGTGTGTGTGTGTGTGTGTGTGGTGTGTTGTGGGGTGTGGGTGTTGAGTGTGTGCTGTGTGTGCATGCTTCTGCATGCGTGCGCTTGTTGTTGATGTGTATGATGGATGCTTATGTGATGTGGAGATAGCATTTCTTTCTGAGCGAGAATGTGCACAAGCACAATCATTTTATGCCAATGAAATGTATGTATGCACAAAACTTGAGTGGATGTGTTATTGTGTGTATGTTCCATGCGTGTGCACATGCACATGACATGCACATGCATGTGTGTTGTGTGTGTGTGATGCATGCATGTGTGTGTGTGTGCTGTGTGTGTGTGTGTGTGTGTGTGTGTGGTGTGTGTGTGGTATGTAACTTAGACACATACCTCTGTGCATACAAATGAGACCAAGGCATAATATATTTTTTTTAAGTTAAAAAGTTTAAAGGGCACAAACCAGTGAGTTGGCACAAATGTCAGTGCACACATCATGCATACATCATGCATACGTTACACTCAAACTGCCAAAAGAAGACAAAGACACAGAAAAACACAGACTTGTAAACAGATACAGAGAAACAATGAAATATACAGCAGGCAGCCAGCCAGCCAGCAAGTCAACCAGCCATCCAGCCAGCCTGCCAGTCAGCCACCCCAGCCAGCAGACAGACAGCAGACAGACAAACAGACTGCCAAACAGACAGATAGACAGACAGACCCCTGACCAAGGAAATAAAGAAAGCTCAGCAGTAGGTAAGGGGTGGAGGAATTGCATTTCACCTAATGGCGAAGATGACAAGTGTCACAGGGAATGATAAAGTGCATCTGGATGCAGGGGCTTGCTTTTATGTAACATCAGCCTTTGGTGTTGATACTAGTAGATCTATGCTGTCTAGCTGGAATTCAGAGTTTCTTGTTTGTTGGATACATGTGTCTGCCTCCCATTTTAATGATACTTATTAGAGAACTAGAAAAGATATGAAAGTTTCACATGTGCAACATTGTTCTTGTGAACACACACACACACACACACACACACACACACACACACACACACACACACACACACACACACACACAAAAAAAAAAAAACACACACACACACAAACACAAAAGACAATACTGACATGAATTCTTGTTCTTTAGCATATATATGCCATTGCATTTATTTTGTATTTTTTTTGTATTTTGTACCACTTTATGTCACGCAGATTTCTCTGCGTGAAATTCGGGCTGCTCTCCCCGGGGAGAGCGCGTCGCCACATGTGCAGCGCCTACCCATTTTTTTTCTTTTTCCTGCATGCAAGTGTATTTGTTTCCCTATCAGAGTGGCTTCTTTCTACAGAATTTTGCCAGGGACAACCCCCTTGTTGCCGTGGGTTCTTTTACGTGCGCTAAATAGTGATGTGTAACACACGGGACCTTGGTTTATCGTCTCATCCGAAAGACTATGCATACATCTCCTCAACAAAAAAAAAAATCTAAAAAGCAACCAACAACAAAACCAATCAAACCAACACAAAAAAACCTATAAAAATATACTCAAAGATTTTTTTTTAAAATTGCATACTTTGGTACACAGTACATATTCCAATGTATGTGTATACAAACACTGAAACAGAGTTTTGAAAAAGAGAAAGAAAAAGAAAATACTTCCCCCCCCCCCCCCCCCCCCCCCCCCCTCCACATCCCCCTCCAAAGGTCGAAGATTTCACTTACATCTACACCATCTCTTCAAAACCAAAAGAAGAAAAAAAAAAGCACTAATTTAAGTAACATCTCATCCAGCCCAACCCAGGTCCACATTCATCCATTCATTCAAACACATTTTGACTTAAGGCCCTAATAATGATATCAACCAACCAGTGCAAATAACAACTCCCGCTAACCACTATACATGTAGGAACTGAGCTCCAGAATTATGAATCCAGATACCCTTTATCCTTCAATCTTGCAGTGTCTTTCATGGTTTCTGGTTCCCGCCCCCACCCCATCTCCCCCCACCCCTCACACCCCTTCCTCTGGGTACAACATTGCTCAAATACCCAAGCAGCACTGGAGATGGGTGATTAGGAGCGAGCCACTTCAATTTCCATCACCTACCATGCTGGAAAGAAAAGACCTGAGGCAGTGCTAAAGTGTTTGGCTTGGGTAATGGAGAAAGGTGTCCAGTGTCCATTCACCTGAGGTGACACATACATAAAAGAAAGAAAGAAAGAAAGAAAGAAAGAAATAAAAGAAGAAAGAAGATAGGAAGAATGAAAGAAAGGAAAAAAAGAGACTCACAGATAAGTGATGAATTGAAAGACTGGGACACTGACAGAATATTATGTTTCCTTATCTTCTTTTGGCTTGAGATTGAAGAAAAGGTGACACATACATAAAAAAAACTGCAAAGAAAGAAAGAAAGAAAGAAAGAAAGAAAAAAAGAAAGAAAAGAAGACAGGAAAAATAAAAGCAAAGAAAAGTGAGACACACGATAGATCTACAGAGACCAATACTAGACTGGGACACATACAGAATATACATGTGTGTATGTTTACTGATCTTCCTTTGATTACAGAAGACTGCTAACTAACTCACACTTTTGAATGCACTGAAAAACTGGGCTTTGTTTATGGGATATGTGTGTGTGTGTGTGTGTGGTGTGTGTGTGTGTGTGTGTGTGTGTGTGTGTGTGTGTGTGTGTGTGTGTGTGTGTTTGCGCGCGCACATGCGTGTGTGCATATGTGCATGCATGTGTGCATGTATGTGTACATTGTGTGTGCGCACATGTGTGCATGCGTAGTGCATGCATGTGTGCATGCATGTGTGCGTCCAAGCACGAAAATGTGTGTATGTGCATATGCACATGCATGTGTGCTATGTGCATGCTTGTATATGACATGCATTTAGGTCGTACATATACATAAAAACCCAACAAAAATGAAGGTTTTGCCATAATTAGAAAAACCTCAGCAGAAAAACTCACACTTTTTGATAACTGTCTATGATGCACTCAAAGTTTCTTGTTTTTTCTAATTGGTAATAACGTATTATTTCTTCAACACATATTCCACAGAGCAGCAGACAAAATTTTAAGCGAATAAATAGACTGACTCTAATTTATAATATGAGAAAAGCAAGTACGCTAACCAAACAAACAATTTCATACCAGTACTTAGACCCTAACTGATGTTTTACAATCACAACTTCAGCAGCGATGTAATCAAAACAAGTATATCAGAAAATAATCCAGCCAACAGTTAATCCCCAAGGGTTTAACTGGTCACACTAGAACTAATCTCCTTAAGTCTTACATACCACTCTCAGATTAAGTCAAAACTGAAACATGTATACATGTACGTATTTAAGCCTTACACAAGATTTCGTCAGCAGACTGAACATGGCAGATGACACAAAAATAACTGGTGTGTTGGTGCTCTATGTGTTTCAAGGTAAGTTACAGCATGTATGTATACATATTGTTAAAGTAGATACTCAGTTTTGTTCATGAATTATTCTTTCAGTTTCAGTTTCTGAAGAGTCACTGAATTCTAATTTGTCCTCCTACACCACATAATTACAAGCTGCAGTGAGAAAAAAAGCAAAACAATGACAACTTTATGAAAGTAAACAAATACATAAATAAATATTATAAATGTGGAGAATGTTCTCATTACATAGCAACTTTTCACCAAGAAAAAAGGACTTGCTGTGTGTTCCCAATCTCATCTAACATTGTAAAAGTCAGCTCCAGTTGAGTACCTAATACTGATACCTTGACTATAGCTATCGCCAATGCAAATCCCAGTGTGCTAATCAGGAATCTAGGTCCTATCTGTGACAAACTGACATCAATACCAGTACAACTACAAAGCTGAATAAGTGTGCCTCTTCTTAGCTGCAAAGCTCTCCATATATATTTGATTATAATTGTGCCTGTTTTCTTCACACTGCCCTAGAAGACATGACTAATTTGTAAACATTTTGAGGCTAAAGCGCCATACATAGAAAGACAGTATTGATGAAAGTAGATAATCACCACTGCTGAATTTTATTCATTTATAAGATGTTCCCTTCAAAGTATTATGCTCACTTATGCACATAAACACAAAATATATGTTCTCACAGGTGCACACATCCAATGATCCACGCAAGGGCATTGTAAAACACACACCCAAACAGTATGTTTGACAGAAAAAATGTTTAAATGTGTAGAAACATGCAAGCACATGCATTGCATGTATGCACACAAGTGTGTGTACTTCATCCATGCACACATGAGACATTCAACAAATACTCCAAATACACAATCATCAAAATTTAATCAATGATTACACTATCACACTCTTCCCCTAAAAATGTTACTTCTCTCTCTCTCTCTCTCTCTCTCTCTCTCTCTCTCTCTCTCTCTCTCTCTCTCTCTCTCTCTCAATATTTGCTTTCACAAAAATTCAAGGACTGACTTAAAGATAACAATTATGCCAACGACCAAACTCTTTCCCATTCCATCCAAACCACACACACAAAAACCAGGAAATCACCTGCCTTTTCAAAACAGATCACAAGCAAAGAAAACAAAAGTATTCTTGAAAACCACAAAAGACACCAGCAGCACAAAATTCTGTTTTCTATCATCCCACTGTCTGAAGCTAAGCATCAGGAGGCACAAAATAGTAAACCCCTTTGGTGCAGTGGTTAGTAAAATTAACTGTCTCTTTGAGACCTTGGGTTTGATTCCCATCACAGGCATAATCATATTGGCAGAATATTAACTGGGTTTCCAGGCAGCTCCTTTTTGGAGTCAAATGTGCTATGCATTGTGTTGGGACACTGTTGTCACGCGCCATCCATTTTATAATCTATGGCAATTTAAAAATGTTGTTATAAAAAAAAGCACCTGTCCAACACGGCTTGCATTTCTCAGCCCTGGTTGAGGCTGCCTGGGAGATACTGTGTGATGGATGGTAAGTAGATTACCTCCCATGCGATCTGGGCTCTGTCTCAGCATCGTTTCTAAATTTTGACACACCTGCAAATTGTAGGAAGCTCTGTTTCCTTGGGTGGTGGTAAAAAAATCCTCTGTTTCATGTACTTCACCTTCATGGTGAAATGTAGAATTAATGCATCCTCTTTTCAGAGGCCACATCCTAACTGTCAAACTGCACCCACCTGAAGTTTGTGCAGAGATGGGACATAATGAATGTCCACTCTTTTAGTATATGAAAAGCAAGTGTAGAGTACAGCTCTGGGATAATAATAGTCTCAAGCATATCAGATATCTGCATCTCCCCAACATCACCACCCACTCTACCTTCCACGCCGGTTACCAAACTATAGGGGAAAAAAGTTGTGATCAGTAATCACTTATGTCTTGATCCTATGGTAGTTGTACTTTCTGTTTTTTCCTCTCAGGTCTACGCCTGCTATGAGTTTGTGTCAAATGATTCAAAGCCTTATGTTCAGTGTCTGCAGTTTCATAAATGCTGGAAGGTGGAGATGTCATTAGCAGGCATTGGGAGTGCCTGGCTGCCATATTCTTGAGAGAGAATCTCACAAAATCAGGCTATGTGACTTGCTCAGTACTCTGTGAGTGCACCTGCATGTGTGTGTGTGTGTGTGCGTGTGTGTAGGTGCGTGCGTGCATGCGTGTGTGCGTGTGTGTGTATGTGTGTGTGATTGCTTCGGAGCGTCTACATTTAAAATCTGTTAATCTTTTGTAAACCAACGTATGAATCTAAATGTTTTGAATATAAACAGTTTGATTGCATGCTTTACAAGAAACAGCACTCTAACATTCCATTATATGTCATAATTATTCTGATTCTTATCATTATTTCCAACATCAACTTAAGGGTTGAAAGATTGTACAAGCCTGAGATCTAGTAAAAAGCACCAAAAACCACCCAGCAGCAATATTTGTGGCCTTGCCAAAGTTCAAAAACAGTCACTCCCTGAAGAACACACTGTTGGCTCAAGGGATGTGATAAGGCATGCCAGGGTGTAGTGTAGCAGTGTGTGAGAAAACTGGAATGCATGGTGCATGATGCCACAGACACATGCAGAGGGGAAAAGGAAAAAAAAAACGATGGGTGGCGTTGCTCTTATGGCGACACGCTCACCCCAGGGTGGGTTGCAGCCCGAGGATTTCATGCAGAGAAATCTGCTGTGACCTACATACAATACAGGAGAGGACAGAGCACAAAGAAAAACATCTCAGACAGCAGAGGGAGGATGAAAATCATAAGGTAGAAGTATGTACAGGGGTAGAGGGATCCAAGCCATCAAATGTGCAATCTCCATCACCTAGCAAATTACGCGTTACCATTTACCAGGCAAGGAAAGAGGCTTACCCATGGACTGACTCTGCTGCACAGAAGTATACTGATCAGCAAAAAGACAGGTAAGAGACAGTCTGATCTTCCTTTGGTCTGTGCAGCATATGAATGATATGTAATATATCACAGTAAAAAAAAAAATAAATAAAAAAAAAAGCTCCCAAATACTACCCCCCAAAAAAGATGTCAAGCACAAGACATAGTCAATGATATCAGCAAAATTATTAAACAAAAAAGGAGTGAAAAACGTGTGGCTGAACACTGGTTTACATAAAGAAGGCTGGCTATTTTGTTTACTCACGTACAGCTTGTATATGTGTCCATGGATGTATGTGTCTCCCTCGCCAACCCCCCACCCAGCCCCCACCACACACATAGCCATCATGCCATCCTTACCCTTAACAGTCATCAAGTTGTTTTTTTTCTCACTCAACATGGCTGATTGAAAAAAGGGTGGGCATATCATATGATCTGTTATTTCCAGATCTCCTGTCAACCCATCTCTGATCAGGCTCCAGCAGTCACCTCTGGAACTGAAGCCTGACAGAAACAACTGTGGTCTTCCATAGTCACACTTGAAAATGACAAATGTGTGGTAAGTAGAACTTCTAGGATACAGAGTGAAAAGATGTGCAACATGAGTGATTTGTTTGTTTTACAAGATTCAGCGCTATAGAAATTCCATATATTATCATTACTTTTATTATTAAAAGAGATGAGAGAAGTGGTGTGGGCTGTGACAATAACTGTGCAAAAGTTTCATTTTTTAGATGAAAATTTCAGTGTTGCAGACTCCAATACAATGATGGAAAACTGTGCATGCTTAGACTTGATGTGCTTGGTTGCCTATTCATATTTCAATTGTTGAAAATTTTCAAGGTAAATCTCTTCAGGAGTAAAACAATTAAAGTCAAACAATGAAGAATCTGTTTTGACAGTAAGTTTATACATTATTAATATAATACAATATGATAGAACAGAATATAACATGATACAACAGAATAAAGTGCAATGCTATGAAAAACAGCAGCAAAGGTAAATGAAAACATTTAAAAAATACAGAATTAAACAAAACAAAACAGAAGAGAACAGAATGGAATAGAATACAATTGAACAAAACAGAAAACAACAAAATAAACTAAATAGAACAGAACAGAACAGAAAACAGAACACAGCAGAACACAACAGCACAGAACAGAGCAAAACAGAACACAGCAGAACAGAACAGCACAGAACGCAGTAGAATACAACCGCACAGAACAGAGCAAAACAGAACACAACAGAACAGAACAGCACAGAACAAAACACAGTAGACTACAACAGCACACAACAGAGCAAAACAGAACACAACAGAACAGAACAAAATGCAACATAAAACACAAAATCACACCACACCACACCATAATCTCAACAAAACAAACTAACCCCAATTTTTCCCTACCGACAACCCCCCCAAAAAAACACCCCAAGCCACAGCGCAGTTGTACTGACCTTGAAGGAGGGTTCCCTGAGGGAGGACTGTCCCTGCAGCTGGCTGAGGACCCCGGCAGCCAGCAGGTGAGTGCAGAACTGAGACATCAGCACTGCCACGTCCTGCTTGGTTAGGATTAGGCTCAGGTAGTGGGAGGAGTCAAACTGACTGGACAGCCACTGCAGCAGCAGCTGCCCTGTGGGAGAGATAGAGAGATCATGTGAGTTGATTTTGAATGAATGTAATTAATATACTGAGTATTTTGAACTATTGTGATAAACATAATTGATGAATGGTGAAGATTATATGATGATGATGATGATGATGATAATGATAATGATAATGATCATGATCATGATTATGTTGGTAATAATAATAATAATAATAATAATAATAATAATAATAATAATAATAATAATATAATAATAATAATAATAATAATAATAATAATAATAATGATGATCATGATGATGATGATAATAATGATATTAATAATGATAATGATAATAATAATGATAATAATAACAACAGTATTTAATAATTTTTAAAAAACCTTGAAAACTGTAGCAAAAAGGGTTGTTTTTTGTTTGTTTTTTACATGTCCCTCATAACCTGTAACTGAGTGAAAGTTGAGTTGCAGAGTTGCAGATGACAGCTGGACAGATACTCCTCACAGGCCACACACCAAGGGACTCCATCACCTTTAACCTCAAAGCAGATGAACCTACATGAGGTAAAACTAAAAGTGACCACAGTTTAACCTTGTCCTAGGTACCATTTTCAATCACAGTAGATTTCTCTGGTTGAGCACTATATATATTCAAGGAGAGTGTAATGCCACAAGACCAGTGCCATGTGTAGAGGGTTTGTTTTTCTGCTACCAATGAACAATGTCACTGAGTTTTGTGTTTTGAATGGATGTAATGAACAATTTTCTGTGAAACATGGACCATAGCAGCAGACACTGAAAGTGAAAGAAAGATAAAGGCAAAGAAGATGAGATGCTGTGCAAACTTCTTGGTATCTCATATAGGGGTCTTGTAACTATCACAGAAACAAAAGCCAGAATCGAAAACACCATCACACGGCATGAAAAGGGCCTCAGTTGAGTGGAATAATAAAAACTGAAGTGATACAGGCATGTCACACCAACATCTGGACTGGCCAAGACTGTCCTACAGGGAAAAGTACAGGGAGAAAGATGTAGAGAAGGATAAAATGATGGGAACACATCAGAAAGTGGACTGGCCTAGAGTGGAACTTTAGACATACTACAGAAGGTTGAGAACTGCAAGGAGTGGAGGAAGCTGGTTGCAAAATCTTCATTGGTGCCCCTTTGGTTTATGAGACTACAAGACAGGTGAGGGTGAATAAAGAATGTGTTCAAAACAACAGATCCTTACAATTTTCTGATAAACATGGACCATAGTACTTACCATCAAAAACATCAGAATGATTGAAGTGTAGAGTAGGGGGCATGTCCATAGGATACCTCGCGTTTTCATCACTGCTACTGCTGTGACCACACTTTCCTCGCGAATCCCCTTCCACATCCTGGCAGTCATGAAACCTGCGGCAAACACGGACAATCTGACATGAGGTTCACTTTTACCAGTGATTGTGAATTCTACCAAGTAAAATTCGAAATGCAGTATGAATATCTTGTTAAGTTTAAAAGCCAGAAAGAGAATTTTAAGCTGAGTCAAAATTCAGATTGAATTGCTCACTGAAGACTATCATATTTAGAGAGCTGTCTACTCAGCTAAATGATAATATCAAGAATGATATAACAGGGAACTAAAATTTGAAAACAAATCTTTCCAGCAGAGTCCTATTGGTTATAAGGCATTTTATCCACCAAACAGCCTTTGCTCTGTTTCAGTTTTTATTTTATTAAGTCACTTCAAATCGGGCAGTAAAATGAATTGAACATAATCTTTATCAGCTCTGCTGTCATTTTGACAAAAACTTAATTTTCTGTGATGATTCTGCAAAGATGCTGTAAAAATCCTTAAGTTTGATGTTCAATCAGAATAAATATTAAAGACAATGCATTGATTAAGATAGTACTTCAGAAACACTGATCTAACAAACATTACACAAGCTTTACTGTAATACAGAAACACTGATCTAACAAACATTACACAAACTTTCCAGTAATTTAATACAGATGTATTCAGGCACCCCCTCCCCCACACACACACAGAGTCACACACAGTCACACACAGAATCACACACACACAGACACACACACACACACAACACACACACAACACCACACACAACACACACACACACACACACACACACACACACACACACACATGCTCAAAGCCACTACTTCTCTTCGTGCCCTCCTGCAGCGTTGTTGTAATCCCTGCCCCCAAAGCTGCGCCCTGTCTGCCCATGGCCATGAGCATTGGTCATGTACTTCACATTCACAGGGTCATCGTCCAGGTTGGTTTCATCCACGTCGTTGTTGCCCTCAAACTCAGGCCCGTAGCCAGGAGAGTAGCCCAGGCTGACATTCGCCTGGGAAGCCATGCCCTCCCCAAAAAGGGAGCGCAGACGACTCTCGTCCTCTCCTGCATGGCCTGGTCCAAATCGGTAACAGCCACGTTGCGTTTGGAGGACGAAGACCCTGAGCCATGATAGGGCGTGGTGTTCTGATAGGTCTTGACGGGGGTGGACTGGGCGCTGCTCCCTGTGGTGGGGGTTAGTCCAGGGAGTAGCTGGACTTGGTCAGGGAGTGGCGGGGGTGTTCTGGCTGACCCCCCTCTCCAGGTCCTCTGTGACGGACAGGCTGCGTGAGGACTTGTGGGGAGAGGGGTTGGCTGATCCTTGCCTGTGCCGTGATGGCGCGAGGAGCGGTGGTGGTGGAAGTGGGGGTGGTGGTGTTGCTGCTGCTGCTGCTGGGGGTAGAGGGGGTTCCAGTCCCGTCGCTCTCTTGTCTGGCCACGCCTTTGGATGACCTGTCCTGGTTGTGGTGATGGTGGTGATGGTGGTGATGGTGGTGGTGTCCATGGTGAGAGCGGTGGTGGCCGCTTTTGGCGCCGTCTGCCTTCCCTTCGTGAGGCCCACTGGTGCTCCTGGACAGTTTCTTGTGCTCAGAGCCCGGTCTCCTCTGGGCGAGCCCCCGACTCCTCCCTCTGCTGCAGCAGAGAGAACTTTCCCCGTGCTTGCCTCCGGGCGATCCATAAAACCCTTTGGGGGGGCTGCCTTTCCCCACCATGCCCTCCTCGCCCTGGAGGAGCGGATCAGGATTGGGTGTTCTGCCCTCAGGGTCTGGAGGGGCTGCCCCAGGGTGGGGAGGAGTGCCCACCATGTGGGGTGTGGGTTCCCCGGCATGCTGGTGCTGGGGGTGCTGGTGGTGGTGATGATAGGCGTCTGGTGACCTCCCCTGATCCTGTGGGCCAGGGCTGGAGTAGAACTGGTGGGAGGATGGGGGTTCTGTCCCTTCGCTGTTGTACATGGCTGCTACTCAACGTGGGATCGGTTCACTCGGACGGTGAAAAGTTTTCCTTGGTTTCTGGTGATAGTCTTCCTGTTGGGCTCATTTCCTCTATTGTAGTCTATGGTTTGTGTCATCTGAAAACATAAGAGTGTAAAAGTAAGGATTAATGGTGAGATTTTGAGTATTATATGGACTGTTTTTACCAACCATTAAAGTAAGGTAGCAATATTCCGACTTCAGGGATGGTGTCTAAACACAATACCTGAGTGCATGTGTTTTTAATCTTTTGTCATCCGTTCTATCTGCACGAAATTACCTACACAGGGGCCTGGTTCAAAGTTTTCTTCAAAGGAGTACTATCTTCATGATTATGTGGTTTGGGGTTTCTTTCTTTCTGTGCATCATGAAAGCGGTTGGTCTCTACTATGAGTTAAAACTGAAAGTGTGATTATCATCAGAAATCTATACATGTGAATGAGTATACTAATACTCTGATTAGTTGAATATGTATCTATACATAAATTATAAAGCTCTATATTTTGATTTGTTCCTTTGTTATTAGATTTGTAAAGATTTCTTTCTACATTTCTTTGTTACTGTCTCTATTCCTCATTCTTTGTCTTTCTGTCTGTATCTTTTGTTCTATTTTTGCTTGATTTGTGCATGTGTGTGCACACACGTGTGTGTGTGTGTGTGTGTGTGTGTGTGGTTGGTTTATACTTGTTTCAGAGCTGAAACCACTTGTGCTGTTAACATTTTTTGCAGAAGTCTCGTTAACCATCTGGCTCTCCATTTTATAACATCTCTCTCCCCTGCTTTGCAACTTTTTCTGTCTTGCTGTTAATGCCTTGCTTCTTCTGCTCCATTTCGATCAACACTTTACATATCTGTGTGCTCATGATATATGATTACTTGTTCAGTTGTGGATGACACTTACTGTAGATTTCGAACACACATTTAAATATGCAGTTCTGAGATGTGTATGACAAACTACATACTTGTACATCGTATACAACAAGAGGAGTGTTTGACACAGAGGATTTGTGGTCGGTTTCACTTCTATTTTCATTTATTTGGACAAAGAGCTCTATACTTGCAGGCTGTGTACATCATCTTACATGATGTAAAATATGGAGTTCAATGCTGATACAGTAATACATCTTTTGGTGTCTATGGAAAAAAAAATTTTCTGGCCCAAAAAGATAAATATATATAAATCATGGATATGAGCAATCTTGACACACACCGGGCTATCCTAAATACTAAAATAGAAACCAATTAGAATGTACCTAGTACAAACCTGTATTTAAAACCTGCATTTTATCAGTTCAGGCATACAATAACAATAATAATGAATAATAACAATAAATAATTACGCAAAAGTTGACATTTATAATGATAATAATGATGATCAAGATGATGATGATGACAATGACAATATAGAACTTAGAAGGAGAAAAAACTAAGTTTTTTGTTGTTGACTATGTCATGTATGTGAAGTGGATTCAGTGGACAATGGGAAACAACTCATCATCAAAAATTTTAAAGAAAGGTTACTTCCCTTGGTGCTACCTGATCATGAAATCTTGTCAGGGTTAGCCTATTGTCTGAGTCTTTTAAAACACTATGAAGACAGTAATGAAGAAAGATCTATATAAGAATTCATTAAAAAAAATTCGGTTGAGTGTATATTTTTACATACATTATGAATTAAATGCAGACATACATCATGCGCATCCAAACATGCATTTGCAAACATAAAAAAGGAATTATAAAAATAGTAATAATTAGCACATTGTATACTATACCACTGAATTGTTACACTCAAAGCATGTGTTATCGATCATGCAAGACATGATCAAATTTAGTCACAACATGTTAACTACAAGATAAAATTCTGCCAGCTCTAACATTTGGTAACAGTACTTCCAGTACCTATGGCAAATAACATAAACCAGTCAGATGACATAATTACACATGTGCAAAAAGCTTGTATGAACGTTTTAGCAAAGCTCATACCAGTGTTACATCACCAGAACAAATCATTAAATGGGCATGATTTTCTTATCAGTTATCTCCCATGACTTTCAGCACTAGGCCTAACCTGAAATGGATCATTTTATTTAGATTTCTATTTTGATCACTTTCATGGGAATTTGACTGATTATCAGATTCCCAGCTACTCCAGGAAATAAGTAATTCTGTCACTGTAGACTGTAGGCCTGGTCCTCTTCAGGAATATTCCCAATCAGCACAGCCCTAACCTCTATCTGTTCTGTGTTTTTAAAAAATGAGGGTGGGTGGGTTCTGGAAATATGGAGTAGACCATAAACATTTATCTGGCATCTATTAAGCAACAAGAATTAAAATCACACTGATACCATAAGACAAGAGGTGAGCAACAGGGATGGAGGGGGAGGGGCGGGGTAGTGTAGTAGAATGGGAATGAGAGAAGCATAGTTTGCTAGTAGAATGGACGGGAGGAAACAAGAATATCGACGCAACGGCAGATAAAACATTTCATTCATAAAAAGTGCACAGGAGGGGGGAGGGGCGGGCGGTTACTCTACTGCATGAACTTTATGCAAAAAAATCAAAAGAAAAATATCTCTAAAGATACGAACTCGGTTGCTGTGGCAAGCTTTGCTTTCAATGCAAACACTTCCACCGGCATCAAGTTGATCAACAGATCAAGTTTGCAAAGTGGACATGTATCGCATTCATGAAGGGGGCAATTGAATCGATCTAAGATATAAATTTATTGGTACCTTACTATACTTTGGATTTTCAAACATCTTAGGATTCTTACTCCTGATATAGGTCTGCACTTTCGATGATCTTTACCTGTCCTGCACTTTAGTTGCACTCCGTCGATCAGTCAAAACAGAACGGTAGGCTCGGGATATTTTGGGGTTTGGGGTTTTTTTTAGATCATTTTCCAGACGACGCTTGCTGATCCCGGTTCTGCCGATAATATGGACAAGATAAACTCTAGGCAATAACTCTTAAAACAGTTAAAATCAATACTTATGATTACATAAACTGCACAGTCTCCCACCTGTTTGTATAGAAAATTAACTGCAACTCGGAAATTCAACGGTACCGTCATTTGTGTACACTGCGCTGAAGCAACCATTATGAGTTACGGAACTGTATGGGAAAAAATCCAGATGCGAAAAAAGCAGTTTGGATCTCTCTCTCTCTCTCTCTCTCTCTCTCTCTCTCTCTCTCTCTCTCTCTCTCTCTCTTTTTGTTTGTGGTTGGTTGGTTGGTTGGTTGTTGAATTTCCCCCTCTTTTGTTTTTTCCCCCTCTCATATATGTTACGCCTTTTTTGACTTATAAACTCATGTTCTTGAACACGACTTTAGAACTGTTGTGCTTGGACGTTACATCACGATGTTGTTGATTTTCTAAATGTTTGTTTGCTGTTAGTTTTTTTTTTTTTTTGTTTTTTGGGGGGTGCTATTTTTTTTTCTTTTTCTTCATAAGACTGTTTTAAAGTATGAAAGATATGTTAAAATGCTTTGATGTGTTTGTTTGTTTTGTTGCTGTTGGGTTTTTTGTTTGTTTTTTTGTTTGGATTTCTCTCTTTTCTGCTGCGTCATCTTAACTTTTATCCATTTGATTCATTTAATTATAATCAGTATCATTAATGTTTGAGTCAGTTAGGGACTGAGTGTGTGTTTTTGAATACATATATGTCTCCTTTGACGATTATCAATGTATTTTGTGGATCGGTGGTCTAGCGGTAGGCTAACACACCTGCCTAGAAAGCGAAAAGTCCGAGTCGGAGTGTGCGGTGGTTCGCATCCCGTTTGGGCCCCAAACTTTTCCCCCATCCATTAGATCATAAGTAGTTGTCTGGGTGCTAGTCTTTCGGATAAGACGATAAACCGAGGTTCCGTGCGTTACACTTAATTATTTAGCGCACGTAACAAGAGGGTTGTCCCTGGAAAAATTATGTATGAAAAAGCCACTCTGATAGGGAAACAAAATTACAATTGCAGACAGAAAAAGAAAAGAAAATAGGTAGGCGCTGCACTTGTGGCGATGCGCTCTCCCCGGGGAGAGCAGCCCGAATTTCATGCAGAGAAATCTGCTGTGACATAAAGTGGTATAAATAAATAGTGGGACCAGCCGCCATGGCGCAGTGTTAGCGCCTTGGATTCCGGACTGGAAGGTCGTGGGTTCGAATCCCATAAGTCGGGCTCCGGCCGGCCTCCTACCCAGAGTGAGTGTGCTGTGGGCTCAGTGGGAAGACTGGGACCACACGGTCGAGCTTCATCCACTTTACGGATGCGAATTTGAGAGTGTTGCTCTAATTACCTGACCAACACTGCAGTTGTCTGTATCTCTCGGGCCTGGTTGACGCCGGGATATATTGTGACAGTAAGCGTAGAGAACAACCCTGTCAAGTAGTCTCAAAGCGGATGCACCTCCACAGCAGTATCATTACATCATCCTCATCATCATTGATCATCATGCAATAATAAAAATTGCCTATGATTCGGTGGCCTCCGTTGCTCTGGTCTCATGGTGACCTCAGATTCGGTTTCCCCATACGCTTCTGTGCCTGTGGTGAATTTGTGTCAAAGCCTTTGGGGTTGGAGGTTCGCGGGGAGGCGGTCGTTGGAGGGACGTTGTGGTGGTCGCCACCTTCGGTGGGTGGCTCATTCAGTCTGGCTCCGCGACTGAGCTAATACTGTCGTTAGTAGGGAGCTTAGTAGGTGGTGTCCTGCGTATGTTAGCTCAGAACAGGCACCACTGAACACCACCAAAGTGACCCAGCAGAAGTGCAGGGCCCCTCTGGCTGGTGGCCCCTCGGCGGCCTAATATTGATGGGCTCCCTGTGGACTCCCGACCCCGGGGTGAGACACAACGAATCTGGGTATGGCTGTGGCGGGGACATTGAAACGAGCGGCGTGGGAACAGCAGGACGGGAGCGTCACAGAAGACGAGGCAGCAAAAAATGAATAAATAAAAAGTGGGGATTATACGTTTGTTGGATGTATACCTATCTCCTTTTTTTAAATCATAGTTTGAACTTTTATTGTTGATGATGGTAGTTTTGTTTTCTTTTGTTTTATTTTGTTGTTGGGTTCTTTGTTTTTGTTTTTTGTATTTTTCTTGGGGGGGGGGGGGGGGGGGGGGGGGGGGGGGCATGGTTGCTAATCCCTAATCAAGGCAAGGGCCGGATGAAAAAAGTATGCAAATGCTTACTCTGTTACCCTTCGAAAATAAAGATTATTCAATCATTCAAGATTATTCATTCATTCATTCATTCATTCATTCATTCATTCATTCTCTCATTCATTCATTCTTTCTCTCCCTCTAAGAGGTGGTAGTGGAACATTTCATTTATTTTAATTTGTTTGACTCATTATGTTTTCTTGGTTGCTACTTACTTATTACCGGTTTTTTTCATAATCATTATTTGATTGTTTACTGATCTTTGTCTCTGTGTGTGTGCTTTTAATCATCTAATTGTTGTCTTTCTGTCCTTGTTTCTTGTCTTTGGTTTGTTACTGTTGTTGAGTCAAGTCAAGTCAAGTCAATTTTTTTAATTTCCAGTTGGTCCATTGAATAAGCATTGATTTGCTTTTTTCAATTGATTTGCTTTTTTTGTTGATGTCTCTTGTTTGTGTTATTAAATTTTGGTTTATGATTGTTGTTGTTGTTTAGTTAGAGCTTAAGGACAAGGACTGGATATAAAAAGCACATGAGTACATATTCATTATCCTCGAAACAAAAGAACTTGTCTTGACGACTTGACTTGACTTGACTTGACTTGACTTGACTTGACTTCTCTCTCTCTCTCTCTCTCTCTCTCTCTCTCTCTCTCTCTCTCTCTCTCTCTCTCTCTCTCTCTCTCGGGGGTGAGTTGATCTCAAGGTAACAACAACACGCATTTTTGTAAGCAGTGTGATAATTACACATTTTTGCTTAATTAAGAGTGTAATCAGACCTTTTTGACAGTAGCTACCTACACAGTGTGATGACTGACAGTCTGCTGATCACGGTGATATAAGTTGTATGACTGTCAGTAACCATGCCGCTGAGCAGTGAGGGTTTTCGTGTCAGGTGTGGCATTTTCTTAGGAGTTTACCTGAACTTTATGGCTAAGCGTGTCAAGTTTGTACTCAAAATGCGTACAAGACATGTGACTGCGCGGAACAGAGTCGATGTTTCCCTCTTCGTGTTTGTGGCTGCCTACCTGCTCTGCTGTGGTGACGTGGAATTGAACCCCGGCCCTACAGACGGAAGTCAGCCTGCTCAGGAAGGAGGGGCAGACACCAATACGGAAACGGTAAACAGAACAGGTGTGGATGACGGGAGTAGCTCTTCCTTGTGTCCCCCCTCTCAGACTTCAGCTGACTCTGCTGTCCCTGGTGTGGCAGTGGATGCTAGTGCCCAGATCCTGGAGATGCTGGGGTCTCTGGGAGGGAAGATCCAGTCCATTGAAAGGAACATGTCTACCATGGCGAGGGACATGGCAAACATCAAGAACGACGTGGGACAAGTCAGAAACAAGTGCGAGGAAATAGGACAGAGGTGTGAAAATCTGGAAAAAGAAAGTCAGCGTCTTACCTCATCACTGACTGAAATCAAAGAAGATGTGGACACTCTCTTCGATGTCCACACAGAAAACAAGACAGACATTCAAAAGTTGTCCTCTAGTTTTGAAAAAATGAAAAGTCAAATGGAAGTGCTAGAAGACAACTGTGAAAAACTGGAAAGTTTCTCCAGGAGAGACAATTTAAGAATGTTCGGTGTCCCTCAAACAGAGAAATTTGAAAATTATGACACCTGTGCCAGACTGGTAGCTGACACCCTCAACAGAGCAGACGGACAAGGACGCTGGACTCCAGGCGACATAGCAAGAGCGCACAGAGTGGGTGTGAGCAGAGATGGACAACCCAAGCCGCTGATTGTCAAATTCCAGCGATGGAAAGACAAAATGGCTGTCATCACCAACCATGACTTGAGGGAGAAACTAAAAGAGAGTGGCGTGACTGTTGCCAATGACCTGACCAAGAAGCAGGCCAACTTAGTGTCAGAGGCCAGAAAGGAGGGCAAGGTGGCCTACTTCAAGAGAGGCAGGCTTGTGGTGGAGCCCAGACAACCTGACCCAAGGACTTATGCAGAAGTTGCAGCCACTACAAGAAAACCCTTGGATGCCAGATCCTCACCTGGAGCAGGAACGACTAGGACCCCGGAACAGCCAACTGCACTGCGCCCTGAGCAGCCAGAGGTACCGGGACACCGCAACGGGGATTCCCCTTTGGGCTTCCGTGACAGCAGTCATGTCAGCAGTGCACGTGATGTGCGCAGCCGGCGGGATGGAGAGAGAGGCGGTGAGGGGGTTTCCCCTCTTCGCTTCAGTGGCAGCAGTCATGTCAGCAGTGCACGTGATGAGCGCAGCCGGCGGGATGGAGAGAGAGGCGGTGAGGGGGTTTCCCCTCTTCGCGTTGGTGGCAGCAGTGCACGTGCACCACGCAGCCAGCGGGGTGGAGGGGGAGGAGGTAACGGGGATTCCCCTTGTGGTCGCGGGCAGGACAATCACGGCCACAGAGCACGTGATGCACGTGAGCAGAACGAGGAAGGCGGAAATGGTGAAGGGGGTTCCCCTCTTCACTTGAACCAGGACAATCAGAGCGACACGGGACGCACTGCGCGTGCGCAACGTGGCGGAAGAGGGAATTCCGCACGTGGCACACAGACCAGTACGGGTCTACACCACTTCTGGTCCCCTCGGCCTTCCCCTCCTGTCAACAAGGGCCCAGCCAACAATGCGCGACCCAGACGGTCAACTCGCAACGCACCGTAGGACAGGCCGGACCATCTTGGGACTCTGAACTTCCTTCTTTACAATGTTGAAAATTTGTATAATAAAATAAACGATTTTGCTTTCATTGATTATGCTTCTTCTTTTGATGTTGTTTGTTTAACAGAAACTTTCATTGATGATGTATTTGATTATAGTGGTATTTTTCGTGATTTTGTCAAACTTGCTGCTCCTGCTAAAAGACTGTCTCGTTTAGGTAGAAACTCTGGAGGCGTTCTATTGCTAGTAAGAAAATCTTTGTCAGCTTTTATCTCAGAAATCAACATTAATTGTCAAAATACTGTAGCTGTAAAGATTAAGAAGTCTTTGTTTAACTGTGACAAGGATGTGCTGATGGTGGCATGTTATGTCGTACCAGAAAATGGCCCATTGTATGACACAATGGCGATTAAGGATGGTGTAGTGAATTTAGAAGAAAGCCTCCTGCAAGTTCTTCAGAATGATAACATGCATTTACTGATCCTTGGTGATCTGAATGCAAGAACTGGGAGTGCACAGCCTAGCCAGGAAGATGTAGTTAGTTATACAACTACTTTTGAGGATGATAATGATGATAACGAAGATTCCTTTGGTAATGATATTTTAAGGCGAAACTCAAAAGATAGTACTGTAAATAGCTTTGGCCAATCCTTGTTAAACTTGTGTTTTATGTTTGATTGTGTTATATTGAATGGTTGTTGCGAGAGTGTTTCTAATGGAGATTTCACATATGTTTCACCACATGGATGCAGTGTTATTGATTATGTTATTCTGTCAAAAGATATGTTTTCTCCTAACTGTTGTGATATGAATGTTAGTGATCATATTGATTCATGGCACTTGCCTGTTGAATTCGTGTGGAAAAAAAACAGAGGTAGACACCAGTCCACAGAATGTAGTCAATGCAGGCACTGAGGAGCGTTTTATCTGGTATGAAGACTGTCTACACACGTATGTAGATGAACAAAAGTCAGCAGACTTCAAGCAAAAGTTAGAGCAGGCTGTCACATCTATTAATACTGATATTAACACCTCCTTGAATATATTCATGGAAACACTGTACAGTGCAGCTGCTTGCATGGTAAGAACAACAGGGAATAGGAAAAGAACAAACGACTGGTATGATGAAGAATGTAAGCGAAAGAAAAGAAGAGTGAGAGGATTATTAAGAAAATTTAAAAGAACAAAAAGAATGTGTGAAGAAAAAAGGATAGCATATGTAACAGAAAGAAAACAATACAAACTTTTGTTAAAAAAGAAGAGAAATGACTTTGATGAAGCAAGATTAGTGAAACTTAAGGAATCGATTCATGATGCAAAACTGTTTTGGAAAACTATTCGGTCGGTAAACAGAAAAAAATCCATTTATAATAACATTAGTATTAATCAGTGGTATGACCATTTTTTTTGCACTATTTAATGAAGAAGAAGAACCACAGCTAGAAGAAAATGGCGAAATTGAAGAGGATGACTTGTCAGATGTTTCCATGGCAACATGTAATGAGCCAATTTCTAGACAAGAAGTTATAGCCAGCATTGGTAAACTCAAGTCTGGAAAGAGTGCTGGTCCTGACAAGATTGTCAGTGAAATGTTGAAACATGCTGGTAATGATGTTATTGATTTTCTTGTTTCCTACTTTAATAAACTCTTTGATTTTGGCCTTTTCCCCGTGGAATGGTCAAGATCAATAATAGTTCCTATCTTTAAAAAAGGAGATATAGACCAGCCAGGCAATTATCGCGGAATAGCGTTGACTAGTATAGTTAGCAAAGTCTACACTGGTATTTTAACCAAAAGGCTTTCTACATGGGCTAGGGAAGAGGAAAAGATAACTGAACAACAAGCAGGCTTCAGAGCAGGTTACAGTACAGTCGACCACATTTTCACACTTTTCGCCATTGTTCAAAAATTTTTGCTACGAAATGCTAAACTTTATGTTGCCTTTGTTGATTTTAGAAAGGCATTTGACTCTGTAAACAGAAACAATTTGTGGAGAGTTTTGAGAAAATATGGTGTAAATGGCAAAATGTATAAAGCTGTACGAAGTGTCTATAATTCTGTATTGGCATGTGTGCGTGATAAGAATTATTATTCAGACTATTTTGGTTGTCCAAAAGGAGTTAGACAGGGTTGCCTGCTCAGTCCTCTTTTGTTTTCTTTATTCATAAACGAATTGGCTCTTGAAATGTCCAAAACTGGAAAACATGGCATCCAACTGATATCTGATACTGTTGAAATATTTTTTATTGTTGTTTGCTGATGACATTATTTTATTATCTGATACTGCTGTTGGTCTCCAAAATCAATTGAACTGTCTTAAGAGAGAAGCTGATAGATTGTGTTTGGTTGTTAATCTTGAAAAGACAAATGTAATGGTTTTCAGAAAGGGAGGGTACTTAGGCTCTCGGGAAAGGTGGGTGTATGGGAATGAGCAAATTAAGGTCACTAATTCTTATAAATATTTAGGAATGGGTTTCACAACAAAATTAAGCATTAGTAGTGCTCTGGTAGATGTTTGTAGCAAAGGGAAAAGAGGGGTTATGGAAATACTGAAATCCATGAAAAAATTAAATACAGCAGATCTAGAATTGTTTTGGAAGATGTTTGACACACAAATAGAACCAATATTAACGTATGCATCTGAGGTTTGGGGATTGTGTGAGGAAGGTAAGCTAATTGAAAAAGTTCACACATTCGCTATAAAGAGATTTCTATCTGTGCCCTTGCATGCATCCAATAATTTAGTCTATGGGGAAAGCGGAAGATATCCGTTATACGTAAGAACATGTGTTAAAAGCATTAAATATTGGTTAAAATTGGCTAAACTACCAGCCTCTAGAATATGTAGGCAGGCCTATGAAATGCTGGTCTTACAACATGAAACTGGTCGACACAACTGGGTGTCTAATGTACAGAAAACTTTATGTGAGAATGGATTTGGTATTGTGTGGCTGAGTCAAGGTGTAGGATGTGAATATAGTTTTATAAATGAATTTAAAGATAGACTTATTTCATGTTATAAACAGAATTGGCATTCGGAAATAGTGAATAATGACAAATACAGGTGGTACAGCTCGTTTAAGAGCGTATTCCAAACAGAGAATTATTTGTCTTTTCTAACCAACAAATGGTGCAAGATCAGCCTAACTAGATTTCGGCTGAGAGTTAGTGGCCTTAAAAATTGTAAGCAATGGTTTTCAAGTGAAGATAACTCTAATGATAGTATGTGCCCTTCATGCCAAAATGCCACAGAAGATGAACCTCACTTTCTCT
>CM060320.1:57956516-57969016 GCA_030674155.1 Stramonita haemastoma | reverse complement strand
AAGCAGGCATGTAGGCAGTTAGAGATTCAGACAGTCAGACAAATAGGCGGGCAGACTTTATGATAATGAAAAGAACGATAATAATAACTACAGTAGTAACGATAATAACAAAAAAATATAGCAACAACAATGACAATAATATTGATGATGATGATGATGATGATGATGATGATGATGATGATGATGATGTGATGATGATGATGATGATGATGATGATGATGATGATGTGATGAGATGAAATGAGATGACGACGACGACGACGACGACGATGACGACGACGACGACGACGACGATGTATGATGATGATGATGATGATGATACTAGTACTACTAGTACAACAACAACAATAACAACAACAATAACTACTACTACTACTACTACTACTACTACTACTACTACTACTACTACTACTACTACCACTACCACCACCACCACCACCACCACCACCACCACCACCACCACCACCACCACCACCACACTACTACTACTACTACTACTACTACTACTACTACTACTACTACTACTACCACCACTACTACTAACAATAATAATAATAATACATGAGAATGCCATAAGGTTCTCAGGAGACTTCCTGTTTTCTGTGACAAGGCGCAAACTAAAGTAGTTCGGGCACGTCACACGAACATCTGGACTGGCCAACAATGCCTTACAGGGAAAGGTATACGAGGGGGTAGATGAAGAGGCAGACAGAGAAAACGATAGGAACACAGCATCAGAGAGTGGATTGGTCTTGAGTGGAAGGCAAACTACGGAAAACTGAGAAACGCAAGGAATGGAGGAAGCTGGTTGCATAATCTTCAGCAGTGCTCCAAAGGTCAGCCAGACTACGGATTGGGATACAGAAAAGCTCTCCTGTCTTGTTGATAAATGTTTATAAAGCTCTTTTGTTTTTTCACAAATATTGAATGGAGCTCTGATTGTGTTAACGTACTTTTAACAAAAAAAAGCATATATGCACATAGTTACACAAAAATAAGCTTAAAAATGAAAACAAAAATTCTCAACAGAGGATTAACAACTACTCTAATCCCAAAGTATGCCAGAGAGCTGGTGCTGGAATTGACTTACCAGGCCTATTCCACATTTTTTAAAATTCTGCTGTTTACTCTTCTCTAACATTACTGTCTTCAATTTTCGTCTCTCGGCAGCAGCTCTACGGTTCACCAATGGTGAGATTTTGTGTATGCACACATTTTTGCTCACCATTAAGGTATCCAAAGTCCGCCTGCAGAAGCGATGTCTAAACGGAACATCGGTGTGCATGTCTTATCTAAATTGTGTCATATGTTCATATCAGCATGCAATGGACTATTTTCCCACAAAAAAGTGAGTTTTAACATATGCACAAGATATTCTGCATGGCTTTGCACATGGGACCTCGGTTTATAGTCTCATCGGAAGGACTTTTGGGGGAAGTGGAGTCAATCAGTACTGATTTGAACTTTAGGAGGGGAAATCTGCTTAAACAGGTGCTCAACAAGTAGGCTAGCTCGATTCCGGGCCTGCCCTCAGATCAAGTGCAACACTCTGACTACCTCCTCCCCCTGTGACATCTCAGTGCTGCTGTATATATGCCTCTAAAATCCCAATCTCATGACCTAGCCACTCTCAGGCTTTGGTTCATCCCACACACTGAAAGCAGATTACTGCCAGAATGCCAATGTTTGGTCACAACGAGGCAGGAGAACAATGAGAACATGGATGATATGGAGTTTATATAGGCTACGGCTGTATCTTGTAAGAACGAATCATTCAGCCTACTCTTCAGTCAATCACAAAATTAAAGGTATTAACAAATTAAAATTTACACACCCACGCGCACACACCCACACACACCCACACACCCACACACACCCACTTCCATGCATGTGTGTGCGAACGCGTGCGCGCGTGCGCGAGCGCAAGCACACACACACACACACACACACACGCACACACACACACACACACACACACACCATTGTCACGCTCCTTAAGGGCGTGTGAATATAACCCCACCCATACCCACTCTATCTAACTTCCCGACAACAACAAACGCAGAACAAAGAAGAAATTTCCAATCTTTACTATTCAATTTCGATGATAATGAAAATCAACAATCAAAATAACAAGGCAAAAACAACGCACCAAAATGCACTTCCTCACACTCACAAAAATCTTATATAGTAAACAACAACAACAACAACAACAAAATAACAATGCAGAAATCACACGCAAAAAATATACAAGTTTTCACACCCCACATACAACCGCACTCTAATCTAAATATTATATATTAACTCTAATTTAAGGTCCTGTATTTCTCACTCTTGTCTTTGAAGTCCAAAAATGAATTAAAAAAACACACACAAAAAAAACACACACCAAAAGAATCACTTTCCTGACAATACGATGGAGAAGACGAAGCAGACGAAGAAGACGTGCTGGGAGAACATCAAGAGAGGACGTCATCAAGATGGCGGAACTGTAAACAAGTAAGTAAGTCTTCAATTTTAACGTCTTTCCACTTTAAGTGATACCAGACGACCCTAAGATAGGAGACTGGATAGGCAAGAGAGAAGAGAGAGAGAGAGAGAGAGAGGAGGAGAGAGAGGAGAGAGAGAGAGAGAGAGAGAATGGATGAACGGAGAGCGGAGGTGGTGGGATGATGTGGAGTAGGTGTAGTGTGTGTTGTGTGTGGGGAGATGACGGAGGTGATGGTGTGAGTTGGTAGGATGTGAGGAGTGAGATGGTGAGGTTGGAGTGTGAGAGAGAGAGAGAGAGAGAAAATAGTAACAGCACATAAAAGGTATTCTTAACATTAACAGATCAAGAAAAATATTGAACATTTAAAAATACCAAAAGAACTACAAGAACTACAATAAATGCCCTATAGGACTTAACAACAAACCTTTAGCAATGTCAAACGTTAGATTTACATTGTTCAAAACTTCATCAATGGCATTCTCAGAAAAGGCAGGGAGATGATGTTTTTTTAATTTCTTACATTCAAGTATGATATGGGTATTTGAAATGTATCCACCACATAAGCATTTTTAACATCCTTGCTGAATTTTGTCACGAAAGCATTTAGGCTAATCTTATCCTAAAAAATATGCCTTGAGTTTTCTCTCTTTGACAGCATTTGTACAAGTCTCTAAATGATCAATGTATTCAACTATACTCTTCCCTCTCGGAGTTGAATGTTGAGGCAGCTTGTTTTGCCGATGCTTTTCTGTAAATTTATTTAAAGATGCTTTTTCTAACAGCTGATAAACAAGTGAAGAGTAACGTCTGCTGGTTTTTTTTTTTGCAAAGAAACTGGTAAACATGAATCGAACAACCAGATCAAGAAGTGTGGGAGGGCGGTCTACGTCAGTGAGTAAGAAAAGCATTCCTGACTCTTCACAAACTAGCGTAATTATGAAAAAAGGCTTGTTGAAAAAAACGATGCGACAAAATCTCCAAACTGACACTGATGACGGACTTGAAAGTAAGAAAGTTAAAAATAAAAAAAATGACCATAACAACACGGAGGAATTTTTAAAAGACATTAAATCGGTTATGATAAAATTATGCGATCGTTTGGCTTCGCTGGAATCGACTGTGAAAAAGCGAAATGAGACAATCGCGAAGTTGAACAGAATTCCAGTGTCTGTGTCAGACAGCCAGACACACAGACAACACTGTGATCGCTGCAACTTACGCAGAAGTAGCGAAAGCTAAACCGTCTGTTCAAGCACAAGAAACATCAGTGCCGAAGCCAAAAGGGGCTCAGTTATCCAAGAAAAGGAAGCTGTCTTGGAAAGAAAAGGCCTCAACTGAGACTCCCAGAAGCTCAAAAAGAACAGTACAAAATGACGTAATTTCAAGAAAAAATGACATCATGAAGACCACGCAAATTCAAAGAAAAAAGTCTACTGTTAAGTCAGTCCTAGAAAAAAGTTCCTCCATGCCTGTAGATCTCCCACGAGTGCTTGTTCTACACGATTCCACTTTGAACAAAGTAAATCCTGTTCGTTTAGGCCTGTCTTATGGGCTTCAAGTGGCGGAAAGAAAGGCATACACAGTGGAGAGCATCAGGAGCGTTGCTGAAGAAGCCAGACAACACCTGCACCCTGCTCCTGATTGTGTCGTGCTGCACACGGGGATCAATGATCTCAAGGGGAAAGATGCTACACTATGTGGCAAGAACATGGCGTCTGCTGTGAAAGCCGTGCAAAGCATCTTTCCTCGATCACACATCGTGTGCAGCAAGGCTTACCAGTAAAGCAACAACGGCTGGAGTCGAAACGCGTGGTCTACAATGCCCATACATTTTCAGAGGCTACAGAACAAAATATTCAAAATCTATCCTATGTAGACCATGAGAACATTCTTTCATCTAGACATCTCCAAGACGGTTTGCACCCTACAGAGCAGGGAGCTAGTCTGCTGGCCAGGAACCTGGAGCGACATCTGCACCGCCTCTACTGGGAACAGCCCCGGCGAAGGCAGAGAGGGGGAAGGTTCGGCGCTTCCAACGCTAGGCAAGACTACCACTGGCCTCCCAGACCCCGCCACCTCCTGCCACCTCCTGGCTTCTGTCCTCTGCATCGGCCATGGCTTCCTGGTCCTTAGCTCTTTTGTTCAATGTTGGACTGCATCCTGTTTTAGTCATTTCTAACTTGTTAGAAAAATTGTAGTTAAAATCATAAAAATGTTCAATATTAGTATTTTAGTCACATAATGAAGAAAAACGAACACAGAAAAACTGAATTATCTGAAGGAGTAAAGATTCTTCAGTGGAGTGCTAGGAGCATTGCAACAAACATTTTAAGATTTGAACATTTTTTAAGTTGTCACTTTTATTCTATACTAGTCCTGCAGTCTTTGAATGTTTGTAAAAATAAAATGCCCAAATTAGAGCATTTTTATTACCCGCCATTATGTAGCATTGATGATGTTTCTAAAAAGGTAAAAACAGCCATATATATAAAAAGGCAGGGTTTAGATTATCAAAAGTTAGCTTTGTGGCCAATACCTCCAGATGTCAAGGATATTTACTATACTGGTGTGTCTGTCAAAATTAACAAAACAGTAGTATTTAATGTTTTATCTGTATATCTTCCCCAAGGTCCAAAACTTGATAATACTGACTGGCTTAAAAACGTAGATTTTACAAAGAATAAATGGGTGATATTGGGGGATTTTAATGCGCATGCCCCGTTTTGGGATTCGGAATGTACAATTGTCACCAATAATCGTATTGTGGAAAATATTATTGATTCTAAATTATGTCTTTTAAATGATGGCAGGATAACTAGAACACCTGATATTTACTATCACAAGCCTAGTGCCATCGATTTATCATTGATTTCCACTTCTTTAGCACTCGATTGCAAATGGGATGTTAATGAAGATTGTCTTGGTAGTGACCATTTTCCTATTTCTATATCATTTAGTAAAAACATTATCCTAGATTTACCGAAATTTGAAGACAAAATTCCAAAGTATTTGTTTAAATTGGCAAACTGGGAGTCATTCCGAATACACCTTGACCTTTATGATTTATCAAGTGTGGAAAACGATGACGTAAATATTTTCTACAGCCTTTTTACGAAAGCTGTTACGTCAGCGGCTGAGTTCTCTATTACGTCAGCTGCTGAGTTCTCTATTCCAAAGCGTAAAAATCAATGCAGTGGGAAGCATAAAGGCAATATATGGTGGACAAAAGAATGTGAAGAGGCAGTCCATTATAAAAAAGAGAAATTAAAAATATGGTTTAAAGACAGAACTGAAGAAAATCTTATCAATAATAAAAGAGCTAAGCAGCTATGCAAGAAAACAATTGCAAAAGCAAAAAAGACATATTGGACAAATTTTGTCTAAAGGAAGTATCAGAATCAAAAGATATGCAAAAGGTTTGGAAGAAAATCAATAAAATGAAAAATGGATTTCACTTACCAGCTTATCCAATAAAGTTAGAAAACAATAGTTTCCCAAGCACAGCAGAAAAAGCAGAAGCCTTTAATACAATGTTTTCTGAAAGTAGTTTAACTTCAGAACTGTCTCCTGATATTAGACGTAAAAGACAAGAGGAAGCTGAACTATTGAACATGGCAGAACCTCCAGTAGATAATCTGCATTATCTGAATTCTGAAATTCAATACAATGAATTTGTTGAAGTCCTTGAATCCTTTAGAAATAACAGGTCGGCAGTTGGTATTGATTGCTTGTCTTATCAAATGTTAATTAAATTGCCCGAGAGTTGGAAAAAAGTACTATTTTCATTTCTCCAAAAATGTTGGATAAATGGCACTTTTCCTAATGTCTGGAAGCAGTCGATTGTAGTCCCAGTTCTTAAAAGCGGCAAATCTCAATCAACAATAAGCAGCTACAGATCAATTGCCCTCACTTCTCATGTTGGAAAAGTACTTGAAAAAATAGTTCAAAAACGTCTATGGCATTATTGTGAAAAAAACAATATAATTCCTATAAACCAGGCTGGTTTTCGAAAAGGGAGATGTACAACTGATCACTTAGTAAAGTTAACCCATGATATTAAAAAGCAGTTTTCCAAACGAAAGAGTACACTAGCTACTTTTTTTATGTAAGGAAAGCATACGACAGGGTTTGGCATACGAGGTTATTAAACAAATTGAAAAGTATCGGCGTTAGTGGCATGATGTTTCAATACTTAAAGGATTTTCTGTCTGAAAGATCAATCTGTACCAAAGTGAATGGTGTATATTCAGATTTTAAATCTGTTGATATGGGGATACCACAGGGAGCAATTCTGGCACCAATATTATTCTCTATTTTAATTCATGATTTTCCACAGGCGTTGTCAAAAAATACGACTATTGTTCAATATGCAGATGACATTGCCATGTGGATCAACACTTCTCTTAAAAAGAATACAAAAAGTAGAGTGATAAAATGTGTTCAAAAGATTTACCAGGTTGAACTGAACAATCTTAGTAATTACATGAAAGAGAATGGATTGGAGTTATCTGGAGAAAAAAACTTGTCTTGTTCTTTTTAACAATGGGAAAAAAACCCAAACACTACCGTCATTAACACTTGTTGGGGCCACACTTCAATACAAACAAGACGCCAAATTCTTGGGAGTCCATTTAACTAGCAAGTTAAACTGGAAAATGCATATTGAAAACTTGATTTTGAAAGTCAGGAAACGATTAAACTTCTTAAAGATTGTGTGTGCTCAGCCGTGGAGTCAGGATACAAAAACACTTATGCACCTTGCTGTTTCTTTAATTCGGTCTAAACTCATTTCTGGTCAAGAAGTGTATTTTTCTGCTCAGAATTATCTCTTAAAAAAGCTGCAAAGTGTGGATAGCAAAGCAATCAAAATAGCCTTAGGAGTGCCGATTCATGCCAGTACATTAAAAACTTATACAGAAGCTCATTTACTTCCACTTTCTGAGCAAAGAATGTTATCTGTCTCTAAATATGTCATTCGAAGTCTTGCTATTTCAAATTCTGTTCACGATGAAATATTTATTAATCAAAAGGATTATCCAAAAAGAGCTAGGAACATCTCTTTTTTGCAGCCCATAAGAAATTATACTGAAGACCTTATGAAGGAAAATAATATCGATATATCAAACGTCCCAGTTTTACCAGTAGTTCCCCAGATTCCACCATGGGAACATAAATATGCAAATTTTTATATTGACTACACAGAAGCAAAAAAGGACACTAATCAAAACCTACTCAAAATTGAGGTTCAAAATCATATAAATTGTCAGTATTTAAACCACTTGAAAGTATACACGGACGGATCTGTATTAGAATCGGGCATGTGCGGGGCTGCATTCGTTATACCCGACTTAAATATAAAAAGATCTTTTTGTATTGGAAAAGGTTTTACAATATTCACTTCTGAATTGTTCGCAATTTTTATGGCACTAAATTATCTTTCAAATATTTCTCTTGCGATTTACAATGTCGTTTTTTGTGTTGATTCAAAATCAGTGTTACTGGCTTTAAAGCATTGGGACTCTAAACTGAGAAATGATGTTATTTTTGAAATCAAGTTCCTTGTGCATTCTCTTGTTTCTAAAGGTATATTGGGATAAAATTTTGCTGGGTACCATCACATTGCGGTCTTTACTGGAACGAATTGGCAGATTCTCTGGCAAAACGCGGTGCTTCAGAATGTACAAGTGACATAATGATTAATAGTATAGGTCTACGTTTATCTTCATTTGAGATTATTTCAATTCTTGCAAACTCTATTTATTCAAAGTTTTTTAGATTTCACTTAAATCGTTTATGTTGCCCACGAAATATAGAAATTATAATTCATAAATTACGTCTAAATGCTTGGAAAACTAAATATTCAAAAAATGTTTTCTGCACTTGTTCTGCTATTATATCAGTCCATCATATATTGTTTGATTGCCCTGTGCTCATTGCCTCGTATAAAAGCAAAGGGATAGATTTAAGAAAAAAATATGGAAATATCCAAAGTGTCCTGTACGATTCCGAGTCGCATGTCCTAGTATCAGTTGCAGAAAGTATTTGCCAGTCACCATTAGGTCAGTTACTATAAATGAAATTGTATAAACTTATCATCTTTCATTACATTCTTTATCCTTTCACCTTTTCCCCACATCCCCTTTTCAGTGCATCCTTAGGCTAACGTGAATGTGCCATTGTCTAAATCACCTTGTAGTGAACGGACATTAAACCAATGAGAAGAAGAAGAAGAAACACACACACACACACACACACACACACACACACACACACACACACACACACACACACACACACACACACACACACACACACACATTATCCTCGATATTAAAGAATGAAACAAAAAAAAAAAAAAAAAAACAACACACAACACAACACACACACACACACACACACACACACACAACACAACACACACACACACACACACACACACACACACACACAACACACACACCAGGTAATACACTTTAGGAGGATAGTGGGAGTTTCTGCTGTTGAAGGCAGGGACAGGTTTTGAGGATAAGACAGTAAAGGGTTGTATATAAAAAAATAAAAAAAAAGAGCAGAGCAGAGCAGATGATTGCAAAGATGGCAAGCTATTTAGAGGAGCCTGCCGATAATATGGGTGGGAGGGAAGGGAAATGGAAGAAGAGAGATTGAAGGGAAGGGGAAATGGATGGAGGTGAGGGAGGGGGATCCAACAGGGATATGCCAACGTGAATAGATACACAAATTAAGCTGACAAGTTTGAAAAGGTCAGTAGAGTTGGGTTTTTTTTCCCTGTCTTCTATCACGTTCATGAAAGGGACAGAACCCCGGAGGTTCTGAAAGAAAGAAAGAAAGAAAGAAAGAAAGAAAGAAAAAGAAAGAAAGAAAGACAGACGAAGACAGACAGAAAGAAAGACAGAAAGAAAAAAGAAAGAAAGAAGAGGGGCAAAAATAGGGGAGTGTGGCCTAAAGGGAAAGTGGTGGCATGTTGATAGGCTTATACCCTTGGAATTTATCAGCTCTGTGTGTGTGTGTGTGTGTGTGTGTGTGTGTGTGTGTGTGGTGTGTGTGTGTGTGTGGTGTGTGTGCATGAATGCGCGCGAGCGTGTATGTATATGTGTTGTCAATGTGGTGTGTGGTGTGTGTGTGTGTGTGCATGAATGCGCGCGAGCGTGTATGTATATGTGTTGTCAATGTGTGTGCGTGTGCGTGTGTGTGTGTGTGTGTGTGTGTGTGTGTGTTGTGTGTGTGTGTGTGTGTGTGTGTGTGCGTGCGTGCGTGCGTGTGTGTACATGCATATTATCTGCATTCTTGAGTGTGTACAAGTACATGAATTTATGCAAGAGAAAGAAATAATAGACCTGTATATTTCCCCCATTCCTTGCATAGTGCTCAGAGCTTCCCCAAAGGTGAGATTTTTGCATTATGCAACCATTTTTGCCTACCATTAAGGTAGCCGCATTCCAACTTTGAAGATAATGGCTAACCATGACACCGTGTGCACGGGGCTTATTATATTTTTACCATAAGTTCTCACCAACATGAATGGTCTACTCTTCCAAACGGCAGAAAGGTTATTGTTTTTACAAGTAGCAAGATGCTCTGCGTGCCTTCATTTTAAATGTGAACGCACATAGATCATCCTGCGTACTTGTAAAAACAACAATACCAAAACTTTCTGCCGTTTGGAAGAGTAGGCCATTCATACTGTTCAGAACTTACTTTTGGGACTTCAGTTTAGTCTCCTGCAAAGGAAATTCAGGAGAGTGGAATCATTACTGATGTTAACTTCAGAGAAAACATCCTCTTGAACAGGCATCTAGGTGGTAAATTGAACCCGTACTCAATCCCAGGCCATCAATCATGAGCACAATGCTTTCCCCACTAGGCTATTCCGCCCCCTCCTCATAACACGTAAAAGAGATGAACCAGAAATAAAGTAACATCAACTTTCAAACATTGATCTTTATATCAAAACGCATTTCCACACATACTTGACTTAACTTCTCTCATAACTCTAAAAAAAAGTCACGTTAGGTGGCACTGCACTGGAATCTGTCAAGCAAGGAGTCTTGAGACAAGTTGAACTCATTGAAACCCATCATTCCTCTGGAGGGAAGAAAAAATCACAGAAAGGAAAAAGTTTGGGTGCAGACTACTACTGACACAGTAGTACCAACAGTCGCCAAGTTGAAATATTTGCATAAATGGAGATGGATCTATGTAAAGGGCAGACGCATTTCCATAATGTTACAGCTGTATGATAGGTATGCGGTGACCTCAAGAAGAAGGGTTGGATACTATTGCGACATTGACAGTGGTGTAGAATAAGCTGAATGATCTTTTTGTGTTGGGACCAGTAGCGGGATTTCTTTGTGGAGCATGGTGTTAGAAGTTTGGGGTTACTGTGCAGGATGGCATGCACAAACCCACGCACAGGCATACACACACACACACACACACACACACACACACACACACACACACACAACACACACACACACACACACACACAACAAACACACAACACAACACACAACACACACACACACACACACACACACACACACACACACACACACACACACACACACCACACACACATAATGGAGATGGAAAAGTCTATTGCAAGTAGGAACAGATAAGAAGTGTAATTATAAGAGAAGGTCCTAGGTTGGACTTAAGTGTGCCTTGAGTCTGGCTTTGTAAGTATCAAAAGTAGGCTTTGGGCGAAGTGAGAGAGGGAGGTCATTCCAGACATAGCCACTCTCAGGCTTGTTCCAGGGCACACAGAGAAAACAGACTACTGCCAGAGATCCAATATTTGGCCACAAGGAGACAGGATAGGACAACAAGGGGTGGTATATATACATACACACACAGATATATATATATATATATATATGTATATATATATATATATATATATATATATATATATATATATATATATATATTATATATATATAAGAAGAGCAGAGCAGAGAAGTGCAAAAATGGCAAGCTATTTATACCATCCTATCGATAATATGGGTGGGAGGGAAGGGAAAGGGAAAAAGAAGAGAGATTTGGTGAGGGGTTGGGGAGGCAGAGAAAAAGGGATGTGGGATGGGGGACAGAAGGGAGTGGATGGCGCAACAGGGATATGCCAAACTGAATAAATACACAAATGAGCTGACAAGTTTGAAAAGGTCAGCAGAGGTGTTTTTTCCCTGTTGTCCATCATGTTCATGAAACGACCAGAACCCTAGGGGTTCTGAAAGAAAGAAAGAAGATGGGAAAAATTGAGAAGTGTGTAGGGAAGAAAATAGTGGCAAGTGGGTAGGCTTTACATTGAACGTTTGTCAGTGTGTGTGTGTGTGTGTGTGTGTGTGTGTGTGTGTGTGTGTGTGTGTGTGTGTGTGTGTGTTGTGTGTGTGTGTGTTGTGTGTGTGTGTGTGTGTGTGTGTGTGTGTGTTGTGTGTGTGTGTGAGTGTGTGTATGTATGTGTGTGTGTATGTGTGTGTAGTGTTTGTGTGTTTGTGCGTTTGTGTGTGTATGTGTGTGTGCGCACGCGCGCGCACGTGTGTGTGTGTAGTGTGTGTGTGTGTGTGTGTGTGTGTGTGTGTGTGCGTGTGTTTGTGCAGATATATATGTGGGGAAGGGATAGCTTAGTGGTTGCAGTGTTCAGTTTGCTATCTGAAGGTTTGGGTGAGTTACCATCAAGACACCCATTTGAGGAACTCCCCCCCCCATCCCCAGGAATTCCCACCTGATCCCCCAACTCCCTCTCACCGCACCCCCCCCCCCAACATACACATAAACACACACGTATGTGCACACACACATGCACACACACAATTGCATGCCTGCGCACACACACACACTCACATATGCACACATACCAATCCTACACACACACACACAAATACACACAAATACATACACAAACACATACACACACACAAACACACACATCGTGTGCCGGTGGGAACAGATGACATTTACAAAACTGCATACACACGGGGACTGGATATAAA
>CM060320.1:57914016-57946516 GCA_030674155.1 Stramonita haemastoma | reverse complement strand
GTGACCTTTGCACGTGCAATTCGTGAGGTCACCAAAAGAATTAAGATCCGGACATTTGGCTGCTATCCCAGCAACATTGCCCGTCACGTCAAGTTCTGACAAGAATGGCTACACAATGATTGAAAAGAAAATAGATAGCTGTGACTGCATGAATAGTGACAGAAAAGTTTTAAGTCTTGTAAGTACAAAATGATAGTGGTATTAATTCATTTTCGTTCTTCTTGTCGCGGGCAAACACTGCCGGTTTTGCATTCACCCACTGTACTCCTAGGCTAGTTTCTTGGCCAACTCGCCTCCACAAGCCAACTGTTGTGTGACAGTGTGCATTAGTCCTAGCCGTTAATGCAAGGATATTGGGCAAAACCTGCAAATAAGGGTGACAGCATGGTTTTTGGTTTACACATGCTTTGAACCAACCTCTACAATCCTGGCATTGGAAACAGCATATTGCCATCTGTTTCCTATTCCAGATGATGCTTAAAGATATAGGACCCACTTTCTACAGACCTTGACGAGCATAACCACCCCCTAACCCTAAAAGGTGTTGATCCACTTGTCCCTTTTCAGCGTCAAGAAGCATCATACTCCTCCCCCTCCCTAACCTACCCCTATCATACCCTTCCCCTAAACGTTCTCCTTCCCTACGCTTCCCCCTATTACTCCCTTTTAACCTCCTTTCCTTTACTTACCCCTATCATACTCCCACCCCTAAACCTCTTCCCCTTACACTTACTCCCATCATACTGCCTCCCCCTAAACCTCCCCTTCCTTCACCTACCCCCCCATTCATACCCCTCCCCTAAACCCCACATACTCCCCACCTCCCTCCCCCCCACAATACTCCCTACCTAACCTACCCCCATACTCTCCACCTTAACCTCTTCCTTCCCTACACTACCCCCATCATACTCCTACCCTACAATACTGCTCCATCTAAACCTCCACATCCCTACACCTACCCCCATCCACCATACTTCTCCCCCTAAACCTTGTTTCCTACAAATGCCGCCATCCCCTTCATGCTCCTCCCCAAACCTCTTTCTCCTTCCCTACACCTACCCCAATCATACTCCTCATCATTTCCCACACCTACCCCCATCAATCATACTCCTTCCCTAAACCTCCTCCCTCCCAGAACCTACCCCTAGCATATTACCCCATAAACCTCCTCCCTACACTATCCCCATCATACTCCTACCCTACATCTACCCTCACCATACTGTTCCCTCTGAACCTCCACATCCCTACACCTATCCCCACCCTCTCCACCATACTTCTCCCCCTAAACCTCCCTTTTCCCTACAAATGCCTCCATCATAGTGCTCCCCAAACCTCCTCCCTCCCAGAACCTACCCCTAAATACCTTACACTTACCCCCAAACCTTCACCTCTCTTCCTACACCTACCCCCATCATACTCCCCCTAAACCTCATCCCTCCTTCATCATACTCCCCCCCTAAATCCCCTCCCTACACATACCCCAACAATACTCCTCCCCAAACTTTCACCTTCCCACACCAACACCCATCATACCTCCCCTTCCCTACACCTAACCCCATCATACTCCCCACCATAAACCTCTTCCTTCCCTACACCTACCCCCCTCATACTCATCACCATGAACCTCTTCCTTCCCTATACCTACCCCCATCATACCCCCCCTGAAACTTACCACACTTACCCCCACCATACTCCCCTGCACCTACCCCATCATATTACCCCATCATACCTAAACCTCCTCCCTACAACTTTCCCAATCATACACATCCCCCTAAACCTCCTCCTTCCCTACACCTACCCCCACCGTACTCCTCCGCTTAAACCTCCTCCCCCCTACATCTACCCCCACCATACTGTTCCCTCTAAACCTCCACATCCCTACACCTACCCCAACCCTCTCCACCACACCTCTCCCCTAAACCTCCCATCTCCCTACAAATGCCCCCATCATACTCCTCCTCAAACCTCTTTCTCCTTCCCCACACCTACCCCCATCATACTCCTTCCCTAAACCTCCTCCCTCCCTACAACTTCCCCCACTATACTCCTCCCCTAAACCTCCTCCCTCCCTACACCTACCCCATCATATCCCTCCCCCTAAACCTCCTCCCTCCCTACACCTACCCCCATCATATCCCTCCCCCTAAACCTCCTCCCTCCCTACACCTACCCCCATCATATCCCTCCCCTAAACCTCCTTCCTCCTTACACCTACTCCTACCATACTCCTCCCCCTAAACCTCCTCTTCCTCCTTCCCTACACCTACCCCCATCATACTCCTCCCTCAAACCTCCTCCCTCCCTATACCTACTCCCACCATACTCCTCCCCCAAACCCCCTTCCTCCTTACACCTACCATACTCTCTCCCCCCCTAAACCTCCTCCCTCCCTACACCTACCTCCATCATACTCTTCCCCCTTAACCTCCTCCCTCCCTACACCTACCCCCATCATACTCCTCCCCCTAAACTTACTCCCTACACATACCCCACCATACTCCTCCCCCTTAAACCTCCTCCCTCCCTACACCTACCCCCACCATACTCCTCCCCCTTAAACCTCCTCCCTCCACCTACCCCCACCATACTCCTCCCCTTAAACCTCCTCCCTCCCTACACCTACCCCCACCATACCCTCCCCCTAAACCTCCTCCTCCTTCCTCCCTACACCTACCCCTACCATATCTCTCTCCCCCCCCTTAAACCTCATCTAAACCTTCTCCCTCCTTACATCTACCCCCTACTCCGCCTAAACCTGCTCCTCCATCCCTACACCTACCCCCATCATACCCATCCTTCACTACTCTCTCTCTCTCTCTTAAACTTCCACCTCCCTCCATACACCTACCCCCACCAACCTCCTACACCTTCTACACCTACCCCCATCCTAAACCTCCTCCCTGTAGCTACCTCCATCATATACACCTCCCCCTAAACCTCCTCCTTCCCTACACCGACCTCTACAATATCCCCCCCCCCCCTTAAATCTCTTCCCCTATCATCTACAAATACTTTCTCCACCCCTCTTAAATCTCTTCCACCATCATAATCCTCCCCCTACACCTACCCCCACCATACCCCCGCCCTAAGGCCTCCTCCTCCATACTTAAACCTACCACCATCATACCCCTCCTCCACTACACTTACTCCCACTATACTCCTCCCCTTAAACTTCTACCTCCCTCTCTACACCTACCCCCATCATACCCCTTCCCCTAAACCTCCTCCTTCCCTACACTTGCTCCCACCATACTCCTCCCCTTAAAATTCCTCCTTCCCTACACCTACCCCTACCCCATCATACTTCCCCTAAACCTCCCCCTTCCCTACATCTACACCATCATACACCTCCCCTCAAACCTCCGCCCTCTCTACATTTACCCCATAATACTCCTCCCTAAACTTATTCCTTCCCTACACCAACAATACTCGTTCTCCTAAATCTTCACCTCCCTCCCTATACCTACCCCATCAATACTCCCTCCCAAATCTCCACCTTCTTTACTCCCATCATACTCCTCCCCTAAACCTCCTTCCCTATACTTACCCCTATCATACTCCTTCCCCTCAACCTCCTCACCCCCCTTCCCTACACTTAACCATTATACTCCTGACCCTCTAAACCTCCCTACACCTACCCCCCACCATACTCCTCCCTACACTCACCATACTCCTCCCTAAACCCTAAACCTCCACCTTCCTTACACCTACGCCATTTTACTCCCCCCTAAACCTCCTCTTACCCATCATACTCCTCATCCTTCTACACCACCCCAATCATACTCATCGTTTTCTTTTATGTCTCATCCTCAGGGTCAGGGAGCATCACTATTAGGTCACCGCCACCGAGGGGCCACCATCTTTTGGGTCACTTTGGTGGTGTTTAGTGGTGCCTGTTCTGAGCTAACCACCACCACCACCTACTAAGCCCCCTATAGTATTAGCTCAGTTGCTGAGCCAGACACACGAGGTGGCGACCACCACAACATCCCTCCACGACTGGGCTTCACGAAAACCCCCAAAGGCTTGGGCACAAACTCACCACAGATACGGAAGTGCATGGGGAAACCGAATGTGAGGTCCCAATGAGACCAGAGCAACTGGGGCCACCAAGTTAGAGACAATTTTCATTCAGCACCAGACTCGAAAGACGCCTGAAGTGTGGTGAGGTAATTTGAGCAACATTCTCAAATTCACGTCGGTAAAGTGGATGAGATGAAGCTCGACTGTGTGGTCCCAGTCTTCCCACTGAGACCACAATCCGAAAATCCCTATGTTATGGGATTTGAACCCATGACCTTCCAGTTTGAAATTCAAGGCGCTAACCATGCGCCGTGGCGGCTGCTAGTTCCCCTAACTTTTCTCCTCACTCCATGTACAGTTTTTTTTTTTTTTTTTTTTTTTTAAGCGCACAATTTTGACAACGACTACGAAAACTCCCACCGAAATTCGAACCCAATAACACCAAGGACATACAGACCACAAGTCCGTCGTCTTATCCAACAGGCCACGGTACCCGTCTCTTAGTTAACACGAAATGGGAATATATATAACTAAGTTCAGGCTGAGAAGCATGTAGGATATAAACGATTTATATTGTGCTGTATTGTGTTCTATTCTACCATAATGATCCAAAAATGTTGTTTTTCTTACGTTTACTTATTTTTATTTCATTTTATTTTTGGTTGTATTTCCGGCAATATCCATGCTTTCGTAGATTTCCGTAAATAAACGGGAAAAGCCGAGATCTATGAAGTCTGCATTAAACATTTTTTTATGTGAGTAGTCGTCAGTTGTACATTTTATGGGACAAAATGTTAATATTATCTTATTTTCTTCATTCCTGTTCCTGATGTATGTATATATTCTGATCATTTGGCATTGTGGAACAATGTGTGTGTGTGTGTGTGTGTGTGTGTGTGTGTGTGTGTGTGTGTGTGTGTGTGTGTGTGTGAGGGAGCGATTGAGTGAGCCAGCCAGAGAGAGAGAGAGAGAGAGAGAGAGAGAGAGAGAGAGAGAGAGAGAGAGAGAGAGAGAGAGAGAGAGAGAGAGAGAGAGAGAGAGAGAGTAAATGAATGAATGAATGAATGAATGATATTTAATACACAAGAATACAGATTCTAAGCCAAGAGTTACAAATGTCCTGCCTAGTAAACATACATATATAAACATAATCAAGGAAATATTGGGTGATCTCTATCAGTTGAATTATTCTTTTAGTAATGACATATCAATTTTATAACTACAGTTTCATTTTTGTTCATTTCTTGTTTCCTAAGATGGTTTTGAAAAGAAAGGCAGAGTAGTTGAACTTGACTGAAACAGTTTTGATATTCTGTGTGCACCCTCCCTCCCTCCCTCCCCCCCCTCTCTCTCTCTCTCTCTCTCTGCATCATTATTTAATTTTTTGCTATGCGCTATATATTTCCTTCTGCTCCTTAAAATCTGTCCCCCACTCCTCAATCTCTCCCCGCTCTCATCCTTTCACCCTCAACTAGCCCCCTCCTCTCCCCCTTAACCTCCTTCCTTACCTATCGTCCCCCTCCCTCCCACGTAACCCACTCCTTCTCTTACAGCGAAACATTTACACAGACAGGCGTAAACTGAATAAATGAAAATAAAATAAAAATAAACAGTTTCAGCACTCTGCCTATGAGATGGCACACTCATTTTGATTTTATTTCATTACATGTGGTGCGTAGCCCCTCTGACCACGAAGGCATTTCCCTCTTCCTCTAATGCTCAGACAGCAACTTTTGTCTATTCTATGAGCGAAAATGCGCTGCGGTGCCATTAAGCACCTGACGAGTTAGGCCCAGTGCATCAGACTTTGGTGTGGGAGGGACTTGTTATCTTTTAGTTTCTGGGGAAAAAAGGCAGGAGAATGGCCCAAAGGTGCAGAGAATAGACCAGAAGAATGTGACTCAATGAAAAGGAACAAGGCAGAAACAAAGAGAGGGATAGAAAAGAGGAAATTCTTAGCACAGAATGAAAGAGAAGGAGAGGGCATGGAAGAAGGAAGGAAGGAGGGGATGAATCTGGGTGGATGGGGGCAGCACAACAGGTGCTGAACAGCTATAATCAATCCAAAGTGTCCAAACTGCCCAGTTCCAGAAGTGTTGCAAAACTTCAATGTTTACCATGTCTCCCATCGGGCACAGATTCATTGTTTCCCTCGCTATTATTGTTCACTATGATAGTAAGTATGTGTATGCAAACTGACTGCTGTCACTCTTCATGTCAGAATTTAATCCTTGGCGGCTGTACTACATGTAAAGTAGTTAATTAATATAAGACTTCCATAGGTGCTTTTTTTTTAATTTAATTTTTTTTTTTTTTAAAGATTATTCACCAAAAAATTGTCAGTGGGGCTGAAGCTAGAATGGCGTAGGGGCCAGTGTTGAATTTGGTAAATGGTATTGAGGGTGCACCTTCAGACCTGCACTGCACTACACTACACTACCTACACTACACTACACTACCACACACCACACACACCCTATCCCACCACCACACATACTCGTACCATCCATCCACCTCCACAGTCAGCAGCAAAACCCAGGCATACACTTTGATAATATTTGGTGATCCAGCTTCTGCAACATGTGAAGATTACATTTTCTTTTCAGGCACAGTCCCTGTGGCAAAAGGAGTCAGGATTTCAAAGAATGAACATCATCAATACCTGAAGAGTTACCGGCAAGGACAAGACCTTTACTGCATAACAGCCCACGGTATGACCAGGTATGGTGGTTAGATATCTGAAGGGGTTAGATAGAAGCCATAGCCGAGTGGTTAAGACCGTTCGACTTCAATCCCCGAGGGTCCGTAAACACCCTTATGGTTGATTAGGTGTTACCACCAGGAAGCACAGTAGAGTTGGGTTTTATACCGTTATAAATTAATCCGTACATAGTTGTACAGTTTTATTCTGAGATCTAACATTTGACGAGGTGACAGCCCCAGTATGGTCTGTGCGACCGGCGGGGCTATAAACAAGAAGATTGGATTGGATTAGAAGTCGCGGGTTCAAATCTCGGCGGCGTCTGTTGAATCAAGGGTGGGGATTTTCACAACCTCCCAGGTCAACGTCCAAGTGAAGACCTGCCAGCGCTTAATTCCCCTCGAGTATGTACGCATGCAGAGGATCAAATATGCACGTTAAAGATTCTGTCATTCATGTCAGGATTCGGTGGATTACGGAAACACAAACATACCAGCATACAACCTGCACAGTGAAATGAGCTGCTCTGAAGTGGGAACATGTCGGCTGAGGCCAGCGGGCAGACGTCTTGCAACCTGACAAGCACAGACCAGGCACTGAAGCACCCCATCCTGGCCTGGTAAGGGAACTGGAAGAAAAAGGATTAGTGTTTATCCTAAAGCTGAGGTGAATGGTGCTGCTGTAAATGATATAAGCTGACAGCCCTGGTATGGCTTTCGTGGCCGAAGGGGACTACACACAAAAATATGACATGAAGGTCAGGTATCTTTATAGGTATATCCAAGATATGTCTGTACAGACACACGAATTCAGGATTATGTGCACACGGGCACAAAACATGTATATGTACGCACTTACACATACACACGAAAAAATCATGTGGACACAAACACGCACGCAACACCACACGCGGACACACACACACACAACACAACAACAAGAGAATGTTGTGGGTGGTGTGTGTGATACCAGCGATTATTGTACCGTAGAAAGGACATTCCGATAAGACTAAAAACAAAACTCCTAATTCAAGGGGATATTACTCCTGCTGTTCGCAAGTTATTATTCTGCAAGACCTTTGGATGTAACAATAAGCGAAGGTTTTCAGTAAGGACGCCCCTGTAACTTCTTACACACACGTCAATAATGATGATAACAAGCATTAGTATCATTTGTTTGGCGCAGTACCCTAAAAACACTTTTAGCTGAAGGTGCCTTAGCAAAGCAAAGAGTTACGCACCTTTATACTTGTTTCGCTGCCTGCTAAAGCACACACTCCGTATGCACGCAAGTGCCGAACATATCATATTTAGCAATGTTTTGAGGTCAAAACAAAGTTCATTGCAATTCAGTCCTTTTAGGTTACATAATGAGAAATGATTAAATTTATAATGTCTTTTTAGTGTCAAATAGACCTGTACGAACAGACTTAAAATAAACTTACACTTACACAACACTCAATATTTTATGCCCAGCGAACACACACACACACACACACACACACACACTATATATATATATATATATATTATATATATATATTATATATATATATATATATATTTTTTTTTTTTTTTTTTTTTTTTTTTTTTTACACACACACGATAATTCTACCATAGAATGGACATTCTTATAAGACTAAACACACACAAAAAAATCATAGTTCAAGGGGACGTAACTCCTGCAGTTCACTAGTCAAGATACCATTACCCTGCAAGACCTTTAGAAGTGACAATACACCCAGGTCGTCATGAAGGACGCTAGTGTGACTTCCTACACACTCGTTGATAAGAACAATAATAAACAGTATTTGTTTGGCGCAATATCCCCAGCACATTTTTTTGCTCAAGGTGCCTTACAAAGAGTTACATACCTTTTTTCAACACCCTATTTCTTTGTGGACGCCCACGCGCACACACCTACGTGCCAGCACACACATACAGGCACGCATGCTCGCGTGCTCACTCGCTTTCTCGCTCAGTTTACGTTGAAAATAGCTGAAGTCGAAACAAAATGAAATTGTGAATAGTTTTTTTTTCAAGTATGAATCTGGCTATAATAACAACTTATGGTGATCAACTTGAATTTCTATACAAATCAGAATATTCAGCAAGCCAATGACAAAATTAATGGTTTATCACACACAACACACACAATATTATATATGTAGGCCTATACACACACACACCACATACACAACACACACACACACACGTGTTGACAATAAGCTGTGTGAGTGTGTGTGTGTGTGTGTGTGTGTGTGTGTGTGTGATACTGGCTATTGTTTACCGTAAAAAGTACATTCCGATCAGCCTAAAAAAATGTCCTACTTCAAAGGGACTTTACTCCTGCTGTTCCCTGGTTAAGTTGCCATTACCCCGCAGACCTTTGGATGTGACAATCAAGCAGGTTATCAGTGAGGACACTCCATGATTCCTTACACCCACGTTAGTAATAAAAATGATAATAAAAGTAGTATTTGTTTGGGGCAATATCATAAATACAATTTTACGCACCTTTAAACATCATATTTCCTTGCACACGCACGCACGTAAACATACACACACGCACGCGTGCGCACAGACAAATTAAGTGTACACACATATGCACGCACGCACGCACGCACGCACACACGCACGCACACACACACCCCACACACACACACACACACACACACACTATATCGTGCAAATTTAATTTTTCATCTTTTATCCATACGCGGTACCTGTGTACAATTATTTTGTCGGATTCCATCTCGTTGTAATCTTTGGGACAACGCACAAGCAGATCGTACTGCTGCTCTACAGGGGGCAAGGAACAATCAAAGGTTCAACTTAAGACAAAATTTCTTGTTCTTTTAAGAGGAATGCTGTCTTCTCACGAAGACTTGCTGGGACCAGTTTGACACTCTGTATCATGCTACATATCAGTCAAAAGGATGTGCGAAAGTCTAACAAATATAAAGAGTTATCTTTCAAGAACTATTTGTGTCACATACTGTTGATAAATTTTGATATACAGTAGAAGCAAGATTGATGTTCTCTCTGAGTTTTTTTTTTAAAAAAACTTTTTTCTGTTGGTTATTATCGCTTTTCGTGGTTCGCTTTTTTCGTTAAAAAGAGAACTTTATAAAACTCATAACAAAATACCAGCCAGAAAGATAAAAAAAAAGAAATAAGAGAAAGGAAGAATAACAGAAAATGCAACTTCTTCCAGATTCCCTTAATAGCAATTAAATACAACAACACACAAGCAAAACAGTAATGCTTAATGCTAAAAGCATGCAAGTAAAGTAAGAATTAAAAAAACGAAAACATGCCTATGAATAAACAATATCTACACGCAGAGGAGAATGGGTTTTCCTGAGCACCGGTGCAGATGCGATATGATTTGCAACATATTTTGTCTTATGATTTTGATGTGTGGTAACAGATGGATTAGTGGTAAGTAGGCCTAAACCTGCTTTGTTCCTAACATGGTTCGTGTCAGCGGGCACAGTAGTGCAGACAGTGTAAGGGGTTGTCTGCTGCTGGTATACATCGCTGATTGGTCAGTAGTGCAGACAGGTGTAAGGGTTGTTGCTGCTGGTATACATCGCTGATGGTCGTAGTGCAGACAGGTGTAAGGGGTTGTCTGCTGCTGGTATACATCGCTGATTGGTCAGTAGTGCAGACAGGTGTAAGGGTTGTCTGCTGCTGGTATACATCGCTGATTGTCCAGTAGTGCAGACAGGTGTAAGGGGTTGTCTGCTGCTGGTATACATCGCTGATTGGTCAGTAGTGCAGACAGGTGTAAGGGGTTGTCTGCTGCTGGTATACATCGCTGATTGGTCAGTAGTGCAGACAGGTGTAAGGGGTTGTCTGCTGCTGGTATACATCGCTGATTGTCCAGTAGTGCAGACAGGTGTAAGGGGTTGTCTGCTGCTGGTATACATCGCTGATTGCTCCTGGTGCAGTGTAGAGAAAATGACACGAATCAGATTTAATGAAGGCGTTTAAAAGAAAACAGCTTATTTTGATTTACATGAAACTTTGGGGTACATGGTCGGGGTGTGTGTGTGTGTGTATTTGTGCATGCGTGCCTGTACGTGTGTGTGCATGTGTGTTATGTGCGTGTATGTGTGCGTGTGCATGTGTGTTAATGAACTGAGTGATGGGGAGGAGATATTTTGTAGAATTAAAGATTAAAATCAAGAGTCATTTGGAGAACAGGGTATGTTAGTCCCGGGAAGCATTTGATTTTGCATAAGTCTTCAACAAATAAGCAAAGGGGTGCTCGAGAAGACAAGGCAGAATTCGCATAATCATACTGAAATCAGTGGGAATGAAATTAAAAGGCTGACTGATTCAGAGATCCTCCTCCATGGTTTATTTCAAACAAAATACATTTTTTGAGCAACGTGTTCGAAGTGTATCAAGTCTAAAAGAGGGATGACAAATTTGTGAGAGAAGTAAATTTTTATATAATTATATATATATATATATATATATATATATATTATATATATATATATATATATATATATATATATATATATATATATATATATACCTAATCCAAGAAATACCATTTGGTACTGATAGGACCGGTAAATGAGCGCTTATTGCGAAGCAGGGGGAGTAACTGAGATAGGTGGCGTGCAAGTGCTGGGGTGACAACGGAATTATTTACGCCGCCATTTACAAAGAGTGTGTGCACCGTGAGAGAAGGAACTCCGAACACACACACACACACAGAGTAATAAAATAAATACTTATATAGGCCTGGTGGGGACAACCGACGACAGAGGACATGACCACTCGTACACACAGACAGATAGACAGATACCCCCTCCTTCCACACACACACACACACACACACACACACACACACACACACACACACACACAGGGGGACTGGATAGCCTAATGATCTGACATTGCGCTCGCAATTTGACGACCCGGGTTCGATTCCCTGTTAATGTTGAGGGGATTTTTCCTCTGGAACTAACATCAGTGCTGACTCTATTCCCTCCAAAAGTCTTTCGAATGAGACTAAAAACAGAGGCCCCGTGTGCGAACGCGCGCAGAACATCTTGCGCACACGTTAAATCCTGTTCCGCTTTTCATAAGAGTAGGCCATGGTGTGCCGGTGGGAACAGATGACATTTACAAAACTGCATACACAGGGGAGTGAATGTAAAAAAGCATATGATTGCTTATTCCACTATCCTCGTACAAAAGAATAAAAATGATTTTAAAAAATACACACATAGGCCTACACTTTCACTTTGACTTTACAGCATTACCAGTATATACTATTATAAAAGTATCACAAAAGCTGTTATGTATAATTTCTTTTGCATTCTTAGATGGAAAATGCATTTATTCAAATGATGGATGCCATTATCATTTTTGGTTTTTTGAAAATGTGTAGCATTTGGGGATACATACTTTTTAGAAAGGGGGTCAGCTATATTATATACCTTTGTAAACCAAGCACAAAAGCTGCGTCCTGGTGGACTTTTGTTCTGAGACCTTCGTGTCGTTGGGGCTATAAACATGAAAGAAAATTTGAGCCTAGACTGATTTCAATATGTTAAACAATCCTCAGAGTTTGCGTCACGTGATTTCTTGTTTCTTTAAAAAAAAAGAAGAAAAAAAGATTAAATGACTAACATGCTGCTGCACCAGAACTTAATTTACATACTTGTCTTGTATAATTGTCTGTACTTTTAAATAAAAAGCAAAGTTCTTGAAACAAGGAGTGTAATATGATTTTTGGTTGTTGGTCTCCGGATTTTTTTTTTTTATTATTCCAATTCATTTTTCCTTTGACAAAAGAATCTGGGCATCATTGATGGTTGTGAAACCACAAGAAAACTGGGTACTCTGGCATATGTGTGCATTTGTGGAGGAGGGATCACTTAATGTGTGTATGAAGTGTGGGTGTTTTATGTCAGGCAAAAAATGGAATCAACATAGGTAAAATAAAATGAAAACTGGATGGATGTATGTTTGGTTAAAATGACGTTTAGATGGAAGAGGTGAAACACATGTGAAGGAAATGACACAATGGGAAAAGATGAATGGCTTATATGAAGCAGATGCCATTTTGTTATGATTTTTATTTTGTTTGTCTTTCTGTAATTTAAATTTCTACCTGTACATCAAAGTCCAGAAGTTATGATTGCTGCTGCTGGACGGGTAGAAATTTATTATGAGGAAAACTCCAGAGCTTAAAGTTAATTTTGGATATTAGCTGGATAGCTTTAGTTTTGTTTGCGTGCTTTTGTTTTATTGTGTTTAAATCATGTGTTTTAAAAAAAAGACTTAAAATAAACTAGGATTGATTGAAGTGTGTGTGTGTGTGTGTGGTGTGTGTTATTTTATTTTTTTTTAATTTTTTATATCGATTCCATGTGTGTGTGTGTGTGTGTGTGTGTGTGTGTGTGTGTGTGTGTGTGTGTGTGTGTGTGTGTGTGTGTTGTGTGTGTGGTAGTGTGTGTGTGTGTGTGTGTGTGTGTGTGTGTGGTGTGTGTGTGTGTGCAATCCTTTATTTTGAGGTGGATGGGGGTGGGGTGGGGTGGGGGGTGGGGGCGGATCTTTGATGACAGCTAGATTGATTTTGTTGAACTGGAAAAGGTCTCCTAAAAATGTATCGTAGAAGTGTTTTTTTCTGTATATGAATTTTAGGTTTTGTTCAAATCCTTTCATATTTGGTGTTTGTGGGTTTGCATATTCTATAGCTACATTAGTATCAACATTTTTTGTAGAAAATTTGATGTGAAAGATGGTGTTTTTCTGTTTGATTTTTTTCAGTGAGATTTTAATAGCTTTTTTGTTTTTGCTGTGTTTTTTTTTATAGTTTTTTTTTAGGGTGGTGGTGAAGTCACTGCATGAGTGTTATTTTTCTTATATTTTTTATATTTCATAATCATATTTAAAACATGATAGGCGAAGAACTTAAAATTGCTGTCTAATTCGAGATGCGCCATATTCCTCCGAAAAAGTCTGGAATCTTTAGCTGGGTAGAATGTGCTTTTAGGTCTTAGGGTGTGTGGGCACTCAGGTTGTCTTTTCGGGTGTACTATGTAAAGTTTAAGGAGAATCATAAATAAAGTAGATAGTACTTTATCTTTAAAGAAAAACGTCCTGAATTAAGCTTTAATGGTGTTTTTTGCAAGTAGAAAAATATCCTGAAGAAAACTTGGTTTTGAGTGAAAGTTTATTATGTTTGAAATGTTTTTCTAATTAATGATCGAAATTGAATTTGACATCTCTCTCTGCTTTTGGGTTAATGTGACTTATTAGATTTTTATTATTTGGATAGTAATGTGGATTTTGTGACTTTGTATAAAGCTGTCCATTTTTATGAGTGTGTGTGTGTGTGTGTGTGTGTGTGTGTGTGTGTGTGTGTGTGTGTGTGTGTGTGTGTGTGTGTGTGTGTGTGTGTGTGTGTGTGTGTGTGCTTTAGGTTAAAGGTACACTCTGTGAATAAAGATATTTATAGGATGCTGGGAGGGACCTAAATTTGTTTGTGCTGAATAGATCTAATAGTTTTATAAGAAGGAAAAAGATGATGATGAATATGACAGTGTCAGAGGATTTTTCTGTATTGATGAAAATGTCACGTTTTTTTCTGTATTGATAACAGAGTGTACGGGTGTGTATTGGTGACAGAGTGTAAGAGATGTTTAGGTATTGGGGACATAATGTAAGAGGTTTTTCTTATTGATGAGAGTATTAGGGTTTATTTCTGGATTGATGACAGAGTGTAAGAGATTTTATGTAATGATAACACAATAAGTGTAAGAAGGTTTTTCTGTATTGATGATAGAGTGTAAAGGGTTATTTTACATTGATGACTAGAGTGTAAGAGGTTTTTCTTATTGATGAGAATATAAAAGGTTTTTCCGCATTGGTAACAGAGTATGAGATTTTTTTCTGTATTGATGACAGGGTGTAGAAGTTTCTTTTTCTGTATTGATGAGAGTGTAAGAGGTTTTTTTATGTGTTGATGACAGAGTGTCAGAGGTTTTTTATGTGTTGATGACAGAGTGTAAGAGGTTTTTTTAGGTGTTGATGACAGAGTGTCAGAGGTTTTTTATGTGTTGATGACAGTGTCAGAGGTTTTTATGTGTTGATGACAGTGTCAGAGGATTTTTTATGTGTTGATGACAGAGTGTCAGAGGTTTTTTATGTGTTGATGACAGTGTCAGAGGTTTTTTATGTGTTGATGACAGAGTGTCAGAGGTTTTTTATGTGTTGATGACAGTGTGCAGAGGTTTTTTATGTGTTGATGACAGTGTCTGAGGTTTTTTATGTGTTGATGACAGTGTCAGAGGTTTTTTATGTGTTGATGACAGTGTGCAAGAGGTTTTTTATGTGTTGATGACAGTGTCAGAGGTTTTTTATGTGTTGATGACAGTGTCAGAGGTTTTTATGTGTTGATGACAGTGTCAGAGGTTTTTTATGTGTTGATGACAGTGTGTAAGAGGTTTTTTATGTGTTGATGACAGTGTCAGAGGTTTTTTATGTGTTGATGACAGTGTCAGAGGTTTTTTATGTGTTGATGACAGTGTCAGAGGTTTTTTATGTGTTGATGACAGTGTCAGAGGTTTTTTATGTGTTGATGACAGTGTCAGAGGTTTTTCATGTGTTGATGACAGTGTCAGAGGTTTTTTATGTGTTGATGACAGTGTCAGAGGCTTTTTTATGTGTTGATGACAGTGTGCAAGAGGTTTTTTATGTGTTGATGACAGTGTGCAGAGGTTTTTTATGTGTTGATGACAGTGTGCAAGAGGTTTTTTATGTGTTGATGACAGTGTGCAAGAGGTTTTTTATGTGTTGATGACAGTGTGCAAGAGGTTTTTTATGTGTTGATGACAGTGTGCAAGAGGTTTTTTATGTGTTGATGACAGTGTGCAAGAGGTTTTTTATGTGTTGATGACTGTGTGCAAGAGGTTTTTTATGTGTTGATGACAGTGTGCAAGAGGTTTTTTATGTATTGATGACAGAGTGCAAGAGGTTTTTTCATGTGTTGATGACGGAGTGCAGAGGTTTTTTATGTGTTGATGACAGAGTGCAGAGGTTTTTTATGTGTTGATGACGTGTCAGAGGTTTCTTTCTGTATTGAAGACAGAGTGTAAGGGTTTTGCTTCCTAGATTGGTGATAAAGTGTATGGGATTTTGCATCCATGACAAAATGTAAAAGGTTTTTCTTATTGATTACAGTGTAAAACGATTTTACTTCTGTATTTATAACACAGTGTCAGATGCCATTCTGTATTAATAAAAAGACCCACCAAATTTTTTGCTCATTAAAAAAATGATTATGAATCTTAGAGCAAACATTGAATGTATGATTGAAATGTTTGTTTAGATCTGTTTAAATGAGGTTGTGACTGTTTTGCGAGAAAATGCTTTTAATTTTAGTGGATAGAAATAAATTTGTGCGAAGAAAACTTGCACATTGACATCTATGCGTTTGAGGCATACTTCTATTCACTCCTACATGGACAGAAGTTCTTGCATGCGCTATCATGCATGCGCACACAGACACGCACGACACATCGCACAACACCACACACCAACCCACACGCACACACACCACACACACACACACACACACACACACACACCACCACACACACACACGCACCAACCACACACACAACACACACACGCACGATACACACGCACACATACACACCACACACACCACAACACACCACACACAAAACACCAACACACACACACACACACACACACACACACACACACACACACACACACACACACACCACACACCTATCGTGCCTAGTTCTGGCTGAATGCAGAAGGCTGTGCCTTGAGTACAAGACAACAGAAATGGCTATGTCTATCAGACAACTGGCAGAGTCATGTCTACAGTAGTGCTAGCTACCCATCCTTTGGCAAGAACAACAACAACGACAAAAATATCCTTCCCTCATTACGCAAAAGGGGAGGAGTGGGTACATTCGGCGGGGACTTTACGAAGGATTTGCTTTCAATGCAGCCAGCTGGCTGGTGTATAAAGTAAAAGAAGGTGGCAAAGTTTTCCTAATGACGACTGCCGCTTATTTGTGTGATAAAGCAAAAATAAAATGATTAAGTCACTTTTCAAAAGTGTAAAAGTACGATCTTTTGTCAATACAAAATAATAGTATTTCGGAGAGCAGTCGATGTATAATTAAGAAAATCTCCCCATAAAAACCTGGCACCCTAGTGCAACATAGGAGACTTTGATAAAGTTATACCGCCTACAGCTAAAACTTAGTGTTTGTTACTTTGCCCAGTCTGCTTGAATGTATTGAAGACTGTGCGAAAACGACATGGTGGTTTCGTTTTATTTTTATAGCCCCACCCACCACAAGGGCCCTGCTATGGTTCTCATCCATTTGCTTCCAGAAACGTTCATTAATTTCATCAGGTTCAAAATAAACACTACTAGCTCGATTTCTACACTCACCCTTTCTTTCCAGTTTGACGAAAAATCGAACTGAATGTCAAAGTTCTTTGGATGAGACTATAAACCGAGTCCCATGTGCGAACGCATGCAAAACATCTTGCGACACATAGAAAACCAGTTCCACCTTTTGCAAAAGTAGGCCATTGTGTGCCAGTAGGAACGGATGACAGAAAAAGTAGGCACAGAAGTGTCGTGTTTAGACACCATCCCCAAAGTCAGAATGCAGCTACACAATTGTTGAAGGACAAAAACAGTAAGATAACGCATAAATCTCGCCATTGATGAACCTCGGAGCTCTAGGAACAAAAGAACCCCACCCCAAACCACTACTTAATCCTCTTTAATATGGAACACAGTCAACCCCAAAACATTCACATTAAATAGTATTATAGCCTATTGCTAAAAGTTCACTCCTTAAGACCCAAAACTAAGACCGACTGATAATGCCAGCAGACATGATACTAAAGTTTTAGTCCCCAGACTACAAAACAAATGACGAACAATACTTAAAAGTGATAAACAATATACACGAAAAAGGCATATGGACAAACACTTGCAGTATGAATCTCCTATGCCCATCCCAGGCTTTATTATAATATCACGACCTGCTCGCCAGAACAAAACGATGCAGGTAAAATGTCATACAACGTCTGGAGAGAAAAACGTTGTTAGTCTTGCTTTAAAAATACAGGAAAGTGGGCTGGGAAAGCTACAAAAAATTAATGAGAGAGAGAGACATGGTATAGCACAGAATTTTAGTGGTGGTATGCTATTTATACTGGAACAGCCAGCAGCTTCATTACCGTGACAAACAAAAAAGACACAACACATAAAATTTAACTAAAAAAAAAACCCAAAAACAGTACAAAAAAAAAATACTAAAAACACAAAAAAAAAGGCAGGGACAAAGCTGCCAACGCCAATTTTTTAAAAGTTTCCCCCATAAAACTTTAAACACACCCCTAAAATCAAACCCACACCCCCCCACACCAAAACCAAATACCAAAACATCACAAAAAGGGGTTGGTTTTCTGTATGAATGGTTCTGTGGGGAAAGAAAAGCTGACGGAACAATCATCATAAGGTTTTTTTTTCCGCTGGAGTGGGTGGTTCGTGTGGTGACTAAAAGGTGATGCGGGGCAAAACCCGAATTTTTGTGGGTTTATGGGGGGAATCGTGATGACAAATCACACCCCCCAAAAATTTTCCGTGTTGAGTTTTGTTTGTGAAAAATGGAAGGGGGCAAGGGTTTTTAAAAAAAGGGGGAAAACCCTGAAAACCCTTGGTTCGTATTTTACATAATTTATTTTCAGGTCCGGGGGGTTTTCAACAGCTTTTACTGCTGCTTTGGTACGTTACTTTTGGGGGGGTGGGTTTCTGCTAATGGGGGTGTTAGCTAAAGCTGCTGCGTTTTCTAAAGCTGTTTCTACGTGCTACTGATGTTTCTGCTTTATAGTTTGTTTCTATTCTTTTTTTTCCCTTTAAAAGGGGTTTTTCCGTTACCCAAACATCCCCCTTTTTTTTTTTTTTAAAGGGGGGAAAACCCCCGGGGGTTTTTAAAAAAAAAAAATTTTTTATAAATTTTAAAATTTTTATAATTTTAAATTTAAATTTTTATTATATTTTTTCAAAAAGAGGAAGAAAAAAAAGGGAAGAAAGAGAAAGGGGAAGAGGGGAAGGGGAAATTGGGGGAAATTAAAAACCAAAAAAAACCAAACCCCCCCCCCCAAAACCCCACAAAAAAACCCCCCACCAAAAAAATAAAGGGCAAAGTTTGGACGTGAAAAAAGGGGGAAAAAAATTTATTTCTAATTTTTGACCCTTTTTGTATGTTTGGGGGAAAGGGGGAAAAAAAAACCAGGGGAAATAAAGGGGGTTAAAAAACTTTGAAAGAATTTTTCTAAACCCCTAATTAAACCTTGATTTTTCAAAAATTTTTCTTTCTTTTAAACCAAAAATTTTCCCCCCAAAATTCAAAAAATAGAAAAACCCTTTTTTACCAATTTAAAAACTTTGTTGTTTTGAAATAATTTTAATAGAAAAAAAATAACCTTTTTCCCCCCCCGGAAAATTTTTTTTAATTAATTTTGATATTTTTTATTGAAAATTGGGAAAAAAATTTTTTAGAATTTTTTAAAATTTTGGGGAAAAGGAGGAGAGGGGGAGGAGGGGAGAGAGGGGGAAAAGAAAAAAAAGAGAAAAAGGGGAAAAAAAGAGAGAGGGGGAAAGAAAAAAACTTTTTCCCCAAAAACAAAACCAAAAAAAAAAAAACCCCAACAAAAACCCGGAAAAAAAAAACCCCCCCCGACAAATCCCAAAGGAAAAAAACACCACACCCCCACCCCCGAAGTTTTCCCAAAAGGAAAAAAGGGGAAAGGGAAAATGAAAAAAAGGGGGTTCCCCCCCTTTTTGGAAAAGTAAAAACCCCCCCCAAAACCTTTTTATTAAGAGGAAAGGGAAAGGGGGGGTTTGGGATCCCCAGAGAAGGGGTAGGGGGGCCTTTTCAGGGGTTTTTTTTAAAAAAATTTTAGCCCGAGCCCTGGAGAGGGCAGGGAAGAAAAATTTGGGGGGAGAACCAGCCCAAGGGACTTTTAAGAAGAAGAGGGAAAAAAGAGAAGGGGGGAAAGAAGAGAAGAAAGGAGATGGAGAGAAGAAATTTTTGAGGAAGGGCCCCCCCCCCCCCCCCCCCCCCTTTTTTTTTTTGGGCCCCCCCACCACCAAACCACCACCACCAAACCCTACCACACACACACCACAAAATCAACACCCCACACTTTTACTATTTTTTTAAAACAAATTTTTTTCTTTGGTGTTTTTGGCAAAAAAAATGGAAAAGAATTTTTTCAATTTTTTTTGGGCATTGCCTTTTTAAAGTAATTGGGAAAAAAGAAAACCCAAAACCTTAAAAACCCCCCAACGGTCCCCTTTAAAAAAAGGGGGGGAGGGGAAAAAAGAATTTTAAATTTCAACCCGGTTTCTAAATTTTGAACAAAATTTTGGCCAAAAGAAAATTCGCCTGGTGTTTCCCCAAAATTTTTTTCCTGAAAAGGGTTTTAAAACCCCCCTTTCCCCCTAAGAAATTTATGGGAAAAATTTTTTTAAAAAAATTTTGGAATTTTGAAGAGGTTTAAAAAACAGTTTTAGGGAAAAGGAAAATTTTTCCACCCCCCGGGGGTTTTTAAATTCAAAACCCCAATGGGGCTTTTTGAAAATTTTATTTAAAGGGGAAACCCTTTTTTTTAAAAACTTTTTATTTAAATAAAAAGGGGGGAAGGGGGGGGGGGAGGGGAAGGAAAAGGGGGGAAAAGGAAAAGAGAGAGAGGGAAAAGAGAAAGGGGGGAGGGGGGGGAGAGGGGAGAGAGAGAGAACAAAAAAGAAAATTTTTTCTTTTGGCCCCCGGCCCCTTTAAAAAAAAAAAAAAAAAAAAAAAAAAAAAAAAAAAGTTTTTTAACCAAAATTTTTAAGGGGGAAAAGGGCCCTTTTTATTAAAAATACCTTTTTTAAAAGCTTTTTTTTTTTTTCCCCAAAACGACAAAAAAAACCAAAAATTTTTAAAAATTTAAATTTACTTTAAAAAACGACCTTTTGCTTTTTGGTCTTTTTCCCCCAAAAATTTAAAATTTTTTTAAAAATAAAAAAAATACTTAACTTCCCCCCCCCCTTAAAAACAGTTTTTAAAATTTCGTTTCTTTTTGTTTTCCCAAAAAGGTCCAAAATTTTTAAAAAGATTTTTTCCAACCCAAAGAGTTTTGTTTAAAAAAAGGGTTTTTCCCCCCCCCCCCTTACAAGTTCTTTGGCCTTGCCCCCTTTAAAATTTAAAAATTAAAAATTTTTTGTTCAAAAAAAGAAACCCCGCCCGTCCGAAACCCGCCGTTTTTTTAAAAAAGTTCCGGGCCATTTCTCAAAAAAAAACATTTTTTTAATTTTGGGGGTTTAAAATTTCTATTTTTAGAGGTAAAATTTTGGAAAGAATGATGATGGGTTTTTTTTGGGTAATTTTATTTTAAAAATTAAATTTTTTGATTATTTTTAAAAAAATTTTTTAAAAAATTGGAAAACCCCCCTTTTTTTTTCCTTTTTTTTTTTCTTTCTTTTTCTTTCCCTTTTTTTTGGGGGCCCCTTGGCAAATTAAAAAAAAACCCCTTACCAAACCCCAAAATTTTAAAATTTTATTTAAACCCCCTTTTTAAAACAAATTCCCTTTTAACCTTTTTATTCTTTAATTTTTATTAATTTTAAAAATTTTTTCTTTTTTCCCTTTTTTTGTAAAGTGTTTTTTTATAAAAAGTGTTTTAACCAAAAAAAAAAAAAAAAAAAAAAAAAAAAAACAAAAAAAAACCCCCCCCCCCCCCTTCCTTCCCCCCCCCCCCCCCCCCCCAAGAAAAAAAAAAAAAAAAAAAAAAACAACAACAAAAAAACACGCCCAAAACAACATAAGCAAGCAAAACCCCAAAATATACATGAAAAGGTGTACGCAATATGAAAATAGATAATGAAAATCATTTCAAACGAACAAGCAAATACTAAATACGAAGGGTACAGAAAAAAAAAATCAATTTAAGGATTCATGAAAGAGAGAGAGAGAGAGAGAGAGAGAGAGAGAGAGAGAGAGAGAGGAGAGAGAGAGAGAGAGATGGAGAGAGAGAGAGAGAGAGAGAGAGAGAGAGAGAGAGAGGGAGGGAGGGAAGGAGGGAGGGAGGGATGTAACACACACACACACACACACACACAACACACACACACATACGCACACACACACACACACACACACACACACACACACACACACACACACACACAACACACACACACACACACACACACACACCACACACACACACAAATCGACGTGTTATAAACCCACATCTCTGACTACCTCTTTCCAGTCTTTAAAGCATGACTTATATATAAACAAGAATCTATGAGCACATGGCATTACAATTTTAGCTAGAATGATGTATAATAGATTCTGAAAAAAGGTGATTACAAAAATTGATTTAAAAACAAACAAACAAAACCAACAACCAGCAACAAAACAACAACAAAAAAACCCCAACAACAGCAGTCAGAGTACATTATCACTATAACATAATATACAATAATCATAATACAGAAGCATAATACACATGTACGAGACCTGAGAAACATGAATACAGTTTGTCGATGCTGGTGGTTCTTTCTGTTTCCGTCTTTGCTTGTTTGTTTGTTTGGCGTCTGTTTTTTTTTTTTACCGATTGATTTCTTTTTGAATGTGATTCTAACAGTTGCCCCCAAATTTTTTAAAATGTTTAATAATGATAACGACTATAGTTTAGGAGCATGTTTGACGCATTTTTTTTAAAAGGGAAAAATTTTTAGTTATGCTTAAAAAAACAAAATATTTTTCTTTTTAAAATTTTTTTTGGGAAAGAATTCCAAAAATTCCTCCCGAGTAGCAAAGATTGTTTTATAAAGATCGATCTTGGGTTTTGGAATTATTATATTATTGGTGTATCTTGATGATTAATTGGGAATTAGTGCCAGGGTAATGGAGCAAGACCATTCATTTTGCGTTAAATTTTGATTGCTTTATTATATTCCAGTGGTAAGTTAGGGGGGGAATGTCCAATTTAGTAATTTGGGGTGACAAGGGGAAGGCTTTAAGAGTCCCCTTTAAAAGTGTTTATGGTTCTTAAAAGGGGTTTTAAAGCTATTGCACACTCCATCATACAATGTTAGGCGTAATCAATAAATGATTGAATATAATAAAAATAAAACTGTCTACGAAAATCTAGATAAAGAAAGTGTTTGATTTTAGAGAGCTGAAAAACTTTTGAGGGGATTTTTTGTAAAAAAAAAAATTTCCTTTTGGGGTTTTCCGGGGGAAAATCATTACAATTAGTAACTCCGGGGATCATCTGTCTACTTTTTAATAACTTTTTTATCAAAAAAAATTGGTGGAAAAAAAAGGGTTTTTTTTTGGCTTTTTTGTCGAGAAATTATAATGTTTTTTGTTTTTTGATGTTTTTGGGCAAAATTTTAATTTTTTTGCCTTCCAGAATTTTGTTGGGGAATTTTCTTGTTTTAGTGAGATAGCTTTTTAAGTAAAAATTGAAAAATAGTTAGGGGTCAAAAACAAAAAGTTATTATGCCCTTTTTAACGGAAAAAAAAAGATAATTTTTTAATATGAAAAAAAAGGGCCCCCCTTTTTCGACCTTTTGGGGAAACCCAAATTTTTTGTGAAAAAATTTTCAAATTTCATTTTTTGCCAAAAACATTGGTTTCGATTAGAAAGAAATGTTTTTACGGTGACAAACAATTTCAAAATTTTTTTATATTTCTTTTACGGAAAAAGGGGTTTGACAAACCCCAAAAAAGGCTTTTGAAAGGGGTCGGGGAAGACCCATAAATTTGTTTTTTTTGAATTTTTTAAAACCATTCATAAACGGGAATCAGGGTTTTTAGGCCCCAAAAAGAATTTTCAACCCGGACTGATTTGGAAAAAGTAAGTTATCTTTAAATGTGAGACAAAGGAATGATAATTTTGTTTTTTAAAAACGGCTTTGAAAATTTGGTAAATTTTTTAAAATAGGTCAAAAATTTAAAAGGAAAAAGGGTTTTATCCCCTGACTTGACGAGGGTTATTTTGGCTTGTTTAAAAATTGGGAAGCAGCTTTACAATACATAGTTTTTCGGGAATTGGGAAAATCCTTTTAAAGGAACAAGGGTTTTAAAAATTTTTTCCATCAAACCACAGAAAAGGCAAGCGCTTGAATTTAAAAAAAAAATAATTTTTTACGCAAAATGGGATTAAATTTGAAGTGATCTTTTTTAAATAAGAATTCACAATAAAAAAGGTTTTCATTGAAAAAAGCTATCTTTTTAACTTTGGGGAAAAAAATTGGGGGGAAAAAAAATGTTTTTTTAAAAGGGGGGGCAGAATATCTTTTAGGACATTTTTTTTACTGATTTTTCCTTTGTAAAAAAAATTAAATTTCCATTATTTTTTTGCTTTTGCCTGGTACTGTAAGGGGTCCGAAAAAAATTCTTTTTGCAATGCGCTTATTGAGGAAATTTTTTATTTCGTTCTTTTAAAAGTCTTGAATTTTTTGGGTTTCTTTGGTTGTTTTTTTTGTTTTTTTTTCCTCTTAATTTTTCTTAATTACCAAGGGGTTTCGGAGAAAAGTTTTAACTCGTTTTTTTTTAAAAAGGGGTTTTGTTTTTTAAGATTTTGTGAAAGTTTTTCCAAAATTCAAATGTAATTAGGGCAGAAAACAAAATAAACTTTGAAAGAGAAAAAATGTGGGAGGTCATTTAAAAAATTCTTTCATTGAAATTAGAAAAGGGTCTGTATTTATTACTTTTTGAAAAAATTTGGAAAATTTTAACCCTTTTTTTTTTTTATAAGAAGGGCAAAAAAGAATACACCATTAGGGGGAGAACAATTTTTTCGATGTTTGCTTTGAACTAAATAGAATGATCGATCAAGTCAAAAAAGGGGGGGGGGAACGGGGTTTTGGGGGGGTTATTTTTGGGAAGGGGGCCCCAAAAATTTAACAACTGTGCCCCTTTGTTATTTTTTTTCAAGAATTTTTAAAAAACCCAAAAAAGAATTTATTTCTTTCGTTTAGTAAAAAGTTTTATACTCTTAAAATGTTTAACCCCGTCAAGTGCCAAATTGCGGAAAAACCAAAACCCCGTAAAATGGTTTATTTTTTTTATATTTACTTAACCCAATTGATTTAATTTTTTAAAGGGAAAAAATTATTTGCTTTAATATTGGTTTTGGGGAACATAAAAAAATTAAAACCCGTTTGTTTTTTGGAAAAAAAGGGATCAAGTCGAAACCCAAAAAACCGGGAAAAAAAAACTAAAATCATATTTGGTTTGGCAGTCTGGATTCAGCACAGCAAAATTTAAAAGAAAAGGTTTTTCCGTTTTATGCAAAAAGAATAATTCTCAAAACTTATTAAGAACATGATTTTTATTAAAAACCCTTTCGGGACCACCTTCTGTGGCCCCAAACTTTAAAAAAGGCCCCTTTCAGAAAAAAGTTAATTCGACAAAATAAAAAAACTATCTTGGCAAAAAAGGGTTTAGATCCAAGGGAGAAAACCAAAAGGCCAAAAAAAGCAATATTTTTAAAGGGGAAAAACTTGAGAGTTTTAAAAAAAAAATTTTTCAGACACTTAGGACGGGGTTTGTACTTAAATTTTCCCCCAACCAGTGGAAGAATAAAAATTTTTTTCCCCCAAACCCCAAACTAAAAAAAATCATTAGGTGAGCAGCTGCACCCTGCCACAGCAAAAAAAATAAAAAAGAGCAAAAAAAAACAAAAAAATTTAAATACGGGGGTGGACTAAAAAACAATTTGGGTGAAAAACGAAAGGGGAATAAAAAAAAAAAAAAAAAAAAAAAAAAAAGAAGTATGTAAACAAAAACAAAATAATAACACCAAAAAAACCCCCAAATGATTGGGGGATGGAAAAAAAAGACACTAAAAGGTAAAAACACAAGGTTTTTTTAAAAAAGGCCCAAAAGCAAGTCGAAAGGGAAAACACAAAAAAAAACCCCTTTCCCAAAAATCCTTCCCAAAAAATAATAACCCAAACTAAAAAGGAGATTGGCAAACTGCAACAAACACACACACCCACAACACACAAACACACACACACAACACCCAACACAACCACACACCCAAAACACAAACACCCACCCACACACACCGTCAAAGCCCCGCACGCCCACGCGGGGGGGGGGGGGGGGGGGGGGGGGGGGGGGGGGGGGGGGGGGGGGATCCATTTTTTCCTTCCAATGAGCTGTTTAAATATATAGAACAAAAATATAAGAAAACATGATAAATTTTTTCTATGTACAGTTGTCAAAGGAACGATCAACGTAACACCAAAAAACATAATAAAAAACCTTTTTGGGGACCATGCTGAATTTCATGTTTGTGTTCATCATACTTTTAAGTGTAAACAAGTTTTTTATCACTCGGGGGGGAATTTAAATTGCATCTGCACTGAATTTTGTCGGGATAAAATGTGATTAACCGGGGTTTCCCAAAAATTTTTGGTTTTGTTAAAAACTCTCATCAATTGAGTGATGGGGGCCTCACTTGAGAAACAGGGGGGATAGGGAAAACTGTTTAAGGTTGGGGCCTGGGGGGGGTAAGGGGGAAAAAAAATTGCCATGGAAAGGGGGAAAAAGGGAAAAAGAGGTGCTCGGGTTTGTGTTGCTTATAACTCCTGTTTAGGAAATTTGCATTTTGGGTTTAGACCTCCCTTTTGTGGTTTTAAATAAAGGGGAGGAGGGCAGAAAATTGCTCTGCCAACCCAATCAGTACTGATTTTTTCAAAGTGGATTGTCACTGCGGGGGGAAAAGGGGATCATTGCTCGTGGCCCGTGCAAAAGGGCCCTTTTGGAAAGGGGGGGGGATAAAAAAGGGTTGTAAGTGTTTTGGTGGGGGTGCCAAAAAATTGTCAAAAACATGTCCACGAAGACAGGGTTCCCCTCCGGCGTGAATTTTGGGCACTGGCCATAGTTTTTTGCTCCAGGGTTCATCGTCTGCCGGGCCATACGGCCCCCCATGTCCCCAATTTATTCTGCTATTGGTGCCGCTCACCACTTTTTTTGAAGCTTGGTGGGGCAAGTTTTAGCCCGCCATTTTAAACACATGTTTTAAATTTAAAGCAGCTGAGCTTCCCCCCCTTTAAGCGGGGGGGTGGGGGCATAAAACAAATTTTTGGGTTTTGGAGCAAGAAAATAACAAAAGCACATATTATCAATGAAAGTTGTGTCAGAATTTTAAAATCGGGGCATGGGGAAATTTTTGGGTTTGGGGAATTATAAATTATTCAAATTGTGTCTATTTTGCTTTAAAAACAACTCAGTTTTCTTTTGAGGAAAAGGGGAAAAAACTGACACATTTTTTTTTTAAGGTTTTTTCCGTGCTCTACAAAAAACTTTTCCGGAAAAGGGGAGTATTTACACCAAAGGATTACAAAGCTTTCATTTTTTGTGGTTGGCTTTTTAGCCAGCCAAACCCCCTTTTAAACCCCGGGTCGACACCGGGACACGATTTTGTGCATCAATACAAATTTTAAAGGGAATTTTTTGGGGGCCCAAAGGCTTTTTTAGGCCCCTTTTTGGGTTGCTGTTGCATGATCACTCCACTTTGGTTGGAGTAGTTAAATTTTGGGGATGGAGGTTTAGAAAAAATTTTTTCAAAGGCTTTGATTTATATTTTTTTTGCCTTTTTAAAATTACAGTTAATTTTCAGGGCATGTTGGTGGTACTGTTGAAAAGGGGGTTTTTTTTAGAGACTGGAACAGGAAATTTTAAAAGAGGGGGGGAAGCAGAAGGATGCTTGTTTTGAGTTTTTTGGTTTGGGGTAAAAAATGTTCTTACTGGGGATTTGGCATCTCCTTTCCCAAAAAAGGGGGGCATTGGTGGCGCGGGAGTTTTTGGGCCCCGTTAAGGAAGTGGGGTTATGGCATATTTTTGTGGCTCGGGACCACCCCGGGGAAACAAAAAGGGGGTTCACCCTTTCATGCGAAGGGGGGGGTCCCAAAGGGGGCGTTTCCTCCTGCTGGTCCCAAAGCGGAGGAAATGGCTGAACAAAACCGGGGGTCTTTTTCCCCCCCAGTTGTTTTGTTGTCTTGATCCTGTACTTTTTGTGGCAGCATGAGTCACTGCAGTCTTGGGTTTTGGTTCCTTTGGTTGAGAGCGGAGTTGCTTGCAGTTGATTTTTTAAGGGCCTTGTTCTCTGCTCCTATTGCAATTCACTTGTACTTCATTGATTTACTTGAGTGACTAGATCTTTTACGTCTGAGACAGTAAATTTATTTTAGAGAACATGAGAGCCCTTTAGTTCATTTTTTGTAGCCACTTTGGCTCTTCAGTTAATTGAATGAAGGTTTCCTTAATATCGCCCCTGTGAGAGTGTGTTCTTCAATATTTTGTTTAAGTTCTTCTATCTGAAAAGGGATTGTGTGTAATTGACGCTGCGGAGTTTTTTCCATCTTCTGAGTGAAACAAGAGAGTCCTCTTCTCGGGTTTTTACTTTAAACTTCACAGGAGTTGTTCTGTCTGATGTTTCCCTGTTTTGAAGAGGAATGCACCACAGTGGGAGTGGGGTAGGAGGTTTGGAGGACAACCCTGGGTGGGTTTTTTAAAACACGAAGACCTGGGCGGCTGTCGCTGGGTGACCAGGCAGATGGTGGAGGGAGGCAGGCGATCGATGACTCTTCTGATGCTGCCTCTCCGCCCAACTCCCCACGCGGGGTCCGGCGACTCGTCGGCCACGAGCCCCGGTTGTTGGCAAGAGGTAAGGTCCATGGATGGAGCGCCCGGAGGCAAGAAGCCCAAGGTCTGATGAAAACAAGGGGGACTTGACGGAGCGCGATGTAAGAATATTGATGTCTCCGCCATTTAGAAATGCGGGCCCCCCAAAACATCTTTGAGTTCTCCTTTTATCTGTTTTTACAGCTCACAGTCTTTTGCCCTGACAAAAGGAGGGTGCCAGCATTTGCCGCTGACTTAAAGTATAGAGGGGATAGTTATTTTTTTTTGGGGATGATTTACAAAATAAGCGTACGTGGTTTTCGCAAGTGCAAGATGGGAGGTCAGTGATCCATTTTAGGCCCCTGGCAAAGAGAGCGTTTGATCATCCAGTCGAATTTCCGTCACCTGCGTTAATGCCCTGTCTTTAAGGGGAGGAGAAAACGATACGTAAAATATTGCGCCAGATCACAAGTTCTGGCTCACGGGCACCAAAACCCGCTTTTGAAGGGACATCAAGTGGGGGTCTATAAGTTGTTCAAAATTTGGTGGAGGACATTTCCATGGACTTTTGAATTTTCAGAGAAGCATTGTTGATCAGAACATTGCATAAAATGACACCTAAAAATTCGACGCCAAAAGTAAGTGTTGACAGTGAATTCTCCAGAATCTGCTACATCACATTATTATTAAAAAAAAAAAAAAAAAAAAAAAAAAAAAAAAAAAAACCTGTTTGTTCAAGGAATCACTAGAGGGAAAATTGCACGTGCACAACAGTTCACAAATTTCTTGGCCTTGAATGAAAACAGTGTTTGAATACATTATTCCTTCTTATTTATGTATAAAATTATTTATGATGAATACTTTCAAGATCAGAGCACATCAACAAAAAGTAACAATGTCACCTTAATCACAGTACCTTTAAAAGTATTCCTGCCAAATATTACAAGAATACAAAGTCCAGAAGCAGCACAGTTTGGATGAGTTTACAGAGCACAACAAGATTTAACGTCCATCCAACATCGTCCGCGATGCAGGAAAGAGAGAGAGGAGAGAGAGCGAGAGAGCGAGCTGCTACATAACCGAGAGATTAATGTAACCCTCTTGAATACATGACGTCTGTGGTCACAATCTGTGGCTGCAATACTAACAACTGTGGCAAACCTCACAAGCTGTGACCACACAAGCTGGCACTGGCAGCAGGAAAAAGACCAGTGAGGACAGACATGGAGGACAGCCATTGGAGCTGTGCTGATGTCAGTATTGGCTGTTCTAAGGCAGCAAGTCTGACTGGGGTCATAAAATTAAGGGAATGGCTGGCGTCTTCAACACAGTCTGGTTTATTTGTCTTAAGGGATGAAGTAATATAGGTATCGTGTCATTTAATGGCGTTTGTTTTTTCAGATGGACATGTTTAGATATTTGAAAGCATTTAGGAAGTGTTGAATTTGAACCTGAAGTTGAAAGTTACTGGAGCCACTGAAACTGAATGAAGTGACAGCCCGATATGCTTTTCGTTGTAGGTGGGGCTAAAAACAATATTATGATTATGATTATGGCTGGGGTCAATGCTAGTGCTTTTAACTTGTCCTGCCTGTAATGATCTCAGCTGACATGTTCACCTATGTAATCATTGTCCTCTTTGTTTTATTTGTTTGTTATCAAATTAGTTTTCTCTTTTAAAATATCTGGTGTGTGTATTAGTAGGGGTAGGAGTACAACGTGTACATGCATATAATAAGAATGCTTGGAGGATGTGTGTTCATGCTTGACAAAGACACCTGTTAAATTATGGGATTCTCTCATGGAGTTCACATCAGCTGTGACTTCTTTTAACACCAGCACTGACCCCACTTCCTTAAAGATAAGACTATAATTATAGGTCCCATGTGCACATAGAGGATCTTGTGAACATTTTAAAGCCCAGTCTGGTTTTCAGATGAGTAAGTCATTCAAACCAGTGAGACAGGATAATCAAAGATATGATAACTAAAAAATGAATTATACTGGTGTCCTGTTTAGGGATAATTTCCTGTGTTTGACTTCGGCTTTACTAATGGCAGGTAAAAACATTTGATTATGCCAAACTGTCACCAACAGGAAAATTCATAGCTAATTAAGACAACGAATTATAGGAAATGTTGTAAACTTACTGAATGATTCCAATAGAGGAGAAAATGGTGATCAAGCTTTTTTTGGCAAGTCTTAAGTTTTGAGCAAAATCATCACAGATATATTAAAGCATCTTTCCCTATCAATACACAGTAATAGATAAATTCCGCCTTTGAAGAATATATATGCCATTACCAAACAAAAAAGTCTCAAACCATTTGCAGGGATGACAATAGAATAGGTGTAAAACTGTGATCCATGAATTAAAGAGATCGCTAGTTACAGCACCACATAAGGGCTAAACAGAGTCACAGTGCTTGTTTATGGGATGCCTGTGGATTAAGAGCTGCAATAGCAGGTTCAGTGTTATTAATAAATGATGATGGAGCAAACATGGTTTTGTTGTCAAGACTGAGGGTGTGAGAAATGACACCTGCTGCTGCTGGTTAAAATGAGATGTCAATATCTGATGGTGAGGAGGAGGAGGAGGAACAGGAGGAGGAGGAGGAGGAGGACGAAGAAGAAGAAGAAGAAGAAGAAGAAGAAGAAGAAGAAGAAGAAGAAGAAGAAGAAGAAGAAAGACAGAAAGACAGAGACAGAGACAGAGACAGAGACAGATAGACAGGCAGAAAGGCAGTAGACACACAGATTGACAGACTGACAGACAAACAGAGCAAGGATAAAACTTACTGACCATTAGACAAAGTAAAAACCAGCAAAGTCTGCACAAGTTTGTGTTCAAATAAACATTTTTTGATGCTGCCAACTGAAAAGTGTGCACGCTGTAGTCTCAAGCACACTCTTAAGAGTCACTTTTACAAACTTCTAAATCCACCCTGAAGTCCTTTCAGAAAGATTGAAAAAGGGAATGAAACTAAAAGCGTCACTTCAACAGATCTCATTTCAGGTACAGTAGCATTTCCAATTTCTTGTTTCATTCAAAGAGTTAAGATGGCTAAGAAGGCTAAGAAGTTTCACAGCAGTCTGTGTGAAATTTGGGTCACTGTTCTCAAGAAAAGTATGTGGTCATAGCTCAGCACCATTTATTTGGTGTTTTTCTTTCTCTGTTTGCATGTATACCCTTATATAAAAGTGGTTTGCTACAGAGACTGTTACCAGGGTCAATTCACTTTTGCTAATAAAACTTTATTCCAGGCTATACACATAGCACTCAGAGTTTTAGATTCTGAGAGATTATCACTTACACAACCGTTTATGGTTCACCGAATAAAACAGACTGGGGAGGTGGATTCAAACTACAGATTCCAGGTTTCTGTATGTATGCATTACCTCCAGGCCAATGAATAATCTCAGCATGGTGTCCACTTACTTTTACTTCCTGAGAGGTGTGCTAACCTACTTCAATATTGGCACTGGCTCCATGGTGTAAAGAGATTGTCATTCAGAAAAGCAGTTGGTATCCTGAGAATGTAGCCAGCACTACACACACAGACCTGTCATCATACAGTGATGTTATCAGCTGATTACAGCTAGGTAATGACACAGTGTGTGGACAGGCGGCTTCCCTGGGGTTTGTCATCATGTCAACAGGAGCTGGGTCTGAGGTAATGACATAATAATTATGATTATGGAGCAAACACAAACCGGCTTGACATGGTTTTGATGAATATAACACCTGCTGAGAGATAGAAAAAGGTGGAGAAGGAGGAGGAGGAGGAGGAGGAGAAGGGGAGAGAGAGAGGGGGGTGGAGACAGAGAGAGACACAGAGAAAATGTGTGTAGCTATATAAAAGAGATAAATTAACCCTCTTGAATGCATGACATCTGTGGTCACAATCTGTGATTGCAATAGTAGTAGTAGTAGTAGTAGTGTAGTAGTAGTAGTAGTAGTAGTAGTAGTAGTAGTAGTAGTAGTAGTAGTGATCCATTGGAAAGGCAGTCGCCTATACGAATGGTTCCAGTAC
>CM060320.1:57899016-57901516 GCA_030674155.1 Stramonita haemastoma | reverse complement strand
GTCTGTCTGTCTGTCTGTCTGTCTGTCTCTCTTCTCTCTCTCTCTCTCTCTCTCTCTCTCTCTCTCTCTCTCTCTCTCTCTCTCTCTCTCTCTCTCTATATATATATATAATATATGGGGGATGGGGGACGGGATAGCCTAGTGGTCAGAACATTGCGCTCGCAATTTGACAACCCGGGTTCGATTCCCGTTCGAGATTTTTCCCCTAGAGTTTTTTTTGTTTTGTTTGTTTTTTGTTGGGGGGGGGGGGGGGGGAGGGGGGGTGCTGCTGTCTCGTCTTCTGTGAGGTCCCTGTCCTGCTGTTCCCACGCCGTTCATTTCAATTTCCCCGCCACAGCCATACCCAGATTCGTTAGCTCAGTCGCGGAGCCAGACTGAGTGAGCCACCCACCCAAGGTGGTGACCACCACAACGTCCCTCCAACCCGACCCCCCGCGTACCTCCAACCCCAAAGGCTTTGACACAAACTCACCACAGGCAGAGAAGCCTATGGGGAAACCAAATCTGAGGTCACCATGAGACCAGAGCAACGGGGGCCACCGAATCAGAGGCAATTTTTATTATTGCATGATGATCAATGGTAATGGGGATGATGTAATGATGCTGCTGTTGAAGTGCATCCGCTTTGAGACTACTTGACAGGGTTGTACTTTACACTTACTGTGATAATATTATGACATATTAAATCCCGGCGTCAACCGGGCCCGAGAGATACAGACACCTGCAGTGTTGGTCAGGTAATTTGAGCAATACTCTCAAATTCGCATCCGTGAAGTGGATGAAGCTCGACTGTGTGGTCCCAGTCTCCCCACCGAGCCCACAGCATACTCTGTGTAGGAGCCGGCCGGAGTCCGAAAAATCCCTATGACTCCTACGGGAATTGAACCCGCGACCTTCTCGTCCGAAATCCAAAGCGCTAACCACTGCGCCAAGGCGGCTTTTCCCCCTAGAGTTAACATCAGTGCTGACTCCACTCTCCCTAAAAGTCCTCCGGCTGAGACTATAACGCACGCAGAACATCTAGCGCACTCGTCAAATCCTGTTCCGCTTTTCCTAAGAGTAGGCCATTGTGTGCCGGTGGGAACACATGACAAGATTTACAAAACTGCATACACATGGGGACTGGATGTAAAAAAGCACACAAGTGTTCATTCCATTATCCTCGATACAAAAGAATAAATGATTAAATAAGATAAATTAATCAATAAAAATATGTCGGCTTGTGTGTATCTCTTCTGTCTGTCTCCCTGTCTCTCTATCCCTCTGTCTCTCTGTCTGTCTTTGTATGTTTGTTTGTGTATGTATGTGTGTATGTGTGTTTGTGTATGTGTGTTTGTGCATGTGTGTGTGTCTGTCTATCTATCTGTCTGTCTGTCTGTCTGCCTATGTCTGTCTGTCTGCCAGTGCAACACAGGACATCTAAATGGACCCTCCTTCACGGATCACTGGTGCCTGCATGCGGAGATAATGCGAAAGAATGTCACTGATGATAGTAATGGGATACAGTCTGCTGGACACACAGTGAGGATATATCTGATGGGTCTAATGTAGGGCCTAGCACAGGATGAATATTTGTGTTGTGGTGTGTGTGTGTGTGTCTTTTGTGTGTGTGTGTGTGTGTGTGTGTGTGTGTGTGTGTGTGTGTGTGTGTGTGTGTGTGTGTGTGCTTGCGCGCACGTGTGTGTATGTGTGTGTGTGCGTGCGTGCGCGCGCGTATGTGTGTGTATGTGTGTGTGTGTATAGGTGGATGGATGGGGGTGTTGTGTTGTGTTGCGCTGTCCCGAACTTTTCTCTAAGCTTTGAACCTTGAGTTAGTGCCTTATGTACCAGAGTGTCATAGTAGGGCGATAAACCAAAGTCACGTGAGCCAGCACAGATTCACCACACGTAAAAGAACATAAGGCAACAAAAGAATTGTTCCCAACAAAATTCTGTATATGAGACTCACTCTGATACGAAAACAAATACACAATTCAGACAGGGAAAAAAAGAAAAAGGTGGCGTTTCCCTTGTGGCGACACACTTTTCCAGAAAAGAATGAGAGCAGCCTGAGTTTTCAGCAGAAGAATCTGCAGCGACCGACAGCGACATGAGAAAAACAAAACCCCAACCTCCTTCAAAATGAGTGTATGATTTAAAGAACGCCTCAAAAACCTTCCTTGCCCATAGGCGAAGGCAGAAGAAAGTGTAAACGAGGAATGGTGAGGAAAAAAATGGGTTGGCGTGGATAAAAGATGATTTTCCAACTGGATCCTGAATGATTTGCTCGACTGAGCACCTTTGGAGAGAGCTTAGATGATGGATACACTTGGGTAAACGAAAAAATAAGTTGTTAAAAATGGACATTATCCACACATGCGCGCATGGGCACATGTGTGCTTTACACACACACACACACACACACACACACACACACACACACACACACACACACACACACACACATACACAAAACACACACACACACACACACAAACACACACACACACACATTCATCAC
>CM060320.1:57886516-57889016 GCA_030674155.1 Stramonita haemastoma | reverse complement strand
GCGTCTAGTGTTCTGAGCTCTGATCTTGTATCACTTGATTTATGGGGGGTGTTTCTTGTCATCTGCTGCTGTCACACACATATACTGCCTCCCTTTCTGATATCGCCTCAGTCTGTCTGGTTTGGTATCTGGTTGTCTGTCTGGCTGTCTGTCTGTTTGTCTGATCATCTCTGATTGTATATCAGTTTGTCAACCTGTCTGTCTGACTGTTTTTCCCCCCTCCCTCTTTCTGTTTCTCTGCACCTCTGTGTCTCTCTCCCTTTCTCTCTATCTGTCTGTCTGTTCTGTCTGTCTTTATATATATATATATACATATATATATATATATATTATGACGAGAATGACGTCATAATGCATTATTGTATAACGTAGATTACACATACACACGCACGCACGCACGCGCACACACACATACACACACACAAGCACACACACAAGCACACACACAAGCACACACACATACACACTGTGAGTGTATGTGTATGTGTATGTGTATGTGCGCGTGTGTGTATGTGTATAAGTGTTTTGGTGTGGTGTGTGTGTGTGTGTGTGTGTGTGTGACCTCCTTTGCTTGCACATGTGGCTTATTTTACACCCAGTCTCCATGTGCATGCAGTTTTGTAAATTGTGTCATCCGTTCCTATTGGCACACAATAGCCTACTCCTCCAAAAAGCGTAGCAGGTTTTAACATGTGCACAAAATGTTGAGCATGCGTTCGCACACGGGGCTCCAGTTCATAGTCTCATCCAAGGATACATTTGAGAAGTGGAAGAAAAAGAAAAAAGAAAGAAAGAAAGAAAGAAAGAAAGAAAGAAGAGAGAGAGAGAGAGAGAGAGAGAGAGAGAGAGAGAGAGAGAGAGGAGAGAGAGAGAGAGAGAGAGAGAGAGAGAGAGAGAGAGAGAGAACTCAAACTCAAACTCAAACTCGAAAAGTTTATTCATGAAAAAAGGCCATTGGCCCATACATGAAGGGGGTTGCTGAATAACGATAACGATAATTGCTTTAAGCTGCACAGGACGCCACTCCATGCCATAGAAACCACAACATTGATTAGGAATGTACATCGAAACACAAACTCTTTACTTTTCAGATATGTTACGGCATTCTAAGCCTTTCTTTCGTCCAGTCTTTGTCACACATCCTTAGGTCTAGGCTAGCCAAGAAACCGTTGTAGTAGTTCTCTAAGTGTTCTGGATTCGCTTCCCATTCGGCAAACTGGCGAGTTTGACACGTTCCTCTTTTAACATGTTTTTCTCTTGCTGTTTGACAAACCAGTACACACATACTGGCTCAGCGTCTGGTTGGCATGCCTACTGGATCACAATGTCGTCTGACTCACACGTCACAATATCTTCACCGTCTGAATCATTTAGCACAGATTTTCTAAAGTGTGTATTTCTTTGACTGTCTCTTAGCCTTTTCTGTATGGATCTATCAGTTAGAGTAGCCACATACTGTTTGACATTTCCTGTGTTGAATGCACAAACAATATTATCATCGTTCACCTCAGGCTGCAAAACACATATCAGCACACATATCAGCACAGTCACTACAATCAGACATACAGGGAAGTTCTAAATCAATGATGATGGCAACTTAACTGATGTTTTTGTGTTGATGTCCTGTGTGTGTTGTTGGTAGGTCTATTCCATGTGTATCTACACATGCTGTATTCCTCTGTTCTACTCCACTGTCAGGCAGACTCGAGGCACTGAGGACACAGTCACTTTCACACACAAAACTTCTGCCTGCTTCTGTTTATGCTTTCTAGAGCGCTCCTCGTCTCGTCTTCGTTGAGATAGCGATTTCTTCCTGTAGTACTGTGCTTGTGTGGTGCGATTCATTGTTGGATCCGCCATGTTGGTTGACACTGTTGTGTCCACTGGTTTCAGTCGCAAGACAAAAACCACGCTGTCCCCTTCTCCTGCCACTTTCCAGCTGGAGACTGCATTGTCAGTCAGCAGGGCGCCTAAGGTCCTCTCCACAGCCGCTGGAAGTCCAGTAACTGGCATTTTTGAATGAATTTCTAGTTTTACTGCTGCTCACAGAAAATGTCCGCCCTGTCCGCTTCACTTCTCATGACCGACCCCAGAGAGAGAGAGGAGAGAGAGAGAGAGAGAGAGAGAGAGAGAGAGAGAGAGAGAGAGAGAGAGAGAAGAAGAAGACAGACAGACAGACAGACAGACAGACAGACAGACAGACAGACAGACAGATAGATAGACAGACAGATAGACAGGCAGACAGACCGTGACAGGTTATATTATTAAACTGTATGTCGCCGTGCAACATGCATTCAGTTAATTATGCATAAGAATGTACTGCAAAGTTTTCCTGTAAACCACGATGTTGATAGATCAACAAATGATTTATTAACATACACAATTTTAACAAACAAACACTCAATGAATGAAACACCATGACAAAAAAGGTAAAATGACAGATGATCACCAAAAAGCAAGCAAGGAATCACACACACACACACACACACACACACACACA
>CM060320.1:57876516-57884016 GCA_030674155.1 Stramonita haemastoma | reverse complement strand
CTCTGTCTCTGTCTCTGTCTCTCTGTCTCTCTGTCTTTCTGTCTCTCTATCTCTGTCTCTGTCTCTGTCTGTCTGTCTCTCTCTCTCTCTTTCTCTAGGTCTCTCTGTGTCTCCAAGGCTCGGTACTAAACATTTGAGTGTTAAAGGGAAAAAACCGTCCATTAATAAGTCGAATTCGAGCTTTCCAAAACGACGGCAGCAAGACAAGATCAAAAGCAGCAGCAACAGCAACAAGAACAACAGAAGTAGCCACGTCATCATCATCATCATCAGCATCAGCAGCAGCAGCAGCAGCAGCAGCAACAACAGCAACAGCAGCAGCAACAACAGCAACAGAAGCAGCAGCAGCAACAACACCAGCAGCAGCATCAACAACAGCAGCACAATCACCACAATCAACACCACCACCACCACTGCAATCATTATCATCACCATCGTCGTCCATATCATCGACAAAGCCATCATCATCAATATTAACAACAGTAAACATTAAATTTTGCAGCTACAACAACACCAACTCCAACAACATGATTAACATTAACAACAACAATAACAACACAACTACCTTCGAAAGCAAGGCTTATTCAAGATCAGCTGTCGTTACATGAAATTAGGGCAGCACAGCCCCCCCTACCCCTCCCCCCCCCCTCTGCCAATAACAGTAAAGACAGCCTTAGACAGCTGAAAGCTGCGTCACATTACAGCGCTGACGAAGGTGGCGCATGCGTCACACTAATCAGTTAATTGAGCTGGAAGATAATCAGGAGATGATCTTTGGAGCCTCCATTCAGAAATAGCCCTGGCTGATTCAGTTCAGTGTCACGTGTACGCAGAAGCGGAGATATTTTTAGATTGGAAATGACTTCTCTAATTCTGCTGTTGTAAACAAGGCATGGCATTGCAATTCCCCCAAAAAAAACAAACCAAAGAAACAAAACAAAACAAAAACACTAGCAGCAGTAAATATAAAAAAACCAAACAAATAAAGAAATCCTTCTCCCAAGACCCCTACCCCAAACCAAACCAAATCAAACCCCATTCTTGGTTATCAACAATGATTCAAAAAGTGAATATAAACAAGCAGTATTGCGCATACGCGTGCATGCGCGCGTGTGCACACACACATGCACACGCACACACATTCACACATACACACAGATACACACATACAGGCAAGCGCGCACACACAGAAACACACACGCACGCATCAATACACACACACATACATACATACACACACACTCACACACATACATACACACACACTCACACACACACACACACACACACACAACACACACACACACACACACACACACACACACACACAACACACACACACACACACGTATTACCATCATTACCAACACTACCACAAAACCCCTCAATCAGAAAAGAATCCCCCCCCCCAACAAATAAACCAGCAACAGATGTTTCATTGCTCACAGCAAAAAGAAACGAAAACACCCCTCTCATATGAACTAACACATTTTGTGTACACAAAAACTACACACTTTGTAACAACAGCCAAAGTTCCCCCCGAAAAAAACAACAACCAAAACAAACAAACCCCAAGCAAAAACCAAACAAAACAACAAAAAAACAAGCCCAAACCAGACCAAACCTAAACTAAAACAAAAAACAGCAGAAAAAAAACGACTAACAAAACAAACAACCCCTCCCCCTACCCGAATAATCACTACAATGTATGAACGAAGAGAGAGCAACTCAACATCACTGTCAGTAATTCAATCCACGCTAGGATCAGCTGGCCTGAAGCAGGATTGGGGGAAAATTCTCTTTATAGACGGAAGAAGCTTTGACAGCTGATTGGCCGCATGGCGGCGCTGATGAGCTGAGCATGCGCAAACGTAATGAGATAACTGCTCTTCGAGAGGAGAATAATGGGATGGCTGTGTGTTGTAATGCTGTTGTATAAGTTGGAAATAGACTGGGAAGGGGCTCGATAGCCTAGTGGTTAGAGCATTGCGCTGGTGATCTGACGGCCCAGGATTGAGCCGCCTCTGAGGCGTCCCTTCAAGGGGATTTTATTTTTACTCTGAAGTTAACATCTGTACTGACTCCACTCCCTCAAAAGTCCTGAGGATGCATCTATAAACAGAGGTCCTGTGTGCAAATGCACGCAGATCTTGCGCACACGTTAAAAACCCACTCTATCTTTTGGAAGAGCAGCTCTTGTGTGGAAGTTGGAAAAGATGATAATATTTTAAACAAAAAATGCATGGGCACAGGCATCGTGTTTAAACACTGCCCCCAAAAGTGATAATGCAGCTGCCTTAACTGTAAGTAAAAATGGTCCACATGTACAAACTCTTACAATTGGTAAACCCCAGAACTCAAGCCGAGGAATGTACAAGAAAAGCAGGCTGGAGGAACAGAGGAGGCAGCAAAGTCTATAAAAAAAACAACACATACCAGCTTCTGTGGCATTGTGGTAGGCGCGATGGCTGTGCCTATGAGGTCATGGGTTCGATCCCCAGAACACTATTTATGAGCATTTTTCGGGACAAGTTTGGCTTCTACCAAGACCTTGATGTACTGTCGGCTTGGGTAGAAGGCTTAGACTGCGGGTCTGGCATTACCCACTTGGTGGATGTGATTTTGAAATGAATGCTGAAGTTGCATAACAATGCAGGGCATGTCTGAATCTTTCTGGCTCTGTGTGGTGAGACGGGGTTGAGTCGTGTGAGAAAAGCAGCATCAGAAGGTCAGGGGCAACAACACAGGAGCAATAACGCCTATCCATAAACATTGCATGTCTTTGCCAACCCCCAAGTCGGGATGGAGCTACCTTAACTTTAGGTAAAAATGGTCGAAAACGCAAAGTCTCACCATAGGTAAATCTCGGAGTTCCACATGAGGAATGAATAAAAAATTATGTTCCAACAGAGGTGAGGCACAGGAACTTTACCACTGAGTGCAGACAAATGAAGGACTCTGCATAGCATAGTGCCATAAAGAACAAATTGTCATCAAAAATGGAATAGTAATTGTGCTTTTTCTACTTTTTCATGGATCCCTGATGTCAGCATGTAGCTACCATATTCGTGGGCAAAAAAAGGTTGCAAACACAAAGTTTCAACTTTGGTGAACCTTCAGAACTCTAACCGAGGAACGGACCCCCCTCCCCCAAAAAAATCCTTATTGAAGAAGGCAAGAAAGTACTTAACCGTTCGTGTTTTGATACTTCAATTTAATACTGGTGATGTACTTGTGCTTGGAGTACATGACACTAACCTCCAACCCCCCCCCCCCCCCTCCTAAGAAAAAAACAAACAAGGAAAAACAACTAAAATGCAAAGCACAAACAGTTCATAAACCACGTTTCACATTCTAGTTTCAGTTATTGCAGCTTCAGAAGAAATAATTATATAATGCTGTTTTTGCGTGATAATTGCAAATATTCATGCTCATGTTTACCATATCAACTTTCTAGATAGCTTTCCTATAATGAAAACTAAACCTGCACTTGTAACTTTTTCAGTGACTGTCTTGAATCACTTTTGTTTATTAAAGCAGCGAAGTTTTGAACAACGTGTTTGCCACTGGACTACAAGTGAGGAAGTGTCTGGGTCCTAGGGTCCTAACTAATCGCAAAAAGACATGCAAACCAGTGTACCCAGTCTTCTGAAATGCTTTTCAGTAAAAGTTTTTGGTCAACAATAACAGAGAAAAAAAAAACTTTTTTATTTGATGGCCATGTTGAATGCACTCCAGTGCATGCTCAGTCATGCAATTTCAGATATTGGTGTGCTGTCCCCAGTGTTTTACCAATATCGATTCGAAATACAAACCGAGCGAGAAAAAATAACTGGCAAAAGAAGTAGAGTCTGATAGTTTGCTTTCGTGCGCTCATGCACACACGCACGAACGTGCGCACTCGCACGCACACATACACTCACACATTTCTTGGCAATTATATCATAGTTAGATATTATTAATGGCGTTTTTGTTCTTAGATAGATGGTTTGATGACTAAAAGCAGATGCGTGGATTTTTTCATGTACTATCTGCAAATCAAATTTAGTTTGATTTCGACTTGACATCTTCCTAAGCAGTCATAAACCCTATGCCTCCATCAGTAACTAACCCAGCACCAGGATCAGCTGTAACCATAAATATTTGGCACGAATTCTCTTTATAGACGGAAGAAGATCTTGACGGAAGTGATACAGGATCATAAGTTGTCCTGTCCAGATCATGCCTGTTCTTTATTGTGATACTCGTCAAGAAAATTGTGTTGGCAGGTAATGGCCACCAGTTCTATTGATGAAGTTGACTTTCTCGACATGTGCTGCAGCAATCAGATAACAAACATATCGAGAAACAAATTACGGGAGCAGACGTCTTCGTGTTGTTATGTAGTATTGTTATGTGATTCAGACTTGGACTGACCTGATACTCATCAAAGGTTAATGAATTTCGTTAAGGAAGGTAAATGGTACATGCTTAGGTTTTATAGGCTTTTATCCAGAAAAAGTGAGGCACTACAAGCAAACATTATGTTAGCAGTCCCTTTCTACAAATTAGCACACACAGAAACAAACATGCTTAATTGGCTTTTCTTCCCAAGGACAGCCTTCATCCTTGACATGTTTGCCTTTTACTACATTCATTGACTAAGAAGGAGAATGACAGCCTGGTTAAAACGTTCGCCTGCCAACAAGTAAACGATGAGATCCTTGGTTTGAATCCCAGCCCCGCACTTTCTTCCCAGTTTGACGAAAATTTCAAACTAAATGTCAAAGTCCTTTTGATGAGACTATAAACCAAGGCCCCGTGTGTGAGCATATGCAGAATATCTTGCGCACGTGCTAAAAACCCGTTCGGGCTTTTCAACTCCATAAAAGTTGGGTTGTGTGGCGGTAAGAACGGATGACAAAAAATGTTAGCATGCACACAGGTGTCATGTTTAGACACTGAACCCAGCGTCAGAATGCAGCTACCTAAATGGTGAGGAAGAAAACGGTTGCATACGTAAAAAGCTCGCCATTGGTGAACCTCGGAGCTCTAACCTAGAAACGGACAAAACATTGACCGACTTTTCTCTTTTCACTACTACTACTACTACTACTACTACTACTACTACTACTACTACTACTACTACTACTACTACTACTACTACTACTACTACTACTAGGCACCCATCAGTCTCGGAAGACTATGGAGTTGTGCTCTAGTCTTTAGAGCGCAAAGCCTGGGCAAGTATGTATGGAGGGCAAGCTATTACCCATGCAGCAGACCCCCCCTCTCCACGGCACTGGAATGATCCATTGGAAGGGCATTGACCGATACGAATGGTTCCAGTACCGTCGCAGGAGCCACCAGAACGTTGCCATATATCTACAGCCCCGAGCCGCTCTGGGACTCCAACTCCCCGATTTTTCCTCAGGGATGGTGTCTAAACACGACACCTGTGTGCATGCTGGTTTGTTATAATTTTGTCATCCGCTCCTACCGGCACACGATGGCCTACTCTTCCGAAAGGTGGAATGGGGTTTTAACATGTGCGCAAGATGTTCTGCGTGCATTCGCACACGGGACCTCGGTTTCGAGTCTCATCCTACTACTACTATTACTACTACTACTACTACTACTCATACTACTACTACTAACTACTACTAAATACTAACTATACTACTACTAACTACTACAACTACTACAACTCATGCTGCTGCTGATACTGCTATATACTGATATATTACTAAAACATCCACCATCACAACCAGCAACACCTCTGCTACTGCTCCTTTGCCTGCTGTTTCTGCTACTGCTACTGCACCTCCTCCAAGTCTTTTACTACTGTTGCTATCAATTACTGCCATCACAACTATTACTACTACTACAGCTGCTGTTGCTGCTGCTGCTGCTGTAGGTAACTATCACACACACTCACGCGCGCCCCCCCCCCCCCCCCCCACAACACACCCCCTACATACACACAGCACACACACATACACACATATTCACAACACACACACACACACACAAACTCTCTCTCTCTCACACATACACACATACACACATACACACACTACACACACAACACACACACACACACACACACACACACACACACACACACACACACACACACACACACACACACACACACAAAGCCATCCCCCACAACCTCTCCCCCATCCCCTATCCCTCCCCTCACACACACTGTATGTGCTTTCGATTTCAATCCATAGTATAGACAAAGAAATGAAAGACGTCTGGTGGCTTTTGATGACATAAAACAGAGAGGTTAGGGAACCAACATGACTGTATGTACATAGCATGCCTTGGGTAGGGAGGGATAGGATTTGCACTGTGAGTTGTAAGAAAAGTTAGAATGTGGAGTCTATTGACCAGACTTAAAACTTGTGTCTTACTTTTTCACCCCTCCCCTACCCCAACCACACCACTCTCCTCCCCACCTCCTCCCAAAAGTCATTCGAGTAAAGAGTTCATTTCTTTGCTGGAATTTTTGTCTGTAACATTGTAGGTAGTCCTGTGTGTGTTTCCGTCGGTCTTTTGTCTCTTTGTCCTGTCTGTCTGTCTGAGTGTCTGTCTGTTTGTCTGTTTGTCTCTGTCTCTCTCTGTCTGTGTCAGTCTGTATCTCTTTGTCTCACTGACTCTGTCTCTTTCTTTTTTTCCTCCCCTCTCTATGTTTATCTCTCTGTGTATATCTCTCTCGTTCTTTCTCTGTCTTTTTCTGTTTCTGTTTTTGTTTCTGTCTGTCTGTCTGTCTGTCTGTCTGTCTGTCTGTCTGTCTGTCTCTGTCTGTCTGTCTGTCTGTCTGTCTGTCTGTCTGTCTGTCTGTCTGTCTGTCTGTCTGTCTGTCTGTCTGTCTGTCTCTCTCTCCTCTCTCTCTCTCTCTCTCTCTCCTCTCTCTCTCTCTCTCTCTCTCTCCTCTCTCTCTCTCTCTCTCTCTCTCTCTCCCAGTTGGTTTCTGGCTGTAGTTTTGTCCCCAACTCACTGTTCTTATGTGAAAGGGCTGAAATCCCACCATATTAAATTATTTCATATTTACATTTGCTTTTGGATTTGCGTTCGGATTCTCCTGATTTACAATGCAAAATGACTGTGATCAGGCAAATGATATTCATTGTTCCTCAAAGTACTCATTACTGAGACCACAATATAAAATCTATGTCGTAATGTGTATCTGGGTCTGTCTGTCTTGTCTGTCTTCTATCTATCTATCTATCTATCTATCTATCTATCTATCTATCTATCTATCTATCTATCTATCTATCTATCTATCTATCTATCTATCTATCTATCTATCTATCTATCTATCTATCATTATCTATCTATCTATCTCTATCTCTCTCTTTTATCTCTCTATTACTATCTATCTATCTATCTATCTATCTATCTATCTATCTATCTATCTATCTATCTACTCTACTCTCTCTCTATCTATCTATCTATCTATCTACTCTATCTATCTATCTATATCTATCTATCTATCTATCTATCTATCTG
>CM060320.1:57864016-57869016 GCA_030674155.1 Stramonita haemastoma | reverse complement strand
GAGAATTTTTGCACATGCGGCAGTGTTTGCCCACCACGAAGGTAGCTGCATTCTGACTTTAGGGTGAGTTCCTCTCAAGAGTGGACCATTTGTCTGGTATGTTAATGTTCATTCATACAAGTAATTGAATAGCTTTCTCCATACCTATATTCCTTGCCCTTTTGCAGTAGTTCTTATTCATTTGTTCATCTATTGAAATAAACACAAGTATCCCTTTCATGAAACATTTAGCACATCTACAACTTACACTGAAAATATATAAAGTTCTGTGGGATTCAAGATATTACAAAAATGAAAATGGTTTCCCATACATTAACCTGGATTTGAAACACTTTAACCCTGAGTTAAACAAGACAATTGTATACAATGATATATTATTATTATTATGTATCTCACCCTGCTTTTGATATTTGATAAGTCAATCAAGACGATGCTGTGATGACTGTGTCTATACTTGGTTGATGTTCATCAACTGAATTGTACCTGTCCGTAAGTATAGCAGGTAAGTAACCTTATAAGACCCACAGGTACAGTAAGCTTGTAACGGTTAGTTGGTTTGTTAATAAGGGCATTTCAAGAATCTATAACTAATGGTACACCATGCATCATACATCAGTAAGCTTACTGCATTTTATTTCTTATCTTCAATCATCATATTCAACATCTATATAACTATGTTCGATCATATCTCACCATTGCCTATATCTATCATATATCATCTTCATCTTTCTTATCATCTATCACCATCATTGCATATCTATCCATCATCATCATCATATGCTTGTTCTGTTCTATTGGTTGTCAGCATTATCCTATCATCTCTGTCTGTCTCTCTGTCTGTCTGTTTGTCTGTCCAGCTTTCCACTGTCTTTCTGTCTCTATTATGACACCATCACCATTATTGCATCATCTAAACAAAATGCTTATCCTGCTTTATCATCATCATTATCATTTCTTTTTCTTTCTTGTCTGTTTGTCTGTCCATTTGTCTGGTAGTCTGTCTGTGCTCTGACATCCTCTCCACCTTTCCCTTTCTCCCTCTCTCCCTTCTCTCTCTCTCTCTCTCATCTCTTCTATCTCTCTCCTCTCTCTTCTCTCTTCTTCTCTCTCTTCTCTTCTCTCTCTCTCTTCTATTTTGTCTGGTCTTTCTGTCTGTCTTCTGTCGTCTCTGTCTGTCTGTTCTTTTCTTATTCTGTGTTCTCTCTCGTCTTCTCTCTGTCTTCTCTTCTGTCTGTCTGTCTTCTGTCTTCTCTCTCTCTCTTCTCTTCTCTCTCTTATCTTTACTCTTTTCTTTTCTTCTATCTCTTTTTTTCTCTTTTGTCTTCTGCGGTCTGTTTCTTTCGTCTACTTTCTGTTGTTGTCTGTTCTGTCTTTACTTTTCACAGCCCCCTTCTCTCTATCACAAGTAGTAGCCTTCATCCTCTTCCTATCCCAGTCGTTCCTCTCTCCCTCACTCTCCTCCCTGTCACCCCAGTCTGGCTGTAACCTGCATTGTGCAACACTCTCAGCCCTTCAAAAGGCGGGACGGAGTCTGCACATGCACAGATACATTTTAGTGCTGAATGTAGAATTGAATTCCTGCTGAACTGAGAGATATCTAGCATTGACACGGTCACATTATTTTGTTTGATATAGTTTTTGTTATTCTTGTGTATGGTCTTTCTGACAGGATGGGGAAAAGGGGGATAGGGGTATAGTGTGTGGTGGGTATTTGGGGATGAAGGAGGATCACTCTCCCTCTCTCCCTCTCTTTAGTTTTGGTGCATTTGATTTGACATTCTATGAATGAACACTTTGATCCATCCCAAGCCCAAGAAATGCAATGTGGCCCCTAGCCAATGTACAATAAATCATTTCAAGTTCAGAGTTCAGTTTGGAGTTCTCTCTCTCTCTTCTCTCTCTCTCTCTCTTCTCTTCTCTCTCTCTCTCTCTCTCTCTCTTTTCTCTCTCTCCTCTCTCTCTCTCTCTCTCTTCTCTCTCTCTTCTTTCCTTCTCTTCTATCTCTCTCTTCTCTCTCTCTCCTTTCTCTCTCTCTCTCTCTCTCTCTCCTCTTGCCTTTCCTCCTTGCTCTTCTCTCTCCTCTCTCTCTCTCTCTCTCCTCTCTCTCCTCTCTCTTCTCATGTCCGTTGCCTGTGCCTCTCTGTGTATCTCTGTCTATGTCTCTGCTTGTCTGTCTGTCTGTCTGCTCTCTCTCTCTTTCTTTCTCTCTGTCTGTCTCTCGCCAGTCCGCTCTCTGGTGTTGTATTTCTATTGTTTTCTATAACTGCCTGTTCTTCTCCCTCCTTGTACTGTTCCCTGTGGGACAAACAATCTCGGTCAGTTAGAAATGCAATGCATTAGCATAAACATATAATGACAATAGTACACATACACTATATACATCATGTCACACTGACAAACACATTACGTACATCGAAAAAGCAAGCACAGGACAGTCAGCACATGATATTAGCTGCACATTACACACCATACCACACAAACTACATAACACAATAACACATATAACAGTCAGCACAGTATCACCCACACCACACCCACACCACCACCACACCACACACACATAAACACACAAACAACACACACCCATCCACCAACACCACACATACCACACCACACCTTACCACACACATACATCACACCACCACACACACCACACCACACTCACACACACCACACCTACACACACTACACCACACCACACCACACCACACCACACTACACCACACACTCACCACCACAACCCCACACACCACACCATACACCACACACACAACACACACACCACACCTACCACACTACACCACACCACACTCGCCACACTACACCACACCACACACTACACCACACACACCACACACCACCACCACATATCCTACCACACCACACCATCACACCGTACCATACCCCCACAACGTCACACCCCACCACCCCACCACCATATCCTACCACACCACACCATCACACCGTACCATACCCACACACGTCACACCACCACCCCACCACCATATCCACCACACCACACCATCACACGTACCATACCACACACCACACCACACCACACCACACCACACCATACCCCCACCACTTCACACCACACCACACCATACCCCACCACACCCACACACCACACACCACATCCACATCACACCATATCACACACACACCAAACAACAGCACGCTATCAAAGGCATGCATGGTGTGGCCACAGGGCTGGCTATATCTATCCTACACAAGTCTTTGATCACAGAGCCAGAAAAGGGTAAAAAAAAAAGTCCCCCAGTATCCACCTCCCTCAACCACTACCCCAATTCCTTTCACCCACCCTCCCTTAACCTCCGCTAACTGTCCCCTCCACCCCTCCTCTTACCTGCCCTCATAGCCTGAGGAGATGGGCAGCAGGCAGGGGGAGAAAGAGAGGAGGAAGGGAGGGTGGGGGGGGAAGGGGTCGCTATCTGTCCCAGTTATGAAGCATGGAAGGAGGGAGGGAGGGAGGGAGGGATAGGCGTCTTGTGATGTTTTGGCCACCATAGGTTTTAGGATTCTGTTTCTTTAATACTATGTTGGTCCTGTGATGTTTATGCCAGAACAGGTTTTACGATTCTCTTTCTTTAATACTATTTTGGTCCTATGATGTTTATGCCAGCACAGGTTTTAGGATTCTGTTTCTTTAGTACCATACTATTTTGGTCCCGTCATATTTATGCTGCCACAGGTCCTAGGAATCTCTTTCTTTAGTACTGTTTTTGATAAGTTTGTCAGAGGTATTCTTTTTACAGCCTTGGTTTTAGGATTCCGTTTCTTTAACACCATTTTGGTCTCGTGATGTGTATGTCAGCACAGGGTTTAGAATTCTCTCTCTTTAGCACTGTCTTGGATAAGGTTGTCAGAGTTAGTCTTTTTCTGCCTGGGTGGGTGGCGTGGGTGGTGGGCGTTTGACTGGGTGGATAAGTGGGTGGCTGAGTGTGTTGGTGAGTGGGTGAGTGGATGAGTGTTTGGGTGGGTGGGTGATTGGGTGGGTGGATGGCTGGGTAAGTGGGTGGTGAAAGGGTGGCTGGGTAATGAGCAAGTGAAGGGCTAGGTGGTTGAGTATGTGGGTGCGTGGTGTGGTGGGTGGGTAAGTGGGCGGCTAGATGATGAGGTGAGTCGGTGAGGTGGGTGAGTGAGTACGTGAGTACGTGGGTGAGGTGGGTGGTGAGTGAGAGAATGTGGTGGGTTCTGGATGAGTGGCTAGTTGGATAGGGGGGGTGACTAGATGGGTGGGTGTATGGCTGGCTAATTTGGGTGATGTGATTCTTGTAATTTACACCGAAGGCTAGACATAGATTCACAGTATGTACAGTACCTGCTTGCACGCAACGCTGCACAATCAAATGCATGCAACACACATGCATAACATACATGTAACCACATTAATGACAAACTTTAAGACAAGCTAGTGTAGACAGATAATAATGCACACACACATGCAAAGGAACTACACGCGCATATATACACACGTAACACGGATAAATACACAGAAGTATGCACATACACGCAACTACGCACACACACACCACACACCACACACACACACACACACACACACACACACACGCACGACACACACACACACACACACACACACACACACACACACACACACACACACACACACACACACTTCTTCTCTCTGACGATATATGTCCACTCCCTTCCGAAAAAAGTTACAAACAATAAAACACTAAAGGAGAACAATGAACACAAAAACAACTATTCAGAAATAACTTACATAATGCAAAACAAACAAAACACAGCACAAAATGATACAAAAATGCTTATAATTTCCCCAGACCATTTCAACAGCCATCTCACTCATTCCAGAAACTCATTTCAAAGCGACAAGAACAGTGATAGACAGAGAACGCTGAAAAAAGTGCACACTTCAAGAGATGATTTAAATTAAATGAATTGAGACAGAGGGTTGGCCACTTTCGTTTTCTTTGTCGAGTTGTTCAGGTGTT
>CM060320.1:57814016-57856516 GCA_030674155.1 Stramonita haemastoma | reverse complement strand
AAAGAAAAACTAGTGAAAAAAGAAAGAGTGAGGGAGGAAATGAGAGAGAGAACGAGAAAGAGAGGGGAATAAAAAAAGAAACAAGGGGGAAAACGTGAAGGAGGAAAAAGAAGTAGGACATCAAGATTAACTAAGAGATGAGACATTACAAAGACAGATAAGAGAAAGACATAGATGGACATGCCAGATGAGTTAGATAGATAATTTGGATGGATGGATGGATGGATGGATGGATGGATGGATAGATAGATAGATAGATAGATGGATAGGTAGATAGATAGATAGATAGATAGATAGATAGATAGATAGATAGATAGATAGATAGATAGATAGATAGATAGATAGACAGACAGACAGATAGATAGATAAGACAGTTACACACAGACACACACAGATACACATAGACACACACAAACACTGGCAGATACATGCATACACTCTCACACACACAAACACACACAGAGACACAGACACAGACACAGACACAGACACAGACACAGACACAGACACAGACACACAGACACACACACACACACAGACACACACACACACACACACACACACACACACACACACACACACACACACACACACACACACACACACACACACACGCGCGCGCGCGCGCGCGCAGAGCAAACCAGACACACAGAAACACAGACACAGACATAGCGTGAGAGAGGTGTTTTACTGTTCTGTCCTTTTTCTCGCTCAGTGCCATCAGTTCCATTAGACACACAGAAAGAAAGAAAAAGAAAGAAAGACAGAAAGAAAGAAAGAGAGAGAGAGAGAGAGAGAGAGAGAGGGGAGAGAGAGAGGAGAGAGAGAGAGAGAGAGAGAGAGAGAGAGAGGAGAGAGAGAGAGAGAGAGAGAGAACTCAAGAACTCAAGAACTCAAGAATTTAATTGTATAGGCTATTCAACCCGTTACAAATCCATAAGTAATCATGTATGATTGGATACTTTGAATAGAGCATTATATTAATACAAAAGCATATTTTGAAATCAGCATCAATTACTCGAAGAACATAGCACAAGAATTCATGATGACATTATCGGCGTTTGTTGGAATGATAAATAAATCTGCCCAGGTCATGGACACACGTATCATCTTGCATTAATCTTTGGAATGCAGTTAGCGATGGATATATACGATATTTTTCTGGAATAAATTTTACCCGTAGGTCACTTAGGACATTACAATACAAGAGAAAGTGCAGTTCTGTTTCTATAGCGCTGTGGCAAAATGTACACTGAAGATCTTGTTCAGAAGTGGCTGTGTAGCGCTTTCTGTGCGTCTGTAGGTCTGATATTCCTAGTCTGAATCTGATTAGAATGTCACGAATATGCTTGTTAGGCACCAAGGTAAAGTATGTTTCCATAGATACAGATGATTTAAATGTACGGTACACACTGAATCGAGTGCTATTGTTAATATGTTCATTCCACTTTTGGAAGAAACAATCTACTAATCTTTGTCTAAGCTGTCGTAAGAAAGCTTTATGGTTAGTAACACCTTGGTTTTCCCATACAAATCCAAAACCGGTCTCATATAACATTTTACAAATATGTGATACCCAACACATTTTACCATCATTATGGAGGGACAAAAGCATGTTGTAGGCTTTTCTTGGAAGTCTAGTTTCTTCTAACTCTGTCAAACGCAGCCAATACCTGATCGTAGATACATAGCTAGAAATATATAATGAGTAACGACCAGTTTCACTGTAAACCATATCATTTGGGGTTCTGAGGCTTACGTTTAACAGTTTTTTCAGAGCAAACGTGTGGACATTCTCCACTGACTTCTGTTGAGACAGGCCCCATATTTCTGCTCCATACAATAGAATTGGTTTAATTTGGGAATCAAAAAGTTTGACAAAATGTCTGCTGAAAAATCCCCCAGTTTCCATAGAATTCTGAAAATGTTAATTACCCCTTTTCTAGCTTTACACGAGAGCTCACGGACTGCTTTACTGTATGCTATTCTAGTAGAAAGGAACAAGCCCAGGTACTTATAGGATTTAACGATAGATATTTCTTTTCCTTTGTAGAGCCAAACCTCTTTCTTAGCAACATATCCACCATTTCTAAATATTACAATGTTCGATTTATCAAGATTTACATGCAAATCTAGTTTTATGGATTGACTTGCTAGAACATTTAATTGGTTTTGTAAGCCTGAAACACTGTCAGATATCAAAACAATGTCGTCAGCAAATAATAAAATGAAAATTTCTAGTGGATCAGGGTAGAGCTGAATGCCATGTTTTCCATTTTTAATGACATCCTGGGCTAACTCGTTAATGAACAATGAGAATAAAAGAGGGCTAGTTATTTCACCTTGTTTTAAGCCTTTGAAACAGGATATGGCTTCTGATATCTTGGTCCCAAAACGAATCCGGGCTTTTACAGTTGCATACATACTCTGTAATGTTTTCAATATGTTACCATTTACACCATTTTTTTTCCAGAATCCGCCAGAGTTTGCTTAAAGAAATAAGGTCGAAAGCCTTCCTAAAGTCAATGAAAGCAACATATAATTTTTTGTTTCTTATGAGCTGTCTTTGGATAATAGCATATAATGTAAAAATATGATCTATTGTGGAATGATCTTTTCGAAAACCTGCTTGTATTTCACCAAGAATATTTCTGTTTTCTACAAAAGTTGATAAACGTTTATTGATTATATAGCTTAGGAGTTTACTACAGATGTTCAATAATGAGATGCCTCTATAGTTATCTGGATTATGAATGTTTCCTTTCTTATGTATGGGGTGGATGATAGCTTCTGTCCAAGATTGTGGGTAAAGTCCAGAGGAAAAAATCTTATTAAACAGATGGACCAGAAAGGATATTATTCTTTTATGATTTATCACAGACTTAAAAATTTCAGGGATAACCCCATCAAGGCCAGCAGCTTTGTTATGTTTCAAATGTTTAATGGACTTAATTATTTCTTCCTCTGTGATCTCTGAGTTTAATTCCATAACATCCTCCGGAATTTGTTCAGAGTCAAATAAGCTTGCACTGCTGTCAATTACTTCTTCCTGTTCCCCTCCCTCCTCCCCAAAAAGCCCCTTAAAGTGTTCTATCCATTGTGCCATATCTATATTGCCTATCTCAGAGGTTTTTCTTGAGAGTTTCTTAATGTGTCCCCAAAACTTTACTGAATCGTTCATACTGTTTACAAGTTCCTCTCTACTTTTCCTTTTGTATTCCTTCTCTTTGGAGGCTAAAAGTTTCTTGTAATTTTTACGGGTTTTACAGTACGTTGCCCTATCCCGTGGAGACTGAGTGCGTAAATAGATGCGGAGAGCAGACCGAGTAAACCTTCGCGCATGCACGCACTCCCCATCAAACCATGCACTCCCTTTCTTTCTCCCTCCCCCAAATGTTTTCTTAAAGCAGGAAGCAGCAGATGACAGCATACTAGTGAACACATTTACAGAATTATTAATGTTGGAATCAATGAGTAGGTAGGCTTCTTCTAACTTCTGTAGGTTATCAAGCGACTCGAGATTGTTTAGGAAAGTTTCTTGTTTGTCCTGCGACCATACAAGTTTATCAAAACAAATACTTTTATCCCTCGGCTGCTCAATATTGGCATTGCACAAAGCAAAACAGACAATGGGCATATGTTTAGAATCAATTCGTTCATTGACATGCATGTCACAAGGAACTGAACAAAGCGAACAAGAAAATAAAAAGTAATCTATGACACTGTTACCATTATTAGAAATAAATGTAAAGGAGCCATTTCTGTCACCTGCAGTAGAACCATTTAATATATACAGATCAAAACTTGTACACAAACATAGCAAATTTTTTCCGTAACTGTTTTGCCTGTGATCTTGTGAATGTCTAAGTGGAACAGTGGACACATCAGTATTGGAAAGAGTTGCAAAACTAAGGGATTCGTCTCGCTCAAAGCAAAATGAATCCCCATCAAAATACCATGGCTGTTTGTTTGCTGTTCGTGCATTCAGATCACCGCATACAATAAACTGTGCATCATCATTATTTTCAACAATATCTAGCATACAACGTTCAAGCATTGAAACACCATCTGTGAAATCGCTGTTGTCATAAAAAGGGCTGTCAGTTGGATTCAGATATGTACATATCATAAAAACATCAGACAACGTACCAAACAGTTTGTTAGACAGTTGCAGAGTGATCATGTTGTTATAGGGAAATGAAACATCTTTAACAGAGTTCATAAATTCATTTTTTACAAGAACAATTACCCCTCCACTATTTCTTCCTTGTTTTGAAAATTTCTGTGCTGGAGCATGAAAAGAGGTGTAAGAAGAGAACATGTCTGAACAAAAGTCTTTCATAAAAGTTTCAGTGAAACAAACAAAATCATACTGTGATACAAAAGATATAAATGAACTGTCTTTTAGTTTTGAGGCCAAGCCTTCCACATTCCAGGCCAGTATTGTACACTGATGTGGGGGCTTACTAACCCTATCTCTCATCGTCCTGAGGTCATGACCTTGACGTCATTTCTTTTTCTTTGAAACCCTTGGCTTTGAAGCTTGTTTCTTGTTTTTGTTTTTGCAGTGGTTAGCACTCATCCAGGTAGTTGGCAGTCTTGCCTGTGTTCTGCGTGTCTGTCTGTCTGTGAAGGTTTGTTGTGAATTGTTGTCACTTAAATTGCATGCACCATTGCTCTGCCGGCCTCCAATGTTCAGTGCAGGTGGACTGCTTTGTTGTGGCCGATCTGGGGAATCCCCAGACTGCTGCCCTGAACCAAGCGGTGCAGCCGCACTCAGTTCCATCGCATGCACTTCTCCACCCTTGTTACTGTCTCTGGAGCTAGTCGGGGAAGGATGGGGGCCAAACAACAATCCCTGGGTGGATGGGGGAAGGGAGGGAACTGCTGTCGGTGTCAATCCCTGGTTGGAGGGGGGAAGGGAGGGAACTGCCATCGGTGATGTCGTTTCTCTGTCTCTGCCTCCCTGCAGAGCATGCTCGTCCTCAGGCACCACACCCCTCTCCCGACGCTCCCCAGCCCCTGGTGCTGAAGAGAGAGCAGGCTCGGAGCCGGCAGGGCCCCAGACAGTGGGACAGGGCCGGGTTCTGCGCTGCTCACACACTGTCTCCTGGCGCTGAGGGCTGACCTGCTCCACTGCCTCCTGCGCTGGACTCGGCCTCTGGACGCTGGTGACCTCCGCAGCCTCCCTCCGGGTGGGGGAAGGAGATGGGCCCGGCTCCTCCGCAGCTCCCTCAGAGACCAATGCAGCACCAGTCAACACCTCACTGTAGAGACGCGTGCCAGGAGCGATGGGTACCTCCTCCATGTAAGGCCCAGGAGTTTCAAAGGAGGTGGACCCTGACGTCTGGCGGGATTGAGACATCCAAAACGTCTCATGGGTATTGTTCGACTGTCCCCAACTTCTTTCCCAGTGGGAGGCTGGATGTTGTTCCCTCTGCCCTGGTCTGTCTCTGGATGGAACGGACTCTTCTGGGCTGCTGTATGCCGTACGCCAGTGTCTGGAGTCCATTTCCTCTCTGGTCCTGTGGCGATACGTCTGCTGATCCCTCTGGTGGTTTCCGCTGTACGTGGGGGGTCGTTGGTGGGGATCTTCCACTTGCAGGCGGCCTGCTCTGAAGTAGGCAAGCTTGCCCTGCTGACGATGGTGCTCCACTTCCTCCCGTTGGCGAACTGTTAGATCTGCAGTGATCCTGATGTTTTCACGTCGGAGGAGATCTCTCAACACTTTGTCCGTAAGGATTTTCATCTTGTCCCCCCATCTGTGCATACGGACAATCAGTGGCCGCGGAGGATCTCGGTGTGTTCGTCTGGCTCCCACACGATAACACCTTTCGATGTCGTCTTCATGCCATGTCCGTGACGATGAAAACTCGTTGAGCAGATCAACGACAATCTGCAGACTGGTCTGAGTGGTTTCATGCTCCTCTTCTCTGACACCAATCAGCTTTAGCGTGCACTGTCGGGAATCCTTCTGTAATTGCTCTAATTCCTGCTCTATTCTGTCCATCCGTTCTTGTTCGTAACTTTGGCTTTGCTTGATTTGGTGGATGTCTTCTCTGTCTTCCTGCATTCCTTCCTGAAGGGCGTACAAGTCTGCAGCTAAGCGACTGAAGGAATTTTCCAGTTTTTCCAGTTTCTCATCTACTTTATGACAAACATCATCAGCGTGGGTTTGAAGAAAGTTCATGAAGTCTGAAAATTTGTTGTCCAAAGACATTTGTACCTGTTGCATAAAGTAAGAGAAATAGTTGTACTCATTAAAGTCATTGTAGTCATTGTAGTCATTGTAGGTATTGTAGGCTGTTCCATAATTCCTGGGTCCTGGGTTCAGTTCAATGTCCCCACTCAACAAGAGCAGGACGAAAAACAGGCAGTAGAGAGCAGTAGCTGTCATAGAAATACAGCAGCCTGTCACTTCTGTTGACATTGAACATGGCTGGGCCAGTGGCCTGTTTCTGTCTTGTTTTCTTCCTTTTCCTGATTTCTGCACTGCTATGCCGTAGAATTGTCCAGTTTTTTGTCTGTGTGTTAGTGCTGTTGTTGGCATCTTGATGGTACCATGCAACAGTCACTAGTAATTAATTATCTTGCTTAATTAGCAAAAACGTCATTAATTGCAGAGAGCATGAAGAAAACACGTCCTACTGCAGCTGTGAACACGAGTTCACCCCCGAGAGAGAGAGAGAGAGAGAGAGAGAGAGAGAGAGAGAGAGAGAGAGAGAGAGAGAGAGAGAGAGAGAGAGAGAGAGAGAGAGAGAGAGAGAGAGAGAGAGAGAGAGAGAGAGAGAGAGAGAAAGAGAGAAAGAAAGAGACAGACAGACAGACAGACAGACAGGCAGGCAACAGAGAAACAGACCGACAGACAGACAAGGAAAAGATTGTGTGTGTATATGTGTGTTTATTTATTTATTTATTTATTCTTTTATATCGAAGATAATGGAATAAGCACTCATGTGTTTTTTTTACATCCAGTCCCCGTGTGTATGCAGTTTTGTAAATCTTGTAATCTGTTCCCACCGGCATGCCATGGCCTACTCTTACGAAAAGCGGAACAGGATTTAACGTGTGCGCAAAATGTTCTGAGAGAGAGAGAGAGAGAGAGAGAGAGAGAGAGAGAGAGAGAAGAGAGAGAGAGAGAGACAGAGACAGAGACAGAGACAGAGACAGACAGACAGAGACAGAAAGACAGACAGAGACAGAGACAGAGACTTCAGAGACCCCAGAAAGAGGTAAGAAGTGTAGAAACAACACAAAAGAAGAAGGCTGAAGTTGTCTCCAGAGCAAAGAGCAAGCGGACCAAATCCTCTGACAACAGACTGACAGTTAATACGTTAAAAGCAAATCTTCTTTGACGACATGAGCTTTCAACGAAAAGTGCTGTCTGCAGACACCTTTCTATCGAAAATAATAACATTGTACATCCAACAAAGATACAAAGCTACTTTATGAACGTTTTTTGGTCTTTATAAATAGTCTGTGATGTTTCCGGGCAATGCACCCATGATTGAACTAGATTGGATTGGATTGGGAGATGTGGGCTTTGGAGTGAGACAGAATGGGTCTGAGAGGTGGTAGGGATGGGGGTAGGGGTGTTCCTGTGTGTGTATGTGTATGTGTATGTATATGTGTGTGTACGTATGTATGTGTGTGTATGTATGTGTGTATGTATGTATGTGTGTGTGTGCGTTGAGGAGGGGGGGGGGGTACAGGGTCTATGGTAATTATCGTGAAAGCTTTATTTCATTGTCCAGATAGAGCAGAAATCATTTTTATCCTTTTCTGCACGAAGGAAGCATAAGATACAACTAACAAAACAAGGGGTTTTTCATTATGGAGCTATGTACTTTCCTAATGATTCAATCTTTTTTATATCAATACATTTTCCCTGAAAGATTTACCAGAAACATATTTGGTATTTTATTCTTCCATTTTCTATAGAATGCTCAGACAGCAACTCTTTCATATGAGTGAAAACGGGTTGCACGGATGCTAAGTGCCTACAAAATCGAGCCTAGTGCATTTGACTGGGATAGAACTGTTCTCTTTTAAGTTTTCCGGGAAAAAGGAAGGAAAGGCAAAACAAAAGACAAAGAGGGAGGTGACAGGAAGAAAACAAATCCGGCAACAACACAGGGAGCAATAAAAAAAAGAAAAAAAAGAAGAGGAAATTGCTAACACATTATTTCCAGACGGTGGGGATGCTATTTACACTGACAGGCCCTAGGAATTCCTAAATCTTCAGAGCAGCTCATTTCATTGTACAGGCTGCATGCTCAGTATGTTTATGTTTCTCTATCCTACTGAATGTTACATAAGTGGCTGGATCCTTAACATGCATATTTGATCTTCTGCATGTCTGTATACACGAAGTGAATTAGGGCGATGGCAAGTTTGCTCTTGAAGTTGACCTGGGATATCATAAAACTACCCACCCATAACTCACTAAACGCTGCCACAGAGATTTGAGCCCAAAACTTTATGGACCTACAGGATTGAAGCTGTAAAGATAGGTTTTTTTATCGAGTGAATGTCTAGTTGCATGGAATTCCTCCACATGTTTTGTTTGTTTCCTTAGCTTACAACGCACACGCACACACACACATACACACATATACACACACGCGCACACACACACACACACACTCACACACACACACATACACACACACACACACTGCCTTACCTTGGAATTTCCAAGACTCTCCCACCCAATGTCAGGAAACTGGGTGATTTCCTCCAGACGATGTTACCACACTTGACTGACTCCATATCCCACCCATCCCCTGACTGACTGATAGAAATGGAGTTTTCTTTATAGGGGCAAGGAAAGGGTGACACTGCAGTCATAAACAAGAGACTGAGATGACACTGACAGTATGTCATGTGAGAAACTCGAAGGATACTTTTAGTGTTTAGTTTTTTATGAGTCTACCAGCCAGAAGTAGAGGTGACGGTGACCTATATGGATGCAAAGTGTTTCTTATTTTTGATTTACAGTTAAAATTGTGCAAGTCAGAGGGCACAATAAAGAGAGTGAAAAGGACAAGCAGGATGTGATATAATGGGGGATGGGATAGTCTAGTGGCTTGAGTTCTAAGCTCGTGATCTAATGGCCTGTGTTAAAGTCACAATTGAAACACCTTTCTAGGGGATTTTCGCCTGGAGTCAACATCAAGTCAAGCCAAGTCAAATTAAGTCAAAATTACTTTAATCATCCCATGAAGGGCAATTATAATACTAACAAGCAGTTTGATGGGAATCATAATCTCGAAAGACACAAAATGCTACAGTTCATATTGGTTTATACATTCCCAGAAAACTTCAAATTAAAACATCAATGCCAATTCCTCCAAGTCTTCTTTGAGTAATACTATAAACCAATGAGCCGTGCACAAACATATGCAGGATATATTGCACATATGTTAAAACCCATCAGGGTTTTTTGAGAGAGTGAATTATAACATTCTGGAAAGAATGAGAAGGAAGGTGGCAGGATGGTTAAGACGGTCGCCTGCCAACAAGTAAATCGTGAGGTTCTAGGTTCGATTCGGAGCCTTGCTCTTTCTGCCAGTTTGATGAAAAAAATCGACCTGAATGTCAAAGTCATTCGGATGAGACTATAAACCGAGGCCCCGTGTGCGAAAGCACGCAGAACATCTTGCGCACACATTAAAGCCCCGTTCCGCATTTCGGAAGAGCAGGCCAACGTGTGCCAGTAAGAGGGGATGACAAAATTATATAAAAAAACAGCATGCACACAGGTGTCGTGTTTAGACACCATCCCTGAGGACAAATAGGGGAGTTGGAGTCCCCAGGGCGGCTCAGGACAGTATATGGCAACGTTCTGGCGGCTCCTGCGACGGTACTGGAACCATTCGTATCGGCGACTGCCTTTCCAATGGATCATTCCAGTGGCGTGGAGAGGGGGGGGGGTCTGCTGCATGGGTAACAGCTTGCCAGAGACGGAAAGACAGAGACAGAGAATTTCACAGCCTGGAATTTCCAAGACTCTCCCTCTCAATGTTAAGAAACTGGGTGATTTTCTCCTGACAGCCTTAACACACTTGACTGACTCCTTATCCCCCCAGTCCCCCCCCCCCCCCCCCCCGACTGACTGATGGAAATGGAGTTTTCTTCATAGGGGGCAAAGGAAGGGAGACGCTGCAGTCATAAACAAGAGACTAAGATGACACTGACAGTATGTCATGTGAGAATCTCGAAGGATACTTTCAGTGTTGGTGTTTTTATGATCTGAGTGTACTGGTTAGTGGTGGTTTACACTTATGTAAAATTTTTTGTATCTGAAACTGTGAGATTCTGAGAGGCTCCATAAAGCTTGTCAAAAGGTTTGAAAAATATTGTATAATACACAAAAAAGATTATGGAAAGTAGGATAGCCTAGTGGTAAGAGTATTGAGCCATGATGTGATGGCCGGGGATTCACCCTCCACCAAGACGTCCTTCGGATGAGACTATAAAGCGAGGTCCCGTGTGTGAACGTACGCAGAACATCTTGCACACACGTTAAACCCGTTCCGCTTTTCGGAAGAGTAGGCAATTGTGTGCCGATGGGAATGGATGACAAAACTTACCGAAGTGTTTACACACGGGGACTGGATGTAAAAAAAGCACGTACGTGCTTATTACACTATCTTCCATATAAAAGAACAAATTAATCAAATCACACCAATAACACGTCCATTTAAGGACATTTTTATTAATGAGTAAATATAAAAACTGAGTCCACCCCCACCCCCACCCCCCACCCCTAAAGTCCTCAGATGAAACAATAGCTACAATTTCATCATACTGTTTTAAAACACTACACGATTGAATATGAAGTCCGGGTGCTTTGCTGCCATCAATAACAATCAAAGATTCTGGCCTGTCCTCCAGAGCCTCTCTGACACTGTTGGAATGAGAAGACAGTGTGTAGTAGTTAGTGGTTAGAAACTCAGATTCGTGAATTTTTTTTTCAGAGCAAGAGTTTATTTACTTATTATGATTTATTTGTTATTTATTTATTTTTTATAATAATGGAAGACTCATTCATGTGCCTTTTTTAAACATCCAACCCCATGTGTGTATGCAGTTTTGTAAATTTTGTGAATCCGTTCCCACTGGCACACAATGGCCTCCTCTTCCGAAAAGCTGAACAGGTTTTAACATGTGCGCAAGATGATCCGCGTATTTTTTTTTTTATAGACAAAGAATAGACAAATAAATAGATAATCTAACATAAAGCACTTTTCGACGAGCCATTCTCGGAAACTCCTTTTTGTGGTCAGATTTTGCCTATTACTCACTATACACCATCTCTTTGGAATAACTGCAGTGGTTGTTGTGTGTTCTCCAGCTTCACACTCTGGGTGTCACCCAGAATCTGCACTCTGACTCACTCATCCCACCTGGGAATCACTGTGAGATTGAATTGCACACTGAATGAGACGTTTGCGTGTATGACTGTTTTCAAGTACCTTGCCATATAGGCAGCCATACTCTGACTTCAGAGGAAGGTTAACTGCAGTGAACCAAATCTGAAATTCATTCATTGTTTCTATTAAAGAGCAATTCCCTGAAGTACAAATGCGGCTGCCTTCGTTAAATTCAAAGACGTTGAATTCACAAAATCTCACCATTAGTGATCCTCGACTATCTGGTTGAGGAACGAAAAAAAAACCCCACTAAACAAGAAGAGCAGTGAAACTTGTTTTGGTAAAATCAATCTCCCTACAATCAAGTGGATCGGTGGTCTAGGAGGTAACGCGCCTTACCTAGAAAGCGAAAAGTCCGGGTCGGAGTGTGCGGTGGTTGCCCAAAACTTTTTCCCCATCCATTAGACCATGAGTGGTGGTCTGGGTGCTAGTCCATCGGATGAAACGATAAACCGAAGTCCCGTGTGTTACACATCGTTATTTAGCGCACGTAAAAGAACCCACGGCAACAAGGGGGTTGTCCCTGACAAAATTATGTAGAAAAAAGCCACTCTGATAGGGAAACAAATACAGTTTCAGACAGGAAAAAAATAATGGGTAGACGCCGCACTCTCCCCAGCCCGAATTTTACACAGACAAATCTGCTGTGACATAAGGTGATATAAAAAATGATAAATAACTGGTGATGGCTATAACCAAACAAATATTCTTATTTTCTGCATCATACATTTTTTAACAATAAAGCAGTATTTCTGCAAAATCTAGATAAAATGCTCCTTCGAATATTTCTACAATCTCCGAAAAGTAATTAACATTTTCAAGACCCAGAAATAACCTTTACCAAATTAAGATTCTTGCTTTCAGGAAGTAATTTACCGAAATAAGCATCCATGAAATTTAGATATATATATATATATATATATCAAAAACAAAATTATCGCAATTTAGAAACTTTACTTGTAGGTAAATGTATTCCTGATTAAAGCTTGATTAGTTTTTGTTGTTTCCTTATAACATATTTATGGAGTTGGTTTTTTGGTGTGACTTGAATTGAACAGTTATAATGTAGAATGTTTGTTTATCTATTTATCTATTGTTTTAATTATTCTTTTATTTCGAGGATAATGGAATAATCACTCATGTGCTTTTTTACATCCAGTCCCCGTGTGTATGCAGTTTTGTACATTTTGTCATCTGTTTCCACCGGCACACAATAGCGTACTCTTTCGAAAAGCGAAACGGCTTTTAACATGTGCGCAAGAAGTTGTGCGTGCGTTCGCACACGGGGCCTCAATTTATAGTCTCACCCAAAGGACTTCTCTCTCTCTCTCTCTCTCTCTCTCTCTCTCTCTCTCTCTCTCTCTCTCTCTCTCTCTCTCTCTCTCTCTCTCTCTCTCTCTCTCTCTCTCTCTCTCTCTCTCTCTCTCTCTCTCTCTCTCTCTCTTTTTGGGGGTGGGGGTGGGGGGTGGAGTCTGCACTGATGTTAACTCCATATATATATATATATATCAAGCATGTTGTCTTTTCCATCTTTTGGCCTGATGTCCAGCCGCTAGCACCGTGCTTTCCTGAAGCTTTTTCTCAGGATTGTCCTTAACTCACTGTGTGACACAGGATGGACTGGCTGCTCCAAGTTGCTGCCTGCCTTGGACATACAGTCCGCCTCTGCATTGCCCCCTATGCCACAATGGGAAGGGATCCATTGCAGCACCACCACAGTTCTCTGGCTGCGGAGGCTTATGTCTTGTCTGATGTGTCTCAGGATCTGCTCTCCTCCTGGTGCCCGGAGACTCTGCAGGGTGGACTGGCAGTCAGTCAGGAACACTGTGTTGGTTGTGGAGTGCCTTCCTGGTTGACTGGGCTGCAACAGGCCTCAACATAGAAATTGGTGTGGCCAGAGGTTTCCTGATAGTTCTGCCATCATGGAATCTGATTTATGACCCACTTCTCCTTTTTATTCCTATTTATTTTTATTTATTTTATACCACTTTATGTCACAGCAGATTTCTCTGCGTGAAATTTGGGCTGCTCTCCCCGGGGAGAGCGCGTCGCCACAAGTGCAGCGCCTACCCATTATTTTTTTCCCCTCAGGGATGGTGTCTAAACACGACACCTGTGTGCATGCTGTTTTTTAAATATATAATTTTGTCATCCGCTCCTACCGGCACACCATGGCCTGCTCTTCCGAAAGGCGGAACGGGATTTTAACGTGTGGGCAAGATGTTCTGCGTGCGTTCGCACACGGGACCTCGGTTTATAGTCTCATCCGAATGACTTTGACATTCAGTTCGATTTTTTTGTCAAATTGGGAAGAAAGGGCGAGCTGGGTACGAACCCAGAAACTCACGGTTTACATATTGGCAGGCGAACGTCTTAACCATCATGCCACCGTCCTTCCTATTCTAAAGCAGACATATCTGTGTATGCTGTTGCCCAGGTATTGCAAGTTACATGATGCAGTTTTTTTGTTTTGCATTGTACCACTTTATGAGAGAGAGGTACTTTTCTCTGTTTTAAGTATTTTTTTCTAAGTTTTCTAGTTTTAGATAGGTGGCTTGGTGAAAAAGCCAATGCATTGCTTCCTCAATGTAGTCTGAAAACAGAACTTGACTGAATTTTGCACCACACACAACACACACACACACACACACACACACACACACACACACACACACACACACACACACACACACACAACACACATTTACATAAACACTCAGACAGACAGACATACACTCAGACAGATAGACAGACAGACAGACAGAGAGATACAGACAGAGAATCACAGACCTATACAGGGAGAAGGATATAGATACAAGAGGGCAGAGAAAGAAGGGCAGAAAGAAAGTGAGGTACACACACACACACGCACCACACACACGCATGCACGCACGCACGCACACACACACACCACACACACACACACACACACACACACACACACACACACACACACAACACACACACACACACAGAGGAAGACAGACAGACAGCGGTCACACAGACAAGCAGACAGCAAAATAAAAAAAGCAGTTTAGAATACCAAACATCAGGAGGAAACAGGTTTATTTGAATAAACATTTCGTGCATATGTACAATAAATCAACGCAACACAGCAGGTTTTTCCGTCCATAGGAAGAAAACAAAACAAAAACAACAACAATATTAACAAACCAACACCAGTCAGAATCCTTCTTACAAGCAGTGTACGTCTGTCTACGGGTCTTTGTGCTTTGGGTGAGTGTCCACAATACAGCAAAGCAAAACAAACAGCAACTCTCTCTGAATGGCTGCCAGTCACACTTTGAATTGAGTTCAATATTGCTAGTTTAGGCTTCTTTTTCCTTGAAGGTAAATTGGTGCCGTCTTATTCTTATTTGTCTATTTTTTAAATAGATTTTTCAGCTGTTTTATTTGTTTCTTAAAGTGTGTGACGTTTTTTCTTTTACAGAAGGAGTCTTTGATCGAATTGCGTTGTATATTTTCTGACATGTAGAGATCATTACCTTTCTTTTCATGTATGATTCATTTTTCTACCTCTAAAATTGACAAAGTTATGGGTGTTTGAAAATGGAGACACACATCCTTAATCAAATCTAACCTTTTCATACACATAGTTCTGAAATGTAATGCCCACATATTCCATTTCTGATGAAAAGTCAAAATTGACAAAGCGGACCGACTTTTCTTTTGGGGGCCTCTCTCCTCTTCACTGCCGGTGAGTTAAAGACTCATTCTGTAAACACGGGTCACACATTTGAAACTGCATAGTGTGTTATCGAAATCAACACACCTACGTCAAAGATGATAGTTTCAATATTGCATGTTTATTATTTGTTGTTATCTACCACTTTCTTTTAGAAGAGATCGAATTTTTGCACAACTTTATCATCAATCTTTGGGCATACATTTTTCTTGATAAGCTTTAGACTTGTCGTTTTTTTTTTAGCTAAACGCTTCAGGGTGTTATTATTTCTAGATAAAAGTAAAGATCTTCCAATAACCTATGTGGTCTTTGGGGAGCGAGGTGTCAGAAATCTCAGTTTTTCTATGCGCCAGCATATTGAGGGTGGCGCCCGTCTCCTTTCAGGCTGTAAGCTCGTCTTACGTTCTGCTCTCTCGATAGAAATGTTATCTAAAACTAGCAGCGCATGTGCAAAAGTCGAGAGGGTAAAGGAATAGGCTTTTTATTCCAACAGCACTGAAGACAATGGCTCAAATCTCAGTTGCGCCTGCAGTAAGGATTTTCATGATCGTCTGATATGCAGATACCTGACTATGACTAATTTTTTTCATTCTCTTCTTGCTCATTGATTTTTCACATGCTCTTTCACCTCCGAGTGGATTAGACAGCTACGTAGACCAAGTTATGCCATGGATGTAGGAACAGCATGGAAAAGGGTAAAAAGAAAGTCCAGAAGGTAGATTATAAAGTAGTTTCCTACCTCTAACTTATGATTTCTGCAACAGGTAATATCACACACGGCTGGGAGTCATACGGAAGAACTTGAGTGTTGTCATGTTTCTCACCTGAGTCTACTTCTCTTCGTTATGTTGAATGCTACAATTTTGATACATGTGATAATCTTTAATCGATACCGTTTATTACATGTGGGATTTTAATTTCAATATGTGTGCCACTCAAAATTTGTTTGTGACTGAGATAGAGTATTCTTGAGTTTCGCTTTCTGATATGAACTACTAAACAATCGAGCAGTACAATTATGGTAAAGTGAAATAATGCTAGATCCAAAGTGCACTCATAACGTTTATTGAATAAATGTTCATGATTCCAAGCGTTTAACGGCAGTTTATAAGTTATCATTACTATATTTCGTAAACAAAACAGATTTCTAAGTGGATTCATTTCTTTTCTATCAGCAAATATGCAAACAGATCACAAACACAGTGTCAATATCCCACAATTTCTGTTAGCTTCCGAAGTCAGATTGCAACAATCTTTTCAAAAAGTGTCTTTGAAAATTCCAATCATTCCTGAACCTATACCGTCAGCCAAGGAATGAAAAACAATCATTTCAGCCTGGGTGGGTTTCTGTAACAGGTAAATGTTTGGCTTTCACACGAGGCTCGACAAATGCATGAAAGAATATATTTTTTATGTCATAGATAAAATGTTAGACAGTATGTTTAAAATGTTCCACCTGCTTTAACACTAGGGTAAAGGTAAAGGCGTTACATAACTTATGTGGTCGTAGGGTAGCGTTGCATCAAAAACCACAGCTTCTCTAGGGGCCAGCATGTTGGGGGCAACGCCCATCTTCTCTCCCTCGCTGCTTTATCTTCCCTGACCCTAAAGAGAAAAGGTACCCATTTGCAGGTGGGTGAACTGGGGGACTGTACTGAAGCCAAGGCGCGCAAACGGTCAACCATCCAATTGGTAACCACGCTCGATGCTTCTTAACCTTAGGGGAAAGATAGCGCTTTGACCACTGAGCTATAATAGTTTGTTTTTTTGTTGTTTTGTTTTTTGTTGGTTTTTTATAGAAAAAAACAGCTGAAAATTGAAACTGAATTTAGAACTCACAGGCTATTTGTATCTTTGCTATCGTTTCTATAGGTGTCAGTGGTATCTTCTACACAACAGAAGTCTCTTTAAAGGGTAAGAATAAAAAGGCCTTGTTAGAAGCAAAAAAACCCAAACAGACAAAATAAAAAAACAACTGAGGAAGTAAAAGGAAGTGTAGAAAGAAAAATAAGGGGAGTAACAAGAAAAAGAACGTGAATGAGGGAATGGGGAAAAGGAGGGATAGATAAAGAAGAAAAAAGGAAGAGGAAAGAGAATAAGAGTTTGAGGAAGAAATGAGAAGAATAATAAGAAATAGCAATAAACAATAGTGGAAAAGAAAATGAAGTTAACGGTAAAGATGACAGAGGAAGTGAAAATAAAAATGAGGGGGAAGAATAAGAATTGGAAAGAAGAACTGCCAAGAAGAAGAAAAAGAATTACGAAGAAGAAGAATTGCAAAGAAGAAGAATTGGGAAGAAAAACTGCGAAGAATTGCATAGAGAAATGGCGAAGGAGAAGAATTGCAAAGAAGAAGAAGAAGAAAGAAGAAGAAAGAAGAAGAAGAAGAAGAAGAAGAAGAAGAAGAAGAAGAAGAAGAAGAAGAAGAGGAAGAAGAAGAAGAAGAAGAAGAAGAAGAAGAAGAAGAAGAAGAAGAAGAAGAAGAAGAAGAAGAAAAATTGCGAAGGAAAATTGCAAAGAATTGCGAAGAAGAATTGCGAGGAAGAAGAAGAATACAAGAAGAATACAAAGAATAATACAAAGAAGAAGAAGAAGAATACAAAGAAGAATACAAAGAATACAAGAAGAGAAGAAGAAGAAGAAGAAGAAGAAGAAGAAGAAGAAGAAGAAGAAGAAGAAGAAGAAAAATTGCGAAGGAAAATTGCAAAGAATTGCGAAGAAGAATTGCGAGGAAGAAGAAGAATACAAAGAAGAATACAAAGAATAATACAAAGAAGAAGAAGAAGAATACAAAGAAGAATACAAAGAGAAGAAGAAGAAGAAGAAGAAGAAGAAGAAGAAGAAGAAGAAGAAGAAGAAGAAGAAGAAGAAGAAAGAAGAATGTTGTCGTTATTGTTGTTGTTGTTGTTGTTCTCCTTCTTCCTCTTCTTCTTCTTCTTCTTCTTCTTCTTCTTCTTCTTCTTCTTCTTCTTCTTCTTCTTCTTCTTTGTATTCTTCTTAATAGTAATCACCAGAATGACAATACAAACAGAAAAGAATCGAACAGAAACAAAGTAAAAAAGTAGGGTTTTTTTTCTTAAAGAACAAAACAACAAACAATTTCATCATCAGATTCTGAAGATTTCCCCAGACTCTATCGGCATCTCTTTGTTCTTATCCTTAACTAAAAGAATGGTTGATATCAAAATCAAAGAAAAAACAGAAACATCTCTACCCAGTGCGTGATTAAAAAACAATAAATAACTCAAACAGGACAGATGGTTGGCTGCCTTTGGGACTTGCGATCTCGCTGTGTGTGTGTGTGTGTGTGTGTGTGTGTGTGTGTGTGTGTGTGTGTGTGTGTGTGTGTGTGGTGTTGTGTGTGTGTGTGTGTGTGTGTGTGTGGTGTGTGTGTGCGTGCGTGCGTGCGTGCGTGCGTGCGAGCATGCTGTGCGTGTGTGTATGTATGTATACGTATATGTGTGTACGTGTGTGTACGTGTGTACGTGTGTACGTGTGTTTGTGTACGTGTGTGTGTGTGTGTGTGTGTGTGGATGTGTGTGTGTTGTGTGTGTGTGTGTGTGTGTGTGTGTGTGTGTGTGTGTGTTGTGTGTGTGTGTGTGTGCGTGTGTGATTGTCTGTTTGTTTGTCTTTATTTCTTTTGTTTATATTCCGTCCGTTAATCAACCAGCCCATCCATCAATTTACCAATTAATGTTGCTTTCTTTCTCTTCCTGTCTGTCTTTCTTTCCTTCCTTCCTTTCTTCCTTTTTTCTTTCTTCCATTTTTCTTTCTTTCTTTCTTCCCTTTTTTTCTTTCTGTTTTTCTTGTTTTCTTTCAGTTTTTGTTTCTTGTTTTCTTCCTTTTTTGTTTCCTTCCTTCCTTCCTTCCTTCCTTCCTTCCTTCCTTCCTTCCTTCTTTCCTCCTTCCTTCCTTCCTTCCGTCCTTCCTTCCTTCCTTCCTTCCTTCCTTCCTTCCTCCCCTTTCTTCCTTCCTCCCTTACTATCTTTTTCCTTTCTTTCATTTCCTTCTTCTCCTTCTGTCTTTCTTCTTTTCTTTCATCTTTCGTGTTCTGTGGAGGGGACGAAATCTAATCAAATTATCAGAGCGCCAAAGAATTAACAAATTATTCAGTCTGCACATTTCTGTAGAGGGTCGTAAGACCAACCCTTTTCCATTTAGTTAAGATTGAAGATAAGGTTTTAAGCAAAAGCTTGTAGTGAATAATTGAGGAAGAAAAACAATAGCTCTCTCTCTTTCTCTTGATGTAATGTATATCTGTCTGCCTGCCTGAGTGTCTCTGTCGCCGCACGCACGCGCGCGCGTGCGCGCGCGCGTGTGTGTGTGTCCGTGTGTTTCTCTCTCTCTGTCTGTCTGTCTGTCTGTCTGTCTATCTGTCTGTCTGTCTGCCTCTCTCTGTGTCTCTCTCTGTCTCTCTCTCTCTCCTGGTTTGGATTCCATTCCCCAGCATTTTTTTTTATACTTTTTTACCAAGCTATCAGCTATTCCAAGCATTCGGGAGGCGGCTACTTTAACTGTTGGGGAAAAGGTCACATTCGCAAAATAAAACCATTGGTGAACTTTGGACCTCTGGCCGATGAACGAGATAAAGACAATCAACTGAGATCTAATTATCATGTAAACAGACATGAAGCATCTAGAGGATATTTTTTGGCTGTTCCTTGGCTAATGCTTCGAGGTTCATCAGTAGTGAGATTTTGCGAATGCGACAATTTGTACTCATAATGAAGGTAGTCACGTTTAAACCTCGGGAATGTATGCTGGGTATGTTGGGGTTTCTGTATCCACAGAACGCTGACATGAGGCATGGGATCTGTCACTTGCATATGTGATCTGCATGTGTAAAATCATACAAAGGGATTTAATGCACTGGCAGGTCTGCACGTGAAGGTGACCTGAGATAACATATAAGTATCCCCACCCCTAATTCCTCAGACACAACTAACATTGAAACCCACGACTTCATGGACCCATCGGGTTAAAGTTTAATATCCGTTACCACTCGGCTACAGAGAATACATTTCAAATCCCCACGTCTTTTACCGAAGGTTAAGCGAATAAGTGGCCTGTAATCAGGATAACACAAGCATAATCAGGCGAGTCACAACCCATGATAAAGGTAACTGAAACATCTATCTACCTACCTACCTACCTACCTACCTACTTCCTACCTACCTACCTACCTACCTACCTACCTACCTACCTACCTACCTACCTACCTACCTACCTACCTACCTACCCGCCCGCCCGCCCGCCCGCCCGTCCGTCTATCTATCTATCTATCTATCTATCTATCTATCTATCTATCTATCTATCTATCTATCTATCTATCTATCTATCTATCTATCTATCTATCTATCTATCTATCTATCTATCTGTCTGTCTGTCTGTCTGTCTGTCTGTCTGTCTGTCTGTCTGTCTGTCTATCCATTCATCCATCCATCCATCCATCTATCTATCTATCTATCTATCTATCTATCTATCTATCTATCTATCTATCTATCTATCTATCTATCTATCTATCTATCTATCTATCTATCTATCTATCTATCTATTTATCTGGCTACCATGGGGGCACCCATGATAACGTGACAACCAGTTCCCTCCATTCCTCTCTCTGTTCTGTCTTTCTCAGGGTTTTGTTGAGTTCTAGGCCTGTCCATTCGCTGATGTTGTCCTCCATCTCTTCTTTGGTCTGCCTCTTTTTCTTCCTCCTTGGGCAGTGTTTTGCAGTAATGTTTTTGCTAGTCCTTTTGATCTTGTGACATAACCGTACCATTTCTGTTTACGCCTCTTTACGATTGGTAGAAGATTTTCGTTATTTGCTGGATTCTGTTATGCACGTCTTTGTTTCTGTAGGAGGTGCCAAGGAGTCTCCGGAAGCATCTCATCTCTACTGCCTGTACTGTAGTATATACCCGAAACTTTAAAAGCCTTATTTTTTCCCGTTAGTACAGCTTCTGCCAAATGACCATAGTGACATAGCCCATATGGAATTTTCATCTCGCTGTGATACGTCCTTGAGGACCAGCCGACCCCATTCAGAGAAAACAAAAAACCTAACCCGGAAGAACTAAAGCACGACACGACATGGCCATTGCCTGGCACGGCGGCCATTTTGTGATTACCGAGCTTCCGGTAAAAAACGGAAAGTGGTGAAAGAAGAGACAGTTGTTCTATTTTCAGTGTCCGCTGAGCTTTGATGGTGTTTTCTCTGCTTTGTTCACATCTAAGCGGGGTAAAGGAAGGCGGTGACCTCATTCTGTGAACTTTTCTGTTTCTGTGGCGCCAGCTAAATGTGTGGAGAATAGAGCTAAGAAAAAACGCGCATTGAAAAATATTCCTGCCAATGGTTTGCCACTGTAAACTGCTGTTGATATCATTTGAAACGTAGAGACTCATAAAAATGTCTTTGAACACACACACACACACACACACACACACACACACACACACACACACACACACACACACACACACACACACACACACACAACACACATACACACACACACACGCACACGCACACTTTACATAGAATCGCTCCCCAACCATCCCCTATTCCAAGAAACAATCCTTTAAACAACGCTAAAAGCTTTCTATCACAGACAATCAGCCCAGACTATAAGTGGACCAATCAAAACTGACTTTGGGACTTTCCAGCAAAAGCTTGTCATTACCTGACCGAACGCCATTTGGCGGTTTCTGAACTCTCTGACATTCCGCCCTCAAAATGACAACCACCAACCACACCACACGCCTTCCTTTCAACTGGAGACCAATAGTTTTTGTTTTGGTTTGATCTCTTTTTTTGTTTTTACTTTGTTTGATTGAACAAAACGAGTAAAGAAATGTAGGCCTGTCACAACTCTGATCTTCTGAATACCAGGACTTAGACTAGGGAAAGAAAAGGAAAGGCAATGTTTGTGGCAATGCTCTATTCCAGTCACTTCCGATAAGGTTAAAAGTGGAAACAGAGAGAGAGACAGAGAGAGAGAGAGAGAGAGAGAGAGAGAGAGAGAGAGAGAGAGAGAGAGAGAGAGAGAGAGAGGTTACACACACACACACACACACACACACACACACACACACACACACACACACACACACAACACACACACAAACCCCACACACACACACACACCTACTAGGGAAGAAGGAAGGCAGGGATGTTAAAAATATACTCAGGATGGGAATCAAGCTGTGGCCTAGAATCACGCCTGTTTAGAAAATGAAGGCCCCCTGGTCTGCTGTTTTTACATTTCTAATATTATTCTGTTTTTAAACAACTCCCAAATCGCAATTTTCTTCTTTTTCTCGCTCTAAATACGGATGTCATACTATTATTAACTCTGTGCATGTATAAATAATGTAACAATATCGTTTTCTCTGGCTAAATGTACTTGAAAGAGAAGTTGGCACTACACTTTTTGTAAGGAAATTTTTTATTACTTTAGATTTATTTTATTCCATGAAATACAAGCTGCTTTTATTAAATAATTTTGGAGAGGGCATGTCATCTCGCAATGCAGAGCTGATCATTTGTTTTTTCCTGTCTGTGTGTAAATTTATTTCGGTGTAAGAAGTGTTTTTATATTTTAAAATTTTGCGAGAGTTAATTAGTTCTGTCAAGGGTTTTAAGTACTCTAAATGTTTGTTGTACATAGAATGCTGAGTTATATTTTCGTGTCATCCTAAAAAAAAGAATGAGGTCTCTTGGCAATCATTCAGGAACTTGTGTGTAAGCAAAACTTTGACTTCAAAATTTTGATAATCCTCACAAGTAACTTCTTTGTCTTTAAGTTGGGCTAGTCTTTAGCGTTCTATTGTCCAATTTCTCTATACTATCCAGGGATCCTCAGAATAACTGATGCAAATTAAAATTCTAGATAATACATTTTTCGGGATTCTGGGGTTTTCATAATGAAAAGTCCCTACGCACAACCTTAAAAACATACTAGATGACAGTTTTCTTTAAAAAGACTACCCTTAAGTCGGGATATGGCCTTCCTTATTTATTTATTTATTTATTTATTTATTATTTATTTATTATTTATTTATCTATTTATTTATTTATTTATTTAATTTATTTATTTATTCTTTTATATCGAGGATAACAGAATAAGCAATCATGTGCTTTTTTTCATCCGGTCCTTGTGTGTATGCAGTTTTGTAAATATTGTCATCTGTTCCCACCGGCACACGATGGCCTACTCTTACGAAAAGTGGAACAGGATTTAACGTGTGCGCAAGATGTTCTGCGTGCTTTCGCACACGGGGCCTCGGTTTAAAGTCTCATCCGAAGGACTTTTGGGGAGAGTGGAGTCAGCACTGATGTTAACTCCAGGAGAAAAATCTCCTCAATTGGACTCGAACCCGGGTCGTCAAATTGCGAGCGCAATGTTCTGACCACTAGGCTATCCGTCAAAATTCGCCATCAGCGAACAAGGGAGCTGTAGCCGAGCAAGGAAAGAAATCTTTTCAGCAGACATTCGACAACTTGCATAACCTGCGGCTTTAAGTGCAACTTCAGGTGCATGCTCAATATTTCTGTACATAGTTTACTTTGCTAACCATATGCTAACATAAATTTCTAAATCTTTTACGCGTATACACGATCATTGCATGCGTGAAAACTGAAACGATCGTAAGAAAACAGCAGGTTTTCACATAACTTCAGTTTGGAGATAATACCAATCTCCGCTCAAAAGTCACAATGATTCTAGCCGCTGAAATCAAAATTTGAGCTCTATCACTTCGCGACTACGTGCATTAGAATCTCACTCGGCTACCGTACACCATGACATGATACAAACAAAATAAGCTCTTATCTGAAATGACCAGTTAGCTATAATCATGGCCCAAGTTTGACATTGTTGGTTATGATGGTCAGCCGTCCTGCATTCATGTCAGAAATTAGTTGATATCAGTGGATCAGTGGTCTAGTGGTCATGCATCTAAAAATCTAAGTCATGGCTTCAAACCCTTTGGGTTTGGTGTGTCTGAAGCTGGATATTTTCCACATCCAGTAGGCCTTGAAATTTGGTCTGGGTGTTAGTCTCTCGGATGACATAATAATCTGAGGTCAAGCGCACGTAAGAAAACTCACAGGGAGAGCTAGCTAGAGTAAAAACGCCACACTCATATATCAGCTTACCTGCGGACAGGGAAAGAATTGAAAGGTGGCAATGTTCTGTGGCGACACTTTTCCCTTGAGAAGAGCAGCCTGAATTTCTCGTAAAATATATCTTCTGACTATATTTAGGACAGAATGCAATACCATAGAAATTAGAATGGCATTGAAAATAGTAGAACCGAATAGAGCAGAGCAGAATAGAAAAGGATAGAATAGAATGCGGTGCGGTATAAAACAATAATGCCATGCAGGACAATCAAATGCAACACATGCAATACATTTAATACAATACAACAAAATGCAATACAATACAACACAACAGAATACAATACAATACAATACAACACAATACAATACAACACAACAGAATCCAATCCATCCAATCCAATCCAATCCAATACAAGGATCTCTTCCTGCAAAAGCGGATAAATTTTGTGTTGACAGGCTAAAGCTGTGGCAATGTGTTCCCACACCCTAACATCGTTTTCATCTCCAAAGTAACCTGAAAGACCTCAGCCTGAAACGGAAAAGAAAGCCTACTCGCAATATATGTTTTGATAAGAATCGCACCAGGGAAAACATGGCAATAAGTTATGTCATTTCTATAACAGGACATGTCATGTTGCAACAGATTAATTGAAATATTTTCATAAACGCTTTTGTCCTCCTCCCTTTCCTCCCCCCGCCTCTTCCCAAGCTTTATGACTCAACAGCTGCACTGTGGGTAGCCTATCTTAAAATATTGCACACACAATAAGCAGCTGTTATTATTTATCTTCTTTTATTTATTTATTCACTTTGCTTCGAGGATAATGGAATAAGCACTTGTGTGCTTTTTTTTATACCAGTCCTTTTTTTATACCAGTATGTTCCATACCAGTTTATACAGTTTTGTTAATTTTGTCATCTGTTCCCACTGGCATACATTGGCCTACTCTCCCAAAAAGCTGAACTGTAGGTAGCGTATCTCAGTATATTCTACACAGAATGACGAATGTCCAATTTGTGACCTGGCAGTTTCCCCAGGACGCAGGCTAGTTTTTCCTGTGCGCACATTCTTCCTATCCTAGTGATACTTCTTCAAAGTCGGAATAGAGCTGCCTAGTTGGTGAGCACAAAACGGTCGCATACTCAGAGAGTCATCATTAGTGAACTTCAGAACTCTAGAGGAGAAATGAAAAACAAATGTACAGAACATTATTGATAAATTATTAAAAGATACACGGTGAAGTGAAACAGAACTAAAACACATGCTCGGTACAGTTTTAAAGCACTTTTCATTTGAAGTATTTTAGAGCCATCATCAACAATGTCCCAGTTATATCAGCTTTCCAACACAGAGTCTAAGACTAGACTCCAAGGTTCACCAATGGTGAGATTTTTGCGAATGCAACTGTTTTCCTCCACCATTAAGGCAACCGCATTCAGACTTCGAGGATACAGATAAAAACTAAAACCTACCAGCTCTTTCCGATTTTCAACTGTCAGTTTTTTTGATGTGCACAAACCCGAAAGCGCAATGTAGCGTCTGGTTTACACTCTTCTCCTCCAAGACTTGACATTCAGTCACATTTTGTTGTGAGACCGGGGAAAAAGGACAAGTTTGGGAATCGAACCCAGAACTTCACGATTAACGTGGGGGGCGGGATAGCATAATGGTCAGAACATTGCGCTTGCAATTTGACTAGCCGAGTTCGACTCCCGTTCGAGGGGATTTTTTCCCTGGAGTTAACATCAGTGCTGACTCCACTCTCCCCAAAAGTCTTTTGGATGAGACTGTAAACCGAGGCCCCGTGTGCGAACGCACGCAGACTATCTTGTGCACACGTTAAATCCTGTTCCGCCTTTTGTAAGAGTAGGCCATTGTGTGCCGGTGGGAACAGATGACAATATTTACGAAACTGCATACACACGGGGACTGGATGAAAAAAAAGCACATTAATGTTTATTCCATTATCATCGATATAAATGAATAAATAAATAAATAAATAACGGGTGAACCTTACTGCCACCTTCTTTTTTTCTCGAGAATTTGAACGACATTTATTTTAATCATTTTAAAAACTGAATCATTAGTCTACATATCAAGTGACAGAGGAGATGTGATTACAAGGGATGGAACTAATCAGACTAGCTAAGTGGAACCGAAGCTGAAAGTGTCTGTGAATGCTGTCCTGGCCTTATTGCTCTGGATACACTGACTCTTCGTTGTCATTGCTTCAAACATCAGCTAAAAACAAATCAGATTCTCCATATGCACACAATCTCTCTTCCTTTTTGTCTCTCTGTCTCTCTCTGTCTGTCTCTGTCTCTCTGTCTGTCTCTATCTCTGTGTCTCTCTGTGCTCTGTCTCTCTGTTCTCTGTCTCTGTCTTCTCTCTGTCTTCTGTCTTCTGTCTTCTGTCTCTGTCTCTGTCTGTCTCTCTGTCTCTCTGTCTCTGTCTCTTCTCTCTCTCTCTCTCTCTGAAACGTAAGAAATGATTAACTGATAAAACAAAATGTTGCCACATACACCTATAAGATCTTTGAGGGCAGAAAACTTCAAATAACAACAATAATGATGATATTTAATAATAATAATAATAAAATAATAATAATAATAATAATAATAATAATAATAATAATAATATAACAACAACAATAATAATAACAATATAATAATAATCATGATGATGATGATGATGATGATGATGATATGATGATGATGATGATGATAATAATAATAATATATAATAATAATAATAATAATAATTAATAATAATAATAATAATAATAATTTCACAGGTATATTGTTTCACATTTTAGGTATTTAGAGGGAGAGCCTATTCCATTCTCTTACCTTTCTTTCTTGTAATGCTTAACAGAGGTTCCGCACATAAGCTCTCGCAAATGTTATGCACATTATCTACTCTTTATAATAACTTTTTGTCCCTTCTTCGGTTAAAGCCCCAAGAGCTATCAATGATGAGACTTTCTGTGTATGCAATCTGTTTTGCTCACCGATAAGGTAGCCGCATTCCGATATCAGAAACAATGTCTAAACATGCCACCAGAGTGTATGCATTTTTTGTTGCTTTTTTTGTCATCCGCGTTCTTACCTGCACACCATGGTTTTGTCTTCCAAAAGGCGGAACATGTTTTAACGCGTGTGCATCGTAGCCGGTGAGAGGGGGGGGGGAGAGGAGGGATAGCCTAGTGGTTAGAGCGTTGCATTGGTGACCTGATGGCCCGGGTTTCAGCCACCACCGAGGCACCCTTTCGAGGAGATTTTCTTCCTCTGGAGTTAATACCAGTACCGACTCCACTCCCCGAAAGTCCTTTGGATAAGAATATAAACCAAGGCCCTGTGTGCTAACGCACAAAGAACATCTTACACATCCGCTAAAAACCTGTTCGGAAGAGTAGATAGAAATGAATGACAAAATCTTAGAAATGTATGCACACAAGATTCGTATTCAGAGAACATCCCGAAGTTGGAACACAGCTGCCTTAATGGTGGATTAAAAACTGTTGCATACGACAAACCTCGCCATTGGTGATCGAACATCGGGTCTCCGGCTGAGGAACGAAAAAAAGATTTTAAAAATCTGTCAGTACTTCTAAGAAAGAACTCTGGGAAAGTGGGAAATGGTCCGTCTATCTAGTGAAGAAATATTGCTTAAGTGATATATCAATCAGAGTGTTACCCAAAAAGTTGTATATAGACATGCAGTTATTACTTGTCTCATGCTTTAAACACACTCAGTAGACAGTGATATAGCACTTTGAAAACGAACGAAAACACAAGTACTGGACAATAGCAGTTAAGCCCTAATGGTTGTAGACTAGGATGATAATACAATTTTTAAAACAAAAAAACATATCTCTCAATATTTGCAACTGTGCACACGGTTGTGCCTACCAGGGCGTGCTGTGTGTGTGTGTGTGTGTGTGTGTGTGTGTGTGTGTGTGTGTGTGTGTGTGTGTGTGTGTGTGTGTGTGTGTGTGTATTTTTGTGTGTGTTTGTGAGTGTGTTTGTTTGTGAGTGTGTGTGTTTGTGAGTGTGTTTGTGTGTGTGTGTGTGTTTGTATGTGTGTGGGTGTGCGTCTGAGTGTGTATGTATGTGCAAGCATGTGTACTAATGCATGTTTACATAAGACGTTTAGTTTGTAAACACACAGTTTTTAAGACATTAGTAGTGTCTGAACTCAATTTCAAAGTTAAGGTGTATGCAACTAGCACTAAAATCAGACATAAAGGCACACACCACACACACACACACACACACACACACACACACACACACACACACACACACACACACACACACACACACACACACACACACACTTTAGTTCCCTGTAGCCCTGCAAGCACTGGTGATGAAGCAATCTCTCTAAGCCTCCCTTCCTATCTGGATATTCTATGGCTTTGCCTTTATTCTGAAGCGACATCATAAGACTATGAGTGAAGGCGTGGGATAACTGCCCCCATCTGCTGTGACCTAGTGATACAGAAACGACCGTTCAGTCTAGACTGTTCATATGGCTAGACGACGTAGTAGGGTCGTTGGGTAAACTCAGCAATCTGCCAGTGCTTTATATTTTAGTTTGTCTCTTTAAAAAAAAATAAACGAAAAAAATATCCGAAAAGTTTTGATGGTATAAGATGTATCAGAACTTAGCAGAAAAGTTATAACAGTTTTTTGTACGTGGAGATGAGAGAAATTGTTTACAAAATGCGAGATACGTTGATAGCCATTGTTCATGTTTTTGCGGCATTCTGTTCTCGAAAACTTTTACATGCCACTTTACCCGACAAAACTGTTTCTTACACACAAAATTGCAGTTTTATACTCTTCCCATCAAGATGAGTACAGTGAATTTTCGAATTTAAAATACTGAATCAGAGAGCAGAATGCTTGTTTACAATAGTTCTTTCGAGAGCATCTGTGTATCTCACCCCAAAAATTGCATGCAAGCATCCTTTTGTTGTCCATCAAAATGCTATTCCTGTACATGATATTGCCAAGGACATATCTATTGTTACTGCGGGTTCTTTAAAGTGCAAGAAATGGATATTACACGTGAGATCTCAGTCCATTCACCCTAAAACAACTAGCACCCACACAAGGATCAAATATAACTATGCAGATAAAATAAAATATTATACTTTGAACAGGATTTGAACCCCCACAACCTCTTGTTTTCTACACAGGCACCTTACGGCCACACCACTGCCAGAAACTGTTTCCGAGAAGCTGTCTCACCACCCGGCTGAGGATGCTACATCTGCGGCTCTTCACAAACCTCTCTCATGGCCAATGGTATGGATGGCACAAACATACCTCGTAGATATTCTGCAACCTAGACACGGATAAGCTCCGAAAGGAGTTTTAGAAAGAGTTGGTTAAGTCAAAAGTCTTTTAGGCACCGAAGTCGGAGTGTGGCTACCTTAATAGTGGGCATAATCGGTCGCGTAGACAAAAATCTCCACATTGGTGAAACTCTGAGCTCTAGCCGAGGAACAAAAACAAAAAATAGAAGCAAACTACTAACCCCTCTTAACGAATTGCTGTGAACTTTAAACAGTGTTGCTATGCAATTTCAGTTTGCATCGCTGGAAGCCTAACAAACAACCAAAGCCATACCGTGTGCTACACCATATCACCAAGACATTGACTAGGCAAAATATACCTCACCTACACTAGAAATCCATGCTTTGAGAGAAATCTCAATCATGCTCGGTATTGTCATAATTAATTCTACAAAGCATAAATTCTGAAATAGACTAATGTGCCTGCTTGATCTGCATATGATGTTGGAGGGGACATGGGTGTGGAATATGTATGTGTGTGTTTAAATGAGTTAAAAGGAAATCATACATTAATATTCTCTTTGTGTGTGTCTGTTTGGATTTGGGTTTTGTTGCTGTCGTTATTCAGGGGAAGGGTGTGTGTGTGTTTTTCCCTTGGTTTGGTTTTCACTTGTGTTATATGATCTTTTTGTTATTTATTCGTTTTGGCTGTTGTTGGTGTTGCATGCATGTTTCTTTGGTTTGTTTTTTTATGGATGCTTTTTTAAAAGATTGTGTTTGCTTGCTTGATTTGTATGACTTAGTTTCTTTATGTTTTTAATCTTACACACACAACACACACACACATAACACACAACACAAACACACACGTACACATACACACAAACGCACACACGTACACATACACACACACATATATATATATATATATTAAAAATATATAAACAAATAAATATATAAATGATCTTTCAAGATGGATTGCCCGATGAAAAACAGGAATTTCACGGCTTATTCAATGTAGCATCTAAAAACAAATGTTTGTCTTTTACTTTGACTATGTATGTTCATGAACAGATTAAGGTGCTAGAAAATTTGCATATAAAAAACTGACCTATCAGATCCTTAACTCCTTGTCCTAATCTACAACCAGCGACTGCCTAGATTCGAACCCATACCATACCATCCAATACTGTTTATAGCCCTACCGACCACGAAAGCTATATCAGGGCTGTCACCTCATTCAGTTTCAGTGGCTCCAGTAACGTTCTACTTCAAGATCAAAACCAACACCTAATACCTTCAAATATCTAACACTGTCCATCTGAAAAAACCCCATTAAATGGCAATACCTAAATTATTTAATTCAGTAAGGCTGATAAACCAGGTTGTGGTGAGGACGCCATCCATTTCGCTTAATTTGTGAACTAGGAATTCAAATTTATTAGGATTATAAGTCCTTCTCAACATTCATTCTGCCATGCATCCGGCAACGAAATAAAACAAGGAAATTGAAGGGAAAAGAACTAAATGTTTGATGCAGCATTTAACAAGGACACAAACCCCAACATGAAAAACTGTTCGAAAACACTAGAAACAGAAAACTTAATCATTACAAAGAATTGTGCTCCAAAAAGTCCGAAAATATGTAAATACGTGTGTATATTGAGTAATGTTGTTGATTCAGCAATTTAAGATGAATTCTTGCTATATAACTGCGTCGGTAGGGGTAGGGGTGGTGATGGGGTAGCTTAGTGGCTACAGCAATCAGCTTGTGATGTGACAGCCTGGGTTCTAGCCACCACACAGACGCCATCTGGATAGGACTTTTTCCTAAAGTTAACATCAGTACCCACTCCACTCCTTCAAAGGTCCTTCAAAGGACACTATAAGCCGAGTTCCCGTGCACAAACGTACATAGTACTTCTTGCACACATGTTAAAACCCGTTCCGCCTTTCACAAGAGTAGGCCACTACGTGCTGTAGAAAACAAAGATGACAATATGTCCAAAACCTCATGCACACTGGTTCCGTACTAAGATGTCATCCCCGATGTCAGAATGCTATCCAGGTGGTGGGAAAATGGCCGTGTACACAAAACCTCATCATTGGTGAGCCTCAGACCTTTGGCTGGGGAAGAAAAAAAACAATAAAACAAAAAACCCTTCTTTGTCTGGTCGCTGCATGAAGAAATAGACCATGAAAGGGCTGCATTGTTTTCAGAGTGCAGAGGATACCCCCCAAAAAAAAACCCAACAAAAACACCCAACAAAAAACAACAAACTGGCGACCAAAGGTACACCAAGCACTGTGATATCAAAGTGATGCCTCTGATCTCACACTATCTTTTTTCAAGCAATGTTTTCGCCTGGAATAACTTTGAATCACTAAAGATAAAAAGCATGACAAGATGTGTTCATATTCTTACATAAATCACCCTTTCAGAGCATTATGTGCAAATACCATTGTATCCTTTCTTGTGGCTTATTCTTTAAATTAATGTGAATGAAGTGCTAGATGTTGACCATTTTGCCTCCGATATTAAAGTCGTTTTTTTTTTTACATCGAAAATAAAAGGAAACACCTGCATTTCTCTTGCCTTCCTTTTGGACTCCAAAAATTACATTACATGACACACTCATGAAAAGAGAATTGTTTAAGACAAAAAACAACCACACCATAAAATGTGACACAAAAAAGCTTTGTGAAGTTTAATCTCTAAGTTGCACAGGGTTAAAAAGTGTGTAAGGACACAGGGTAATGGTCAGTGTTTGTAGCGTGTGGTCTCTTTCTACCTTTAACAGGGTCCCAGTGTTTCACCGAAACAGCAGATCAGTCAACAATAGGAATTGGTCAAGAAGTTGTTTGGCTGGTTTTTGTTTTTGCAACTGTGCTAGTTTCCGTGTGCAATGCAGAAAAGAGAATAACAAAACACCAATATCATCAACAATGCATCACACTTAAGAGAAGAAAATTGCTCATCACATATTTTTGCCTTTTGGCGAAACACCATAGTTGTATCCAGCTGGAATAATTCAACTTTTGAAGTGCAATACAGTTATCACACACAAGACCATTGTTCACAGGGCATGTTGCTGTATCCCTTCACCACTGGAGTTTAAAAAAAAATTCAATCCAGAATCAGCTTCCACTAGCACACTGGCACCACAAACAAGAAACCTTTGTGGCAGCTTTACACTGAGCATGGGCCCACACACCTATCTCTGCTGAATCCTGAGCAGGGTTGACCAGCTCTACTGGTGCCATCAGAAAACACAGAACATCTTTAACGTATAACAGATGATTTGCTTATGTTACATGTTGCAAGACAATTTTGAATTTGTGCACACTTTTGAAGATTGCAAGAGAACTCTGTGTTTCTTCTTCTTGGCATTCAACGTCACAGCATCAGTCTACTTTCTCTAACAGAGGCAGTGTTACCAGAGACCATGATGGTCATCCTGCACTGTAGTTGTCCTAGGATCAGACAGACAGATTCCATGCGGCTTGTGGCCATCAGCTTTGTTGTCTTCATCATATCGCTTCACAGATACTCAACAAACAACTGACTCAAATATCAAAACCACCAGGTGATAATAAATAACATGACTAGAATAACGCAGATACATCTTCATGGACAACAGCAGTCATCCTCCAATCCGGGAAGGAGAGAGTGCAGAAGAAGGCATGTCGTTTTTGTCAGCGAACACTGTTGTCTTTGCACAAGGACTGAAGGAGAATGTGGTGAGAAGTGGAAACACAGATCCTCAGGAAGGAAGGCGTCCACGAACATGTAGACTGAAGGCGAGATCACTGCTAGGAAGTGCACTGTATGACTCACCACGTAGGAGTGGATACTTCTTGCTTTACACATTCATTTGATCAACCAGGCCTTATTTTTTTCTCCATTCTGATCACTGTTTGGTCATATGTACACATCCCAACATTGTTATACAGGTTTGTAGTTTTACACCCATATCGAACTTCTTTCACTGGTATTTACAAGTGGGGGTGAAGGGGAACTTTGCATTGTGGAAGGAGCTGGTCAGCTGACCACAGCTCTCGATGTAACTATTTACAGGTCTATTTGCACAGTCATGATGTTCAACACGGCCACTGGCTACTGAAATGTGTATCATGTGCAACAGACGACATTATCTTTCCAAGTGGACCAGGTCTTGTCACCGCACAGTTATTGGATTTCCATTTGTAACAGATCCCTGTGTTGAGCTTTTGTGGCTAAGTCTTCTGCCATTTTGGAAGGGGAATTCAGTGCAAGAAGAGACGTTTCTTCATTTCTTTATTGCAAAGAAGATTGCGTTTTGACAGGGCAGTTGATTCCTTAGCCAAAAAATCAAAAGAACGTTAATTTTGTCATTTGTACAGTAGTGGATATTTTACATTCAGTGTGCTTGCTCTATGTACAGACACTAACATGTGCACGGCACACACGTCCATGCAGGGTTAAGCATCCTGACTGATCTGCGGACTGTTGCAGACCTGGGGCACCATCCTGGGCTCCTGTCCAGAGGCGGAGGTCTGGGAATCAAAGTTGTTGATGGACACAGCAGCCGAGGACACAAAGCTCAGCACATTGTGGCCTGCGTCAGAAAACTGGTTGGTTTCCGCATCAACGCTGCTGTACTCCGCCCCCTGCATCAGTGTGGAGGAGGCGCTGGTCTGCACCAGGTCTGCACCACACTCTGCTGCCGTGCTGCTTTCAGTGAAGCGGTTCTTCTGACTTTGCCTTGAGGAGGAAGAGGAAGAATAGTCCGTTGTTTTCGTGCCGACTGTCTGTTCACACTGTCTGTGGGAATGCCCAGACTTGCTGCTACCGTGACCCTGGCTGTCAGGATGCGATCTGAAGCTGATCCTGCAGTTTTGCCTGGCTGCCAGCTCTCCCTGACCGTGAAGACGTCTTGGAACCGTGCTGCAGAGAGCTGATACGATCGGAGACCGAAGCTCCTCCTGAAGAACCATCGCAGCCGGCAACTTCCCCGTCACGTTTCGTAGCATGATTCGACTTGCCCTTCCTTTTGCTACTGCTGCGCTTATCAGGCGTATTGTTGCTGTTGGCTCCAGCGCTGTCAGTCCTGGAGTCACACGAGCTTAAGGAGGTGGTGGTGGTGGTCATGCTGATGGTGCTCAGGGCACAGCCCAGCCCGTCACGTGCCCGCACCTGCTGTTGGCCGAGTAGGGCTCCCCCACGCTGTCAGGCAGGGCACCCGAGTAGGCCGCGTCGTCAGGCGGGAAGAACTTCCTGTTGCCCTCGTGGGAGTTCTTGGACGACCCTGCCCCGGCCTTGTCGCGACGTGAGCCAGAACCGCTTTTAGCATTTCTCTCTTTGGCCGATTCTGCGAACACGGGTGACAGCTCCGGGTTGGGGCTTCTTTGGAAATCGTAGTTGTAAGCTTCAGGATTTCCAGCAGTTTCGTCAGACACTGACGGAAGAGGACTGACACAGGTGTCGATGGTGGTCTGCCTGATGACGGCACTGCCCTCAGGACAAGGCCGGCACCCCACGATCTGCGATTTGGATCGGGTCAGCGCGATCTTGGAATGGTCCTTGACCTTGACCTCCATGCAGCTGTCCACGGGCTTGGAAGGGCCACTTTAGGGCGGGGGGTGTCGTGACTGAGGGAGGCCACACTGCTCCTGCTTCTGGACAGGGACAGAGACGTCGCCAGTTTGGCTACTCGGTAGAAACGCGCGTTGGGCTTGAGAAAGTCCACCTCCTCTTTGCTGTACCCTTCCTTCAGACACCACTCCAGCGGGGTCAGCCCGTTGATCTCTGTCCTTCAGGAGCACGGAGGCTCGGCCTTTCTGGGCCAGGATCTTGGCGCAGTTGAGGTTGCCGTTCTTGGTGGCCACCTGGATGGCCGTGTTGCCCTGCTTGTTGTAGTGGTCCACCATCAGCCCCAGCCTTCGGAAGTTCCGGGTCAGGAGTTCTGTGGCCACGTCGTTGCCTATGGCTGCTGCGTAGATCAGTGCTGTGTTGCCTGGGAAAGAAAAGGGAAAAAAAGGAAGGTTAAGGTGTGGCGGTGTTAGCTGCTTGTTTGAGGCTGCAGGTTTGGGAATAATTGAAAGAAATGAAGGTTAGAAAAGAGAAAGGAAAATAAAGTGGGAGGAGTTAAAAAAACGCGCAGGCAGACTAATTATTGAAAACTCTGGAGACATAGAGAAAAGAAACAAACTATGCAAAAACATGAAGATAAAATTACCCTCTTCCAAAAAAAGAAATTAGCACACGGATACAATGACGGAATTCTATTCAGGAAAAGAGGAAAGAAAAAGAAAAAAAAAGATATAAACTGAAGTAAACAGAAATGAAACAGCACACGAAGAGACAGACACAAACAGAAAGACAGACAGACAGACATATACACACACGCACACACACCCCACACACACACACACACACACACACACACACACACACACACCACGCACACAAAACACACACACACTCTCTCACACATATACACGCGCGCCGCCACACACACACACACACACACACACCACAACACACACACACACACACACACACAAAACACCACATACACACACACACACAACCACACACACACACACACACACACACACACACACACACAACACACACACACACACACAAAAACACCACACACACACAACACACACACAACACACACACACACAACACACACACACACACACACACCAACAAACAGCACGGACAAGAAAAAAGGAAAAGGCAATATAGAACGAGACCAAAGGAGAAGGGAAAGCATCAACAAACATGTCGGCAACGTAAAGATCAACAGAATTGATTCAGCAAAATAAACACATTCAATCCATTAGCCACCAAACAACAATGTAAAGTGCCCTTCGGACGCACCCTGCAGTATGCCACGCAGAAAAGCCAACACCCTTTCAACTCTTTAAATACACTAGATTTCAGGATAAACATACACTTGCACGGAATTAAACAAATTAGACTTTTTTCTCTGCAAGAAAAAAAAGATGTTTAATTTAGGCTTGAGATATTTTAACAATGTAGAGACATTTTTTTTAAAATACGCAATTAACTGCTGATTTATTTAAAGAGGTACAAACAATTTAAAGATTTAATTAACCGTCGATGGGGGACGCGATAGCTCAGTGGTCAGAGCACTCTTTCTAACCAAGTAATGTTAAGCAGTGTTCAGAGTGGTTACAAGTGGATGTGTGATCGTTCGTGCGCCTTGGCTTCAGTAAAGTCAGAGAGAGACGAGGAGAGAGAGAGAGAGAGGAGATTGGCGCTGCCCTCAATATGCTAGCCAGCCACAGAGAAGCTGAGGTCTTTGACATCCCGCTCCTCAAAGATTGCATAGGGTATGGGAACACCTTTACCAACCTTTATAAATGTTGATGGGTTTTAAGATGCACAAACGCTTGTGTGTTCAAAATATCTTTAAAACGCCAGGGGGAAAATAGAACATGACATCGAGTGTCTGATTACAGCAGCGTGACTGGGGATATAGTACACTACAGTACAGTATAGTATAGTATAGCATAGCATAGCATAGCATAGCACTAGCGTAGCGTAGCGTAGCGTAGTGTAGTGTAGTGTAGTGTAGCTAGCCTAGCCTAGCCTAGCCTAGCCTAGCCTAGCCTAGCCTAGCCTAGCCTATAGTCGAGCATAGTATAGCATAGTATTGTATAGTGTAGCTAGCCTAGCCTAGCCTAGCCTAGCACCTAACCTAGTATAGTATAGTATAGTATAGTATAGTATAGTATAGTATAGTATAGTATGTATGTATGTATGTATGGTATGTATGGTATGGTATGGTATGGTATGGTATGGTATGGTCATGGTATGGTATGGTATGGTATGGTATGGTATGGCATGGCATGGCGTACTGTACTGTACTGTACTGTACTGTACTGTACTGACTGCACTGCACTGCACTGCACTGCACTGCACTGCACTGCACTGTACTGTACTGTACTGACTGTACTGTACTGTACTGTACTGTACTGTACTGTACTGTACTGTACTGTACTGCACTGCACTGTACTGTACTGTACTGTAGTGATATACTTAGTAGAGTGCGGTTTGATGTGGTGTGGTGTGGTGTAGTGAGGTGTAATGTGCTGTGGTGTGTTAAGATGTGCTGTGGTATAGTGTGGTGTGCTTTGTGTGTGTGGTGTGGTGTTGTGGTGTGTTTCTAGAACACTACAATACACTATAGTGAAGTGCAGCACAGAATATAGAGATCGGAGTAGATATGCCATAGAAACTATATTCATACATTATAGCACTGGTCAAAACTAGGATTCTTGTCTATAATGAGTGGTCCATGAGTTTTTCTAAGCATGCATTCGTAAACGTGTGCACACCACGTGATGTGTACACTGTATATGCATTTAAAAAAACACACACTGCAATCAAAGTTCAGTGCGACACTCGAATGGTAGCGCAGTTAAAGGCAGGAAGAATGTAAAGAATCACAACGAGTAGGATACACTGTATATTGTAGACCACTTTAAGTCTCAGCAGATTTCTCTGCATCAAATTCAGGTTGTTCTCCCCGGGGAGAGCGGTTCTCCACAAGAGCAGCGCCACTCTTTCTTTTACTGTCTTAATGTGTATTTGTTTCCCTATCAAAGAGGGTTTCTTTTCTACAGAATTTCGCAAGAGAAATCTTTAGTTGCCAGGAGTTCTTTCACGTGCAGTAAATGCATGTTACACGCGTGACCTCGGTTGTTTTTGGTCTCATTCGAAAGACTACCTCCCAAACCACCACAACTCAATGTCTTGTGGATAGGGGTCAAGTTCCGGGCACTACACACTTCCAACCCGGACTTTTCGCTATCTAGGCAGGTGCATTACCTGTAGACCACTGATCCTCATGTTTTATTTTGTCAAAATCCTAAATCATACTATGTAGGAAACAGACTATACACAAAGCAGCCATCCATCTCCCCCTCTGTGTGCGTTAATTAACAGACGGTCTAATTGATGTGGTCGGATACAGACCCATCACAGATACCGCAGCGAGTGAAGACACGGGGAAAAAGAAAGAGGGGTGGGGTGATCTATATCGGGGTAGCAATGATTGATGGAATGAATCACTGGTAAAAACGGTACGTACGTTCGCTGACCACCCAAAATAGAGTTAATTTGCTTCCCAAGCTGGCTGTCTTCAGTCCTGTCTTTGATCAAAGATTTAAAGGAGACAAAGTGTGTGAGTGGGTGTAAGTAGAAGAGCGCACACATGCAAGCGTGTGTGTGAGTGTGTGTGTGCGAGTGTGTGTGTGTATACGTGCAGACACGCAAGACTTATGTGCGGACGTGCTTGGGTATATGTACATTCGTGCGTGAGTGCGTGCATTCCCGCGCACACTCTCGTTGTGGTGTGACACAAGACAGGACAGACAGACAGACAAAACAACACACACACACACACATACACACACACCATAACACACACTCAAATTACACAGACCAACAGCAAGAGAAAACCAAAAACTGAATCCATCCCTTTCTCAAAGCATTCCACCCAAACCTGGATTTTTTTTTTACTCCCCCCAAAAAACCCAAACCAACCAACCAACCAACCAAAAAAACCAAATCCCAACAACAAACAACAGCAAAAAATCCCATACAACCAAAACTACACAGTGACCTCACATTCACCTGCCCATCATCATCACCATCCCATTGCGTAATCGATAGAGCCCCTTGTGTGACACCCTCTGTTGCAGCTTTGTCCATAATTAAACCGCTAAAGGTAAACTGATCCCAACTGCCTTAACTGCTAAGCAAATTGAAAGAGGAAGCAGCCTCTGTGTGTGTGTGTGTGTGTGTGTGTGTGTGTCTGTGTCTGTGTGCGTGCGTGCATGCGTGCGGCGCGGCGCGTGGTGTGTGTGCGCATGTGTTGTGTGTGTGTGTGTGGGGGGGGGGGGGAGGGGGGCAGCAGGATGGTGTCGGGGGGCCACATGGTCCTAGTGGCGAGAGTGACGACTTCTGGATCTGAAAGTTACAGGAGGTACGTGTTTGAGACTCCACTGAGATTAGGTGGGGTTTGTTATTGGTTTAGCTTTATTGTTCCTCAGCTAGAGTCCCCGGGTTTACCAATGACGAACTATTTTTGCGTATGCAACAAGCCGAATTCCTACTTCAGAGATGATGAACAATGAACATGAAACCAGTGTGCTTGCAGATTTTTTTCTTGATGGGTGTGTGTGTGGGGGGGGGGGGGGGGGGGGGTCATCTATTCTTACCTGCAAGAAAGGCAAAACAGCTTTTAACGTGCGCATAATAAAATGTTCCACGTACGTTCACACAATAGTCCTTGGTATATAGTTGTATCCAAAGGACTCTCAGGGGATAGAGAGTCAGTACTGATGTTAACTCTAGGAAGAACAATTCTTTGAACGGGCTTGCGGGTGGTGGTTTGAACTCAGGCTCGATCTCAGGCCCGTCAAAGCACGAGCACAACACTGAAACTACGAGGCTGTTCCCCCTCGCCCCCCCCCCCCCCCCCCCCCCTGAGGTGATCTCTCAGAAGAGTTTTTACTCCCTCGCTGCTTTACCTCCCCTGACCCTAAAAAAGGCAGGTACCCATTTACAGCTGGGTGAACTGGGGGACTGTACTAAAGCCAAGGTGCAGAAACAGTTACCAGTCCACTGGGTAGCCAGGCTCAATGCTGCTAGATGTACAGGGTGGTTTCTACACATAACATCTGCCTAGTACTATTTTCCTTTTTTATAGTTTGCAGCTGTTTAACGTGCAGTAAATGCGTCTTGCAGACTTAGACTTCGATTTTTCATTCCTCCATGGAAGACCAGCTCCCAGACCATGGTTACGAGTCTAGTGAAATAAAACACAGATATACACATATACAGACAGACACACAGACATATACGCACACCACACACACACACACACAGACAGATACCCACACTCACTCATACACACACAGATATATTACAAACGCACGAGCACGCGCGTGCGCATGCGCACAAAGACTCAAACTAGGGTTGTGTGACAATGATTAAGTTCTCTGACAGAGTTTACCTCCAGGCTACCAATGAAAAAGTAGAAGCTAAAGAGCATTAGCATATTAATATCAATGAACAAAATCATAACTCATCAACATATGTGCACCATGTAGTTGGATGTTTCAACAATTATTATAGAGAAAAAAAATGTCTGTTTACACATATGAAACTCTTTAAACAATACTGACTTGCAATTTCTGGTAATATCAATCGTTTTAACAACATTGAGCAAAGACTTCTTATTTGATGAAGAAAAGAGTTGTTCATACTTCAAGGTGTTTAGCGTAATATTTTGGGGTAAACATTTTGTACGAGTTTCGTTATACATTGGGCAAAATTAATACAAATGTAATGAAATTCGTCATCAATATCACCACTATTGCAATGGGTACAGTATCTTTCATTTTTATTAAACCTCCATCAGACTGGAGGATATTAATAGGCAGATTGTTCCAAGCTCAATTAGACCCATTTCTTCAAGGCATTGAAAGACATGAAGAGATAAAAATGCAAGTACACGCAATGCAAATCCATGAAAGCAAGCGCAATGCATGCTCAGAATTCAGGAAGGGGGGGGGGAGGAAAAGGAGAGGGGGAGGGGGAGGGTTGGGAGGGAGAAGAAGGGGGGGGGTGTACACAATGGTTTGTCATTGATCTTGAGCACTGACCTAATCCAATCCCAGCTGTGGGTAAAGCAAATCAATGGGTTGAGTTTCTGTTATCTACACTCTTTTCTCTATTTGTCTGTCTGTCCTTTGTCTGCCTCTGTCTCTTTAAGTCTCTTTCTGTCTCTGTCTTCTCTATGTCTCTTCCTATTCTGTCTGTCTGTCTGTCTGTCGTCTCTCTCCTCTCTCTCTCCTCTCTCTCTCTCTCTCTCCTCTCTCTTCTCTCTCTCTCTCTCTTTGTGCTCTTCTTTTTTCTTTCTTATTTCCTTTCTTTAGGGGATGGGATAGCTCAGTGGTCAGAGCGCCTGCTTTCCCCAAGCTAAGGTTAAGGAGCATTGAGCGTGGTTACCAAGTGGATGAGTGACCATTTGCGTGCCTTGGCTTCAGTACAGTCCCTCCAGTTCACCCAGCTGTAAATGGGTACCTGTTCTCTTTAGGGTCAGGGAAGGTAAAGCAGCAAGGTAGAGGAGATGGGCGCCGCCCTCAACATGCTGGCCCCTAGAGAAGCTGAGGTCTCTGACAACTTGCTCTCTTATGCCCATATAGGTTATGGGACACCTTTACCTTTTCTTTTACCTTCCTTTCGTCCTTCCTGTTTTTTTTCCTTCATGTTTTTCTTCCGTTCTTCCTTCTTTCTTGTTCTATCATTTCTTCTTTCCTTCAGTCCTTCCATCTCTCTTTTCTTCTTTTTTTCTTCCTTCTTTCCTTCCATCTTTCCTTCTTTCTTCCCTTCCTTCCTTCTTTACTTTCTTTTCTTCAATCTACATTATGGTTTTCTTTTACATAAATAGGCTACAATGAAATCACTCAACAAAATTATATCATTAATTCACCGGCAAATGGACCAACTCTCACCATAGCATAGCAATCTCACGTTTTTGTAACCCTACTTTACTGTATATCCCAAGCTCAACAGACCCATTAGATTTTTCAAAGCATTCACAGACAAGATGGGACCGAGGAAAAGGTGACCACATGCAATGCAAATGTCATCTTGTAATGGATAAAAGCAAGCACAATGCATGCTCAGCTTTCAAGAAGAAGGGGGGGGGGGGGTGTGATAGGGAGAGGTAGAGGTGGAGGGGGAAGTTGGAAAGGAGAGAGGGGGGTGGGGGACACACACAGTGGTTTGTCATTGATCTGGAGCAGTGACCTAATCCTATTGGAGTTCTCAGTAAACCGAATCAATGGAGTGAATCTATCTCTCTTCTTTTTTCTCCATTCTGTCTCTGTCT
>CM060320.1:57801516-57809016 GCA_030674155.1 Stramonita haemastoma | reverse complement strand
ACAACATATTTCAAAGCAGCATTCAACAAAAGCCCGGACAATGACCCAACCACTTCCACCCCCTTCAAACACACACAAACACAAACACACACAACACACACACACACACACACACACACACACACACACACACACACACACACACACACACACACACACACACACACACACACACACAAACACACCATACAATAAGGCCTTAGAAGTTTTCATTTCAAAGCAGTACTTTCCTTCAACCAAAACCCGAACGATGACCCAGCCACCTCCACCCTCTCTACACACACACACACACACACACACACACACACACACACACACACACACACACACACACACACACACACACACACACACACACACACACACACACACACACGCGCGCGCGCGCGCGCGAGCCATACGATCACACCCCTTCCAAATAATTATATTTTTTATTTCAAAGCAGCTTTTTCCATCAATCACAAACAGCCGGACAATGACCTAACAACCTCCACTCCCCACCCAAACCCACCACTCCCAAACTGATAAATGAAACCACCAGCATCCCATATTTCAATTTCTAATCCATCAAATGATGACCACAGCACATCACGTGCGGTATTCTAGGACCTGACGTCTCTGCTGTAACAGAGCCGCAAGAGCAAACTGATTGCGTGTGGATGTTGCCCCAATCACATGCAAACAGGAGAAGGCCTGGTTGCAAAACACCTGGTACTATTTGCTGACAGGGCTTGGTCCTTTGATGCGTGATACTATCGACGTAGTTGGGTGACCGAAAGGTTAGGGGGCAGGGGGTATTTCACAGAAGTGTGTGTGTGTGTGTGTGTGTGTGTGTGTGTGTGTGTGTGTGTGTGTGTGTGTGTGTGTGTGTGTGTGTACACGTATGTGTGTTTGCGCGCACGCATGGGCGCTCGCGCAGCGCGCGCGTGTGTGTATGTGTGTTTGTGTGCGTGTGGGTTTTCCAGTTCTAAAATGTTTTCTTCAGATTATTGATATGTGCAGATAGTATAATTGTTATGTTTTCATCATCCATGCCAATCATCGACCCTAAAAGGCCTACTGTTTCTCTATAAAAGAATGGAATGTCAAGATTAGCACAAAACCTCATGAATACATTCACACTCACAACCTAAGTGCATTTTCGCTCACAGTGATGACAGATGACAATAGTTGCCGTCTGAGCGTTCGACGAAGAATATAAAGAAGAAAAAGAACTTCAGTATGTAGCGTTTCGCAAAAGACAAGAGACGAAGATTTGAGAAATGTATCCTCAATTCCTTTCTCAGGACAGCTAGACAGAGAATCAGGGACGGGGTAGCTCAGTGGTCAGAGCACTCGCGTTCCCCCAGCTAAGGTTAAGCAGCATCGAGCGTGGTTAACAACTGGATGGGTGACCGTTTGCGCATTTTAATCTTCAGTACAGTCCCTCTGTTCACTCAGCTGTAAATGAGTACCTACCCTCTTTAAGGTCAGGGAAGCTAACGGCATAATGTAGACAAACTGATATATTTCAGAAGCAGATGAGTGCATAACTTTTGACGCAGTTTTTTTTGGTTTAAAAAAAAATAGATTTAGAGTCTTTTATTTCATTGATGATAGAATAGGTATTCGTGTACTTTTTTTTTTTATTTTTACATCCAGTCCCAATGTGCATGCACTGTTGTGAACTCTGTCATCCATTCCCACTGACTGGCAAACTAATGGCCCAATCTTCCGAAAGGACGAACAGGGTTTTAAACGTGCGTGCAAGATGTTTTGCGTGTGCTTGAACAAGAAAATTCGGTTTACAGTCTCATCCGAAGGACTTATGGGAGAGTAGAGACATAACTGTTGTTACTTCCATGGAGAAAATATCCCCTTAAACGGGCACCTCGATGGTGCCCTAAACCCAACCCTCAAATCTCAAACGCATAACTCTAACCACCAAGCTACCTCTCGCCCCCCCCCCCCCCCCCCCACCCCTGCTCCTCAAGGTATTAATCTAAGAAAGTTCCTAACAACCATTACACTCAATGAACCTTCCTAAAACAAACTAAAACAAAGCAAAAACAAAAAGCAATATCTGCGAAATGTTCGCGCCACATATTTTCCGGGGATTAGACAGTCATCACGATTGCCGCCTTACTGGCAAAAGAGCAATTATCCAGATCGTCGGGGAAAAGATGACCCTTGGAGATCAGCAGATCATCCACGCATTTTTCGGGGGATGAGTTCGTTAACAGTTCTAGAGATGTTAGACGGAAAGAGTTAGAGTTAGAGAGAGAAGGGGAGATAGAGGGGGGGAAAGAGAGAGAGATAGAGAGAAAGAGAGAGAGAGAAAGAGAGAGAGAGACAGAGACAGAGAGAGAGACATATAGAGAGAGAGAGGGAAGAGAGAGAGAGAGGGAAGAGAGAGAGAGAGAGAGAGAGAGAGAGAGAGAGAGAGAGAGACAGACAGACAGAGACAGAGACAGAGACAGAGAGAGAGAGACTTCATTCAGTCTTCAGACTTCAGACCTTTCCTGTACATCGGCCTTTGGCCACAATACAAAAGAATGGTGGCTGTAGAGTGTGGGCATATGACGCAAGTGTTATAAACATATTACTATCAACGTATATGTGTGTGAAATACTGTAACAGCAATAATAAACAAGAAAGTTACATCAGCCATTTCTTAGATATTCATCACAAAATATTTCACGTGCGTCATAATCAACATTGTTACAAATGTAGTATTCGTTAATACTAGAATCAATTTATAACAAAAAGTATTTTATTTCTTCTGTTAATTGCAGGAAAAATAAATGGTGATAAATTGTGTCTATCAGTAGGTGCTGTAGCTTTGAGTAGCACGTGGAAAGGAAGTCTTTTGGTCTATACAAACATGACATTGCTTAACTTCGTTTTAACTATCATAACGCTAGTATTGAGTCTGAGAGAGAGAGAGAGAGAGAGAGAGAGAGAGAGAGAGAGAGAGAGAGAGAGAGAGAGAGAGAGAGAGAGAGAGAGAGAGAGAGAGAGAGAGAGAGAGAGAGATTCTTTTATATCGAGGATAATGGAATAAGCACTCTTGTGCTTTTTTACATCCAGTCCCCGTGTGTATGCAGTTTTATAAATGTCATCTGTTCCAACCGGCACACGATGGTCTACTCTTACGAAAAGCGGAACAGGATTTAACGTGTGCGCAAGATGTTCTGCGTACGTTCGCACACGGGGCCACGGTTTAAAGTCTCATCCGAAGGACTTTTGGCGAGAGTGGAGTCAGTACTGATGTTAACACCAGGAGAAAAATCTCCTCGACCGGACTCGAACCTAGGTCGTCAAATTGCCAGCGCAATGTTCTGACCACAAGGCTATCCGAGAGAGAGAGAGAGAGAGAGAGAGAGAGAGAGAGAGAGAGAGAGAGAGAGAGAGAGAGACAGACAGACAGACAGACAGACAGACAGACAGACAGACAGACAGACAGACAGACAGACAGACAGACAGACAGACAGACAGACAGACAGACAGACAGACAGACAGACAGACAGACAAAAACAGAAACAGAAACAGAAACAGAGACAGAGACAGAGACAGAGCTAGATACAGAGTCAGAGACAGAAAAAGAGAGAAAGATAAACAGACAGACAGACAGATCGATCGATCGATCGATCGATCGATAGATAGATAGACAGACAGACAGGCAAGCAGACAGAAACATAGCGAGCAATAGAGTGGCAGAGAAAATAAGACAGACAAACAGACAGACACACAGACACACAGATGGACAGACAGACACACACACACACACACACACACACACACACAGACGACACACACACACACACACAGAAGACGACGGACGGACAGACATACGGACATACATACATACATACATACATACATACATACATACATACATACATACATACATACATACATACATACATACATACATACATATAGACAGACAGACAGGCAGACAGACAGACAGACAAAGTTACAGACAAACAGACAGACGCAGATGTGGTGGGCTAGAGATGCCCCAATCGCTAGTTAATGACAGATTATTTTGATGTGATTGCAGTCACTGTTTGTTCTCTCCTCTATCAATCGCCCGCCCACTCACCCTTACTTCTGTCTGTCTCTCTGTCTGTTTCTCTGTCTACCTGTTTATCTGTCTGTCTGTCTCTTTGTATCTCTCTGTCTCTGTCCCTGACTCTCTCTCTCTCCGTCCCCCCCCCTCTCTCTCTCTCTAATTACCATCCAGTTTTCTCTTTTTGTGACATGAAATGTTGCATGACATGAATAAGCACAATGTACTAATACAATAGTTTTTGCATACAACATTGTGTCTACATTGCATTATCCTTGGGCTGACAAGGTTGTATTTGGTAGGCAGGTTTTTCTGGTGGGGTGAATGTCTTGATAATGCAATAGTTTGAGTATTGTAACGATTTTGACAAAGAAAGTCTGTGGGTAAAATGATTTCAATGGTCATGATGTACAAGGTGCCTGATGACGATTTTGCAATATACATATTCACGAGTGTACAGTGTTGATTGAGTACACGCCAGGGTATTATGGCAAAGCCTTATCAAAGTTTACGAGAAGTTATACTTCATTTTTGCATATTTCCATTTTTGTCCCTGAAAGTGTAATGTGGCCTAAGACCAATGCACATTTAACAGTTTGAGTGTTCAGTGTTTCTCTGTCTGTCAATCTGTCTGTCTGTCTGTCTGTCTGTCTGTCTGTCTGACTGTATCTCTCTGTCTCTCCCTCTCACTCCCCCTCTTTCTCTCTCTCTCTGAGTGTGTGTGTGTATGTCTGTGTCTCTGTTTGTGTGTGTGTGCACGCGCGCGCAAGTGTGTGTGTGTGTTTGTGTGTGTGTTTGTGTGTGTGTGTGTAAGCAGCACTTTACCTAATGCTGTGCAAGATTCAACGAAATCAAGTAAAAACAGCATACCAGAAAAATATACCAGTCAGCCTAATGCATTTAGACTGTTTACACTTACACAGAAGTAATCCTCATATGAATCACAGTTTAACTCTAGATTTATGCAAAGCCTTTGCTATTACATACATTATGAAATCATTACCCTTTCTTTGATATTTTTTTCTTGTTTTTCTGAGAATGCAAGGACAACTATTGGCCTCAATAGAGAAGCACAGACTGAGATACGTTGGTCACGCAAACAGAAACGCACAGATAAATCTGATGCCGACTGTTCTCCAAGGTAAATGTTGAAAGAGGGCAGAAGTAAAAGAGGCAGACCACCAACATCCTACATTGCCAACATCACTGAGATCAGTGGTCTGGGGGGCTACAGGAGATCATAGAGACAGAGAGAGATGGCAAACACTGGTAGAGGCATTGCGTGGAGCTCCTACTAACAATAGTAGTGATGAAGACAGTTGCTTTCTCTTTAATTCAAGGATAATGGAGTAAGCCCTCATGCGCTTTTGTCTGTCCAGTTCTGGCATGCATGCATATTTTTTTTCAAAGCCTGTCATCCGTTCCTACCGGCACACATGGCCTACTCTTCAGAAAGGCTGAACAGAGTTTGTCGTGTGCACAAGTTGTTCTGCGTTTCTTTACCTACGGGAAATCGGATTGTAGTCTCTTCCGAAGGACTTTCGGGGGAGTGGAGTCGGCACTGATGTCAACTCCAGGATGCTGAACGGGCGTTTTGGTCATGGCTCGTACCTAGACTTGAACCTAGGTCTGAACCTGGTCTGTCAGACATTGAGCATAACGTGCAACGCACTTAATACATGCCACCATGCCCCCATCTCAAATCAAAATAGAAGTGTGTGTGCTTTCATTTATTCATGTATTATTTATTTATTCATTTATGTATATATGCATGTATGTATCTATCTATTCATTCTTTTATATCGGGGATAATGGAGTAAGCACTCATGTGCTTATTTTCATCCAGTCCCCATGTGTATGAAGTTTTGTACATCTTGTAATCTGTTCCCACCGGCAAACAATGGCCTCCTCTTACGAAAGGTGGAACAGGGTTTAAAGTGTGCGCAAAATGATCTGCGTGCGCTCGCACACAAGGCCTCGGTTTATAGTCTCATCCGAAGGACTTTTCGGGAGAGTGGAGTCAGCACTGATGCTAACTCCAGGGGGAAAAATCCCCTCGAACAGGAATCGAGCCCGGGTGGTCAAATTGCCAGCGCAATGATCTGACCACTAGGCTATCCCGTCGCGCGCCCCACGGGTGTGTGTGTGTGCGTGCGTGCGTGCGTGCGTGTGTATATATGTGTGTGTATCTGTCTGTCTGTGTGTCTGTCTGTCTGTCTGTGTGTCTGTGTGTGTGTCTGTCTGTCTGTCTGTATCTGTGTCTGTGAGGGGGGAGATTATTGTTGTTATTGGTGCTGGTAGGGGTGATGGTAGTGATGTTGAGTTGTGCGCATTTGTCTGTGTGTTCCTGTGACATTGTTTTTATCGTTTGTAGCTCTGCCCGAGTCCCTTCCCACCACTCTTACTTGTGTCTCTATTTTCTTTCTCCTCAAATGCTGCAATCACAAACCTCTGGGGGTGGAGGGTTCTTATGCGCTTCATTCTTTTGTGTGTCTGTCTGTGGGCGTGCCTGTCTGCGTGTGAATGTTTTGGAATGCATGCACATACATAACACTTTGAGATACTTTCATGGTTTTTTTTTTCGGTTTGTATGCTCACATTTATTTTTTCATGTCTTAACAATCGGGATTCAGATTTTGGCTGTGAGAATTTGTTTTATCAACAACCAGCCAACGTTTACACAGGATACTTTTAACTTACAGCGCCGTAGGCCTACATGTTTCTCCAGTGGTCAGAGCATTCGCTTTCCCCAAACTAAAGTTAAGCAGCATAGAGCGTGGTTACCTAGTGGATGGGTGACTGTTTGCGCACCTTGGTTTCATTACAGTCCCCCAGTTCATTCAGCTGTCAATGGGTACCTGCCCTCTTGAAGGTCAGGGAAGGTAAAGCAGTGAAGGAGAGGAGATGGGTGCGGCCCTCAATATGCTAGGCCCCAGAGAAACTGAGGTCTCTGATGCCTCGCTCCCCTATGACCACATAGGTGATGGAACACCTTTACCTTTACCTTTTACATGTTTCCGCTTATCTTACCTCATTTACCTAGCCTGAATTTACCTTACGTTATATTACCTCACCTTACCCTCAACTTATCTCATCATACCTCACTTCATCTCATCTTACCATAACCTACTTCCCCTTACCTTGTATTATCTTACAGCGCAATGCCTTACCTACCTTACCTTACCCCTACTTTACCTTACTTTAAATTCCCTTACCTTACCTTCACACACCCTACCCTACCTAAGTATACTTTACCTTACTTTACTTGCCCTGACCATACTTTATCTTAGCTTACATTTCATTACTTCACCTTACATTATCTCACCTTACCTCCTTTTACCTTACCTTACCTTACCTCAACTTCCCCTTGTCTTACTTTACCTCACCTTACTTTACCTTACCTTACCATACTTTACCGTACCATAATTTACCTTACCATACCTTAC
>CM060320.1:57779016-57784016 GCA_030674155.1 Stramonita haemastoma | reverse complement strand
GAAAATAAACTTGTCCGTTTCTCATTTTGCCACTTCCTGTAGTCTATCATTTCAACTTGTAATAACTTTGCACAGAATTGTCCGATTTTCAATCTGTTTTTTGTATTTGATAGCCACTTTATTGCACATTAATAACATGTCAATAACTAAAAATTGACCTCATGTGCACTCCGTCTCATTATGTGGTGGAGCGTCACATTTGACAAGGTCGTCAGTGCTTTTTTGTAATAAAGTTGTGAGATAGTCAATGTCATTATGGCTCGTATGTATGGTTGTGTCATCTGCAAATAGTTCACATTTGGAATTGATATGTAGAGGAAGGTCATTTATGTATAATGAAAAGAGAATAGGGCCCAATATGGATCCCTGTGGTACTCCATAATGAATGGGCTTTAGTTTGGATGTTGATGTAGCTATTGAGACACACTGGTGCCTATTTGTAAGATATGAATCGAGTAGTCCTAGGGTTTTTGTAGAAATGTTATACAGGTTTAGCTTTTTAAGGAGAAGTTTGTGGTCAATTGTATCAAATGCTTTTTTGAAATCAACAAATAATACTCCACAAAATTTATTGTCATTGATGTTTGATAGCCAATTATCTACAAGACTGGTTAGTGCTGTATGACACGAGTGCTTTATTCTAAATCCAGACTGATTAGGATGAAGTAAGTTGTTGATTTCTGCATGACGGACTAAGTGTTTATTCATATGTTTTTCCAGTGGTTTTGAAAGGATCGGTATAATGGAGATGGGCCTATAGTTTGAAGGATCAGAAGTATCGCCAGACTTGTAGATGGGGATTACTTTAGAACATTTGAAGGCATTGGGGAAATAGTTCTTATCAAGGCAGAGGTTATATATATATGTTAGGGTGTCTGTGATAACTGGAGCTGATAATTTTAATATACTGCTGTCTATTCCATCAAGACCACGCGTTCTTGATTGTTTGAGGTGAGTCAGATAGTTGTAGACCTCTGAGACAGACATGAAAGGTATGTGAAGTTTTGAAGGAATATGCTTTTCTTGGCAGTATTGTTTTAATTCATTAAGATCATTGGACTCTGAGTTATCATTGCTAATTAGGTTGGGAGAAACATTGATGAAGTGGTTGTTAAGCTTTTCAGCGGATATGTCTTTGATTACATTTGATTTAGGAGTTGATTGATTGTTTGTTATTTGATTTATTGCTCGCCATACAGTCTTTGAATTTTGTTTGGAAGATAGTAGGTCTTGAAAATATTTCTTTTTTTCACGCCGTTTTTGTGAGATTATGGCTTTTCTTAATTTTTTTGACTCATCATAATATTTGTGTTCTTTTAGAAGGTCTCTAAGATAACATGCTTCCTCTAGTTCCTTTGTGAGCCAAGGCGGTTTGGGGTTGTGTTTGATCCTAATGGTTTTAAATGGAGAATGTTTGTTATAGATTTCAGTGAACGTTTTTATCCAAAACTCAATGGCTAAGTCTGGATCAGTAATATTGAAGGTTTCTGAGAGTGTGGAGTTGCATAAGTCTATGAGAAAAAGCTGTTCATTAAACTTTGCAAAGGAACGATAGGTTATAGTTTTATGGCCAGGTTTGGGAATTTTTGTTCCTTTTTTTGACCATGTGGCGCAGACTGGGTAGTGATCGCTGCAGTTGTAGACAGGGACACAAGTTTCTATGATGTTTTCTGGGTTTGATACATAGATGTGGTCAATTAATGTGTTTGAATTTGATGTGACTCTTGTGGGAGATTTAACTAATTGGTGAAGATTGAGTGAATTCATAACTTGGGTCCATTGATTATGTACTTTTGTTAGGTCTATATTGAAATCGCCCAGTAAGATTATTTCCCGAGATTCAAGTAGGACTTCGTTTATCATGGAGTCAAATTTGTCTATCCAATTTATTCTTTCACTTGGATTCCTGTAACAGAACCCCAACATAACAGGCCGTGTACCTTTCATGGAAACTTCGATCCAGATAGATTCTATTTCATGACGTTCTACAACGGGCAAACGTTTGAACGTTACGGAATCGCTAATACAGATTAAGATACCTGTTTCTTTTGGCTTTTGTGGATCTTTCCGCAGGATTTTATAACCTGGAATGTGTATGTCAGCATCGGTTATATGTTCAGTGAGTCTTGACTCAGAAAGCCCTAGTATGTGAAAATGGTTTGCCTTGATTTGTGATGATGAGAGAGAGAGAGAGAGAGAGAGAGAGAGAGAGAGAGGAGAGAGAGAGAGAGAGAGAGAGAGAGAGAGGAGAGAGAGAGAGAGAGAGAGAGAACAAATTGAACAAATTTGAACAAATTTTGAACAAATTTTATTTTTCAGAGGGTAATAGATTAAGCACTACAAGCTTTTTTAACATCCAGCCCTCGGGAAAAAAAACAACAACAAACGAATAAAGAAATAGAAATAGAAAACGAGCATAAAAAAAGCTTAATTACAAGAGGGAAAAAATCATGGGAAGAATAGGCATAGTTACAAAAATCCATAGAAAGTAGTACTCATTCTCTCTCCCGATCCCCCCTACACACACACACACACACACACACACACACACACACACACACACACACACACACACACACACACACACACACACACACACACACCGAAAGGCAAGAAAGAAATAGAAAAACATCACAGAGAGAGAGAGAGAGAGAGAGAGAGAGAGAGAGAGAGAGAGAGAGAGAGAGAGAGAGGAGAGAGAGGAGAGGAGAGAGAGAGAGAGAGAGAGAGAGACAGACAGACAGACAGACAGACAGACAGACAGACAGACAGACAGACAGACAGACAGACAGACAGACAGACAGAGGCAAGCAGACAGACAGACAGACAGACAGGCAGACAGAGAGAGACATAGAGACAGAGACAGAGACAGATTAAATGTATATTTGGACAATGAAAAACACACCAAAAATAACAGAAATGCTTAACAACAAAAACTAACTGTACTATCCGAGGAAAAAATTCATGTAATTGAGACTTCTAGTGGTTTGATCAAAACATTTGTGGTGAAAGCAGAGTGACATTTTCATGAGTCATCAGAAAATCATACAACAAAAACTTAAATCTTGAAAACTTTGATTCATATTTTAGAAAGGTTGGGAGTCTATTCCAAAACCAGCTCCCAGAATATATTAGACTTGATTTAAACAGAGAAATGGTTGGTAAAGGAAGGTTGATTTTATGTGAATGTCGAGATTCGTTTACACTGAACATGCTGCTTAAGGAAGATGGGGCATTACCATGAAGGATTTTATGCATTAGTACACCTTTATTGAACAACAATCTTGTTTTGAGAGGCAGAATATTTACATTTTTGTAATCTGAAAATGTCAGTGAAGATGACTTATCTATTACTATTTTGACACCTCGTTTATGAATACTGATTAATGGTTTGAATAGGTTATTTACTGGCTAGGTCCCATAGTGTAGATGCATAATCCACACTAGACTGAATAAATGAATAAAAAAATATTTTTCTTGCATTCAGATTAAGACAGTGTTTGATCTTATTTAACTGGTATGTTTTGGAGGCAATTTTCTTTGTTATGGTACGTATATGTACAGACCAAGACAAATTATTATCAATCGTTACTCCCAAAATTTTGTGATTAGAAACTTCTTCAATTCTGACATTGTTGATATAAATAGGAGGTAAGTTTATGTTAAGATTTTGACGTTTTTGTCTTGTTGATAACAGCATGAATTTCGTTTTACCTGGATGAAGGGCCAAATGGTTAATTTGTGTCCATTCGACAATGATATTTATGTTCTCTTTTAAACTTTTGCATACTTGGAGAGGATTTTTGTGGCTAGTATGAAGAGTTGTATCATCTGCAAATAGTTCATTTTGTATTTTAATACTTAATGGCAGGTCATTTATATATAGAAGAAACAACAAGGGACCAAGCACTGATCCTTGCGGTACACCAAAGTTATTTAGAAGAAAACTTGAAGAAGTGTTGTTTAGATATACTTTTTGCTGTCTTTCAGATAGGAAAGATGAAATCAGTTCGAGGATACTAGGAGATAGTTTGTAGACTGCAAGCTTCCGTAGTAGTAGCTTGTGGTCAATAACATCGAAAGCTTTAGCAAAATCAATAAAAAGTATACCTGTAAATTCTTTTTTATTCATATTAAGCAGCAATTTATCTGTCAGTTTAACAAGAGTGGTGTGGCATGAATGGTTTGCTCTGAAACCAGATTGATTTGGGTGTAATAGATTATGTTTGTTTAAGTGTGCAAGTAAACATTTGTAAATGTGCTGTTCTAATGGTTTTGAAAGAGTGGATAATATTGATATTGGCCTATAGTTTGATGGTTCTGAGGTATTGCCAGATTTGTGTAAAGGAATAATATTTGCCTGTTTTAAGAGTTTAGGACAGGTGTTTTTGCTTATGCAAAGATTGTAGACATATGTAAGTGTTTCTGCTATGGTGGAGAGAGAGAGAGAGAGAGAGAGAGGAGAGAGAGAGAGAGAGAGAGAGAGAGACAGAGACAGAGACAGAGACAGAGACAGACAGACAGGCAGGCAGACAGACAGACAGTCAGACAGACAGACCGACAAACGGACAGACAGACAGATATACACAGACACAAACACAGGCAGACAGAAAGACGCACCCACGGACAGACACAGATAGAGACAGACAGAAACAGACACAGCAGTGTTGGAACTTCACATAGAAATCATTATGATCTGACAAAAAGAAACAAGGACACTTGACAGTACCCCCTCTCCATTCAAATATGTCCCACAAACAGAACTTTTTTTCTCCCTCTTTTCCAATGTCTAGGGGCAAAAGGCTGACCTTATCTAGCCTTGTCCGCCAACAGGCAAACCCATCTGTCTGGCTGCCTGTCTCTGTGTGTAGTGTGTGCAGTTTTACAGCAGTATAGAGTAACTCAGACAGGTGCGATAGCTCATTGAATGAGGCGACAGGTTACTGATACTCATACCCCTGAAGTTCGTCTTCAGGAGAAGGTTTGAATCTCGCCAGCAG
>CM060320.1:57749016-57774016 GCA_030674155.1 Stramonita haemastoma | reverse complement strand
CAATTGTCATGCTTACTCTATCACCTTCTGAAAATAAAATTAATTCAATTCAATTCAATTCAATTCAATTCAATTCAATTCAATTCAATTCAATTCTCTCTCTCTCTCTCTCTCTCCTCTCTCTCTCTCTCTCTCTCTCTCTCTCTCTCTCTCTCTCTCTCTCTCTCTCTCTCTCTCTCTCTCTCTCTCGCACTCATGCATACACACACACACACATGCACAAATACACACACACACATACATACATACAAACAAACCCGCACACACACACTCTCCCCTCCCCCCCCCCCCCACACACATCACAACACATCAAATCACAACACAACACAACATAGCACGACACAAAAGCCTGAGTTACAATGCCATTAGCACTACCGACAGCCCTCCCCCCCAAAAAAAAAGAAAAAAAAAGAAGAAAAAAATGACCGGACACGACCATGCGAACGGAAATGACGAACGGGGACACGTCACATCACTTCCTGTGTAGGAAGATGCATGCTGGGAGTGGGCCATAGACAGTGTCTGCTCGGAAGCATAAATCGCCGATAATGATCTGGCGGGAAGTGTAGTGTAATGTAAATGTAATGTCACTGGGAATTTATAAAGCGCTTTTCTTACCTACCCAATGCACAGCCATCCAGCCCAAATGAGAGAAGAGAGAGAGAAGAAGAGAGAGAGAGAGGAGAGAGAGGAGAGGAGAGAGAGAGAGAGAGAGAGAGAGGAGAGAGAGAGAGAGAGAGAGGAGATTGAGAGAGATGGAGAGAGAGAGAGAGAGAGAGAGAGAGAGAGAGAGAGAGAAGGAAGGCAAGAGAGAGAGAGAGAGAGAGAGAGAGAGAGAGAGAGAGAGAGAGAGAGAGAGAGAGAGAGAGAGAGAGAACAAAGAGAGAGAGAGAGACAGACTGACAGGGACAGAGACAGCGCAACAACTTCCAGTCTTCTTAGATGTGGAGTAAATCAATGTGATAGTGTGGGGGTGGATTAAAGGGCAAAGGCTTACATTGTTATAGGTGAAGTATTGGCCCAGGCCAAAACCTGTGTCAGTTATTGATGTCCGCTAATTGCCAAGGCCTACAATAAAATGTTGTTATGTTGTAAAATGTTGTGTTGAGATTGCCTTCAGCCATGACAAGCTCTTAAACTAACAGCCTGAACTCTTCTTCATAGGAAAAAAATCCTCTGAAGTCAGAGTATATGGCAAGGTACATGAAAAGAGTCACACACTCACACTTCTCATTCAGTGTGCAATTTCAATCTTACAGTGATTCCCAGGTGGGATGAGTGAGTCAGAGTGCACATTCTGGGTGGCCCCCCAGAATGTTGAGCTGGGGAACGCACAACAACATCAACAGCAACAACAACAAGACGTATAACTATGCAGACCTCTCAGTGCTATGATTTTGTGTATCTGCGCTTGAAGGAGACTGAAGAATACAAGTTGAAGATTGTTTTCCATATTAACTTTGGAGTGTTGCCAGAACACTATATGATATATATATATATATATATATATTATATATATATACAACTATACACTATATACACTATATGTATATATATATTATATATATATATATTATATATATATATATTTTATATACTATACGCATCAGGTTTGACAGCAGGTTTGATATATATATATATATATATATATATATATATATATATATATATATTATATATATCATATACATATAAATAAATATATAATATATATATGTATATATATATACTATATATATACTTATATACTATAATATATACTATATATATACTTATATACTATAATATATATATATATATATATATATATATATATATATCAAACCTGCTGTCAAACCTGATGCGTGTATAGTTTGACACACCTGCTGTGTATTTAGGCACTCAAACGTAAACCTGCTGTATATACAGTCAAACCTACTGTTTGTATAGGCAGTTAAACCTGCTGTGTGTATAGGCAGTCATAGCTGCTGCGCGTATTGTGTGACACCCCTGCTGCGTGTATAGTGTGCCATCCCTGCTGCGTGTATAGTGTGACACCCCTGCTGTGTGTATAGCAGTCAAAGCTGCTTTGTGAATAGTCAATCCTGCTGTATGTATAATGTGACACCCCTGCTGTGTGAATAGTTAGTCAAACCTTTTGTGTGCATATGTTCTCAATCTGCTGTGGGTATAGATAGTCAAATATGCTATTTTGTCTCACGGGATATCTCAGTGGTCAGAGCACTTGCTTACCCCAATCTAAGGTTCAGCAAAATTGAACGTGGTTACCAAGTGGATGGGTGACAGCTTGCGCGCCTTGGCCTCAGTACAGTCCCCCAGTTCACCCAGCTATAAATGTGTACCTGCCCTCTTTAGTGTCAGGGAAGATAAAGCAGGGAAGGAGAGGAGATGGGCGCTGCCCTCAGTATGCTGACCCTAGAGAAGCTGAAGTCTCTGATGCCTCGCTCCCCTATGACCGCATAGGTTATGGGACTTCTTTACCTTTACTAATACGAAGTCACACTGAATAGTTTAAAAATGGATATACATAAGAAATAGATAACAGTAAAGACATAGACAAAAACAGTAACGGTAGTCGCAATAATTATTACATAGTTTTCAACAGCAGCAGCACCACCTCCAGCTGCAGCAACAACATCAACAACAGCAACAGCACCAGCAACACCATAGCAGGAAGATTAAAGAAGACAAACAAAACGAAATACGAAGACAAGGGTCAGACAGACAGTCACACACACACACTTAGATACACACACACACACACACACACACACACACACACACACACACACACACACACACACACACACACAAACAACAAACAAACCCAAACCAACAAAAACCAGGGGACAAGACACAACGAAACCACAAACAAACAGCCAGCCAGGGAGCGAACTACTCCATATTATTATCAGATTTAATGTTACGTCGCTTCTGCAACTTCAAAAATCGATTTCTAATCACACACACACAACACACAGAGAAAGGAAAGTGTCGCTTCGCAGGTTATTTTCGTCTGCCATTGATTTTGTACCCCGGCATTCTTTCCACAGCTTTGCGCTTCCCAATGACACTCACCATCACTGGCGTGGCCTGGGGTGGCTGTCAGGGTAAGCCATCGGTCATAGAACAATGAGAGAGCAGAGGTTCAAATCCCTGTCGCTACATGTTCTTCATATGAGACTGAAGACCGAGGCCCCGTGTGCAAACGCACGCAGGGTATCTTGCGCACATGTTAAAACCTGTCACTCTTTTGGAAAGAGCAGGCCATTATGTGCCGGTGGGAATAGATGACAAAATGTAACAAAATTGCATACACACAGGGAACGAATATAAAAAACAACAACAACAACACAATAGTGCTTATTCCATTATCCACAATATAAAAGAATAGATAGATGAGTAGATAAATAAATAGATGTATAAATGTATAGGTGTATAGATAGATAGATAGATAGATAGATGATAGATCGATGATCGATCGATCGATGATAGATAGATAGATAGATAGATAGATAGATAGATAGATAGATAGATAGAAGATAGATAGATAGATAGATAGATAGATAGATAGATAGATGATAGATTGATAGATTGATAGATCGATCGATCGATCGATCGATAGATAGATAGATAGATAGATAGATAGATAGATAGATAGATAGATAGATAGATAGATAGATAGATAGAGATAGACAGATAGATAGATAGACAGACAGATAGATAGATAGATATAGATACATAGATAAATAGATACATAGATACATAGATACATAGGAAGATAGAGAGATAGAGAGATAAAGAGATAGATAGATAGATAGACAGATAGATAGATAGATAGGTAGATAGATAGTGTAGTAGATAGATAGATAGATAGATAGATAGATAGATAGATAGATAGATAGACAGATAGACAGATAGACAGATAGATAGATAGATAGATAGATAGATAGATAGATAGATAGATAGATAGATAGATAGATAGATTAGAGGGAAAGTCCCTTCTCCAACAGAAGTCTCGGCGGTGGCTCAAACCCTGGCTGTCAGATCGCAGCTCAATGTTCTAGCCACAACGCTATTTAGCCCCCCCTCCCCCCAACATACACATACACACACACTAAAAACTCTTGAGAACTGAAGCACTCCCACACACATTTACAAAAGAGTGTGAATTTTAAGCTACTTTAAAAGCTTCCAAAAACAGCACCACAAATATTGTAGAAACAGCATCCTTTGGACAAGATCAAAGGGTTTTTTTAATTTCAAAATAGAGAAAAAGTGATTATCCTTTCAAACATTATTCCATGTCAAACGAAAGATGTTCAGACATTGTCAGTTTGGATATGAATTCTACAAAAAATACAACTTAAACTACATGAATATTTGATGAATAAGCCATTTTGGGCTGCTACATTTGTTTAGATAAGCTTTTATTCTTTGAGCTGTTATTTTGACAGTGTGTGTGCGTGTGTAAATGTGAATTAAGTGCGTGCGGGTGTGCGTGCGTGCGTGCGTGCGTGCGTGTGCGTGTGTGTGTGTGTGTGTGTGTGTGTGTGTGTGTGTGTGTGTGTGTGTGTGTGTGTGTGTGTGTGTGTGTGTGTGTGTGTGTGTGTGTGTGTGTGTGTGCCCTCACATGCCTCTTCAATGCCAAACAGAAAAAAGCCACAGAAATAAGGTATTTCAACCGTTTGCTTTTATGTTCCCTCCCAATCTCCTAGCTTTGTTTGTTGTTGTTGTTGTTTTTTTAGAAAATGCTAGCTGTTTTCTCTGTTTTCTTTTCTCAACCGAACAACTATTCAACGGTTCATTGTTTTTTCCCGATGTTGTTTTCAGAATTTAGTTTCAGATGGCTAATTTTTTTGTTCCATATCTAGAGCTTTAAGATTCACCGGTGGTGAGATTCTGTGTGTGGCCATTTTTTCCCACCCATCATTAAGGTAGCCGTATTCCGACTTCGAGGATGGGTTCAGTTTGTCCTCGATGTCTTTCAAACTGAAACAGAAGACCCAGCTATACTATCTGCAGTCAGTTTTCAAGCCAAAGTTATTGAGCCTCTGAAGCAGTCCTTGTTCTCTCCTGGGGACCTACAACAGTTTCAGTTGTATTCCCCTAGTAACCTTCCAGATGAGACTATAGAGCAAACATCGCCACGCGTTACTCACACATAATATTATTTTCTGCGTTTAGTCAAGACCGCCTCTTTTCTAAGTCTCAGTGAAACACTTGAACTTATACCATCAGTGGCAACATTGATATATTTTTTTTAATAGATTGCATAAACTGTTGTTGTTTTTTAAGTATTCAGCAGTTTCCAGTAAAATCTCCTTTTCGCGAAGCCTTATCCTATCAGCATTTCAGTTCAGTAATTTTGTGTGACGCCTGTATGCTTGTAGGAAAATTGAGCAGCTTAGACTTTTTTCTCCGTGCTTTTACATTGAACATTACAACATCACATGCAGCTGATTAAGAGAGTAGACATTCCTTTGGGGCTTTTTATTGAGTTGTTTGGTTGCGGTTTTTTTTTATATACTAAAAATTAATGAAAAAAATCTCTTGAAACCAAGAAATCTTTTTCAGATCAGAAGCCAAAAAAATTAACAGATCTGTAAAAAAAAATTCAAGAGAAAAGTAAAAAGAAAAACATAAAACAAGAAACAAATTAAAGAATCAATAAAAAAAAAAAAAAAGAGAAAACAGCATGAAAAGAAACATGGCCCAAGAAATGAAGCCAAGCAAAAACAGAGTTAAGAAACAGGAAAACCAAAAAGATGTTTCAGAATTTCAAGAAAAGAAAAAGGTTCCAAATAACAAAATAGAGATAAGAAACAGAGAACATACAAAAGTGTGCCCCAGAATTCAAAAGCAAAGAAAAAAGCATATAGAAAAAGAACTATTGAAATAAAATTCTTTCAAAACAAATACACACACACACGCGTGCGCGCGCGCGCGCACACACACACACACACACACACACACACACACACACACACACACACACACACACACCACACGCACACACACACACAACACACACACCACACACAAAACTAGCCTAGACTTGCATCCAAAACTCAGCCTGTCAATACACATACAGCACAATTTATTTCTAATGTACAACCCACTCATCAACGCAGTGAGTCCAATCCTCTGTTATCTCTGTTGTCTACAAATTGTGGGGGTACGGGCGGTACTGGCCTGATACTCACTCATCACAGACCCAGCAGTATCTGTCACCATTCGATAAACAGTACAGTACACTGCGCAACAAGAGTGTCCCCAGGCTCTAAGGAAATGTGGCGGTAAGTCCCACTGTGAATACATTGAGCTTATCCCTCAGCAGATAGAAAACCCAATGAGTCATCGATCCCAATGTGGATACACTGAGCTTATCCCTTAGTAGACAGAAATCGCAATGAGTCATCGATTTCAGTGTGTGGATATATACACTGTGCCGTTGCAGACACCGATAGGGTCCAGTCAGTGAGTGTGACTGACTCTGATGGAAAGCGACGTTCCATTAGTTTCCTGTTTCACAGAGTCCCTTTCAACCTTGAGATCCTATTCCGTGCTTTCCTTCTTCCTTTCTTGATTGGGGAGGGGTGCTGTGGACAGTGTACAGTGTAGCTTGCCAATGCTCTTCACATCACTTGATGTTTATCATAGGGCCATGGAAGACGGAAACGAATGGAGAAGGAAGATCGCCATACTATTATTGAACGCAGTGGTTAACGCCATATCCGGTGATGCCAACAAATGAGATGAGACCGTTATTGTAAAATCTCATCATCATCATCATCATCATCATCATCATCATCATCATCATCATCATCATCATCATCATCATCATCATTACTATTATCATGAATATGATCATTATTTCCAAAGTACTTTGAAATCTGTATGTTTCCATTGATTGGAAAGCTACCAAAAGGATTCTTGGGATGCTTTTTGGGCAAATGAAATCTTTGATGCAAGACTTAAGGAAAAATAACAAAGATAAGAAATGAATCAGAAAAAAGCCAACAAGAAAACAAACAAACAAAAAGACAAGTAAATAATGACACCATCAAAACAGACTGCGGCAGACTTCAAAGAACAAAATCGATCAATCCGTTTAACAAGGTCTTTTTGGAACTAGAGCAACCACAGGAGCAAATAAAAACTAGGCTGATCAATACATGACCTCTCTCTCTCTCTCTCTCTCTCTCTCTCTCTCTCTCTCTCTCTCTCTCTCTCTCTCTCTCTCTCTCTCTCTCTCTCTCTCTCTCTCTCTCTCTCTCTCTGCACCTACTCATCAACGTCTCAAACCTATTTTCCTGTCATCCCAGCTCTCTGGAAAGCTGAAGGTAAAGACTTGGTCTGGCATCATCACTGCAACATCTTCTGTTGTCTGTATCTGATCACAGACAGGCACCGAACCTTGACAGTATCTTTACTTAGGTAAAATCTTTTCTGTATTTTTTTTTGGCATAATCAGTCTGAAGTTTTATTGTTTACAGTCATAGATTTACAAAGTTCACCCAGGTGTAAATGGGTACCTGATTTCTTTAGGGTCAGGTCAGGGAAGGTAAAGCAGTGAGGGAGAGGAGATGGGCGCCACCCTCAAAATGCTGGCCCATGGAAAAGCTGATGTTCCTGACATTTCGTTCCCCAACGACCACATGTTTATTTTTTTATTTATCTATTTATTCTCCTATTTCGTGGATGATAGAATAATCACTCACATGCTTTTTCACACCCAGTCCCCGTACGTATGCAGTTTTGCAAATGTCATCTGTTCCCACCGACAAACAATGGCCTACTCTTCCGTATAGGTTATGAAAACACCTTTACTTATACCTTTTACGTATACAACTCCTATCCACTTTATTAAGACACAAGATACACAACATATAACACAAAAATGGCATTTACCCATTTCAAAGCAAATCTTGTTACATTGTTGTTTTATCAACAACACAGCTGTGTTCCATTCCCTGTGTACGCTCTAGCCTTTCCAGAGACCGGCTCTGGTTACACTGCAACCACAGTACATGTCATGAATACGACTTCAATCTCTATAATCTTTCCAAACATTTTAATTACCACGGCACAGAGGTTTAGCCGTCAGTTACTTTTCTGCTTTGTTCTTCTCTGGTGTGTTTGGTTCCCTCAAAATAACACGGCATCATTGATATGGTTGTGTACAGTCTAATGTTTCTGCGTACACAAGATAATGAAAAACTCATTGACATGCATGCCTAGAGAAGACAGCTAAAGCTGTTTGTCTTGAATGGCTTCATGTCATTGATCTCAGAACAAAGAACACGCGTTTGTACAGTTCATTTATTTTCTGTGAACACGTTGTGGACATAGTGACCAGACTTTCCTCTCAAAGTGAATGAAGAAAAACTTTACATGTATTAATCTTCCCACAGCTACGATTTTGGTGTCTGTCCTATTACATTTTGCCATTTTCATTTTCTAAGAATATACTAGGAATACTGTTAATGCAAACCATGACTACACTATTTAATCGGATTTTAGCTGCTCGCTCTCCCTTTCTTAGGGTTGTAAAGTTACCTTGTAGCACATATGAAACATTAGCCAATTGATAACATCCATTCAAAGTTTAAGAATCTTAATAAATTTTCTGATCATTTAATTGTTTTGGTTGCCCTTGCTGGAGTTCTTGAAAAAAAACTTGAAAACTTATTTATTCAAAGAGGGTAATAGAATAAGCAATAATTGCTTTTTTTACATCCAGCCCTCGGAAAAGATCCCACTCCCCCTCCTCCCCCCAAAAATAGAACAAACAGCAATACCCCAAACAAAAAATAAACAAGCAAACAAAAAACCCACAATATACATGAAAAGTTGCCAAATGTACACAATATGAAAATAGATCACGAAGATCATTACTAACGAAGAATCAGATATTAATACAAGGGGTACAGAAAAAAAATCAATTTCCAGATTCATGAGAGAGAGGAGTTTGAAAGCACTAACACCCAAACTGGTCAAGACTGCCCTACAGGGAACAGTAACAGGAGGGAGACAAAGAGGTCAGACAGAGAAAACAATGGGAAAACAACATCAGAGAGTGAAGTGACCTGGAGTAAACACTGGCAGAACTCTCAGGGGTGTCCCAGCGGTCTACTAGACTACAGAATCTGTGAAAGTGAAGATGCAGACATAGGAGGTGACTTTCATTGGTTCATATGTACTTGACTGTTTCAGGGTAATTTTACAGATTGTTCATACGTGAGAGCTCATGTTCCGTTTATTTTATTTTCTGGATGGCTTTCCTTCCAGGATTTCAGATGTATTTTTCTACCCGAGCTTTGAGTTTAGGTGATCAAAATTCTTTTCTTTTTTTTTTATTCCGACGGAGATTATTAATTTTACCCACAATCTTTGCAAATTTATGTTTGTCTAGCTGGTGTAGGCGCCCGCTTCATTTGAGCTTTTTTTTTTTTTAAGGAATACACCATTAGGAAGATAAGTGCGGCTCTTCTATATCTGGTTACCAGTCTACATTCTTTTAAAAGTGGAAAAAGGTACTTCCCATTTCCTTCATCAATGTGTCTCTTCCGTCCAGCCTACTTTTCCATACTTTTCTATGAACATGTCTTTATTCAGAAATCATGGGGTTTTGTTTTTTTACCCATACTTTTGTCTGTTCACCTCTCTCTGTCTCTTTGTTTTTCTCTGACATTTCATAGGATGACTTGGTTTGACTTTTGATTGATTTACTTATTTTTGACTGAAGGCTGGATGAAAAACCTCCCAGTGTACTTATTCTTCTCGCTCAAGTTTTTAATGAAACCATTGACGCTGGGGGTAACAGCAAAGTAAGAGGGTGTATGAGCAGTTAATTTCCCACTCATTGAAATCCACTTTACAGCTCAGTCTTTAGTATCGACAATAACTCTCTGACTAGGAGCTTGACTTGCACAGTCCTTATGTGCTGCAGGCCTGGGGGCTAGCTGGCCTTTGGAGAACATCTCCAACGCTGACTGTCCTTATGCCCTCTTGGCTGAGGGCAAGGCATCTCCACTATAGTAAAATTTGTGCCCAATAGCAGCTGCCGCTGCCGTTTTTGGAGGTCATCGTCGAACAAGACGGACAAATATATTTTTCTTAATAGAAAATTTTATTCATTCATTCTTTATTTTATTCATTGTGACCCAGAGCTAACAGCCAATAAAAAAGCCGTTTTTGCCAAATCACATTTCTTTCACCTTATTCACCCCCCGTCTCTCCGAAAATAATATTTTTCTATCACAAAAACAGCTCCAACGAAACAAAAAAAAGCTCAGCAAAACAAAATGTTTGAAAAGGTTGAACATAACAAGCAGGTGACCAGGAAACAAAAAAAAACCACCCCAATAATCCTAGAACATGCATCACGGACATGAACTAAAGGAAATCAGGCTGTAGGCGGAAGATCTATGCCATGATTAGCATCGTTTCCTTGGCTGTGGGTCTATTCGTCACACATAACTAGCATCCAGAGACAGAGTCTAACGGAAACATGCACACCCAGCAGACTCTGCCTGCCCCCTTGGTGTTAGGTCAACAGGAAAATTGACCTGTCTGGAGCTTATAATCATGACCATGTGGAGAGCTAGGATCTATCTGGGGTGGGGTTTAATAGGATTTCTTGTCTATTTTGGTGGTGAGGCTGAACCCTGCCCTTAGTGATGGGTTCCCTGTGGATTTGGCATTAGGTTCTCTCCTGTGCTTTCAGACTGAGCTCAGTAAAGTGTGTATTTGGTCTTGAAGATACAAGAATAAATATAATATACATTAAACCATTTTTACCAAGACTGTTGAAAAACTCTACAGTTTTGCTGAGAGATGAATAAAACAAACTTCCTATGACTTTTTACACGTACCTATATTTTCGTGTTGCCTGATGTCAATGGAGTTTGATCTTATCTTTTTAAAAGCAATGTTTTCCACAGCTTTGTTTCTGCTAGGGTTTATTGGGGGTTTACTTTTCTTATATTTTTATGTGCTCGTGGGTTTTTTTAATCTGAATTTACATTTTTAAAGTAAATTTAAACTGAAGATCCCATAACATGTCGTAAGACATTTTACCTTCAGGAAATAATGAATAAATTTGGGTGCTGGGAAAATGCTGGGTGGGGCTTAAAATGAGCTTTAGCTTGATGCTTTTCCCCTGCTGTAGTGTTGTATGTTCAAGGTGTATGCATATGGAATAAACAGTGTTTAATCCAAGAATACTGACATAATGCCTTTCATCTGCTGTATTGTTGTCTGTTTGTAATGCATGTATATGGAATAAACAGTGTTACAACCAAAAATACTTTTGCATCGTCGCCTATTACCTTGCTGGCCTGGGCGCTTGTGTAATTATTTGTTTCTTTGAAAGAGTAGCTTTACCTACAGAACTCTGCCTAAGACAAATTTCTAGTTGCCGTGGACTAAAACTAACCATCGTACGGTTTCATTGATTTTATCATACTTGCACATTCCCACTTACCTTCAGCACATACACTATTTTTGGAATACAAATCACGTTAAAGACCTCATGGATGTTTGACTTGTTTCTGTCAATCTTTGCATTCCGAACAGCGTAAATTATTGAACAGCGGATAGTCATTGTCAATGCAAACGAAATTAGCGAGGAGACAGACTACAGATTACACTTCTTGCTCTGCTGGTTTAGTCAGTAAAGCCGATGTGTACCCCAGAGAAAATACTGATCACAAGGTACTTATAGTGTGCATGTTGTATATCTCTTCATTCAAATGTGTTCTTTGTCAGAATCCTTTGTTTTGTCTCATCTTGTTCCTTGGCTAGAGTTCTGAGGTTTACCAATGGAGGTATTTTTTGCACACGGACTGGCTAGGGGGTTTTGCCAAAAAATAAGGTAGCCACATTTCGACTTCAGGGATACAGTTGGGAATTGTCCCTACCAGTTTTGCCTGGACAGCCGGGAGATACCTCCCTGCACACTCTTTCCGACTTTTTACTGAGGCGGAGTTTTTTGACATGTACAAGTCCGTCAGCACATGGGTCTGACTGGTTTAGAATGTCCGTAGATTCGAAAGGCTTGACACTCAGTTCGATTTTGACGTCGTACCAGGAAGAAATGGCAAGGCTAGGAATCGAACCAAGAACCTCACGGTTTACTTGCTAGGTAGGTGAACGTGTAAACCGTCCTGTCACCTTCCTCCTAGTGTCAGTATCGAGCTGGATACACATTCTGCATTTGTTTCAGAAATAAGAAGAACAAAGGTTGAGTTTCAAAAGCAAGCAAAGATGACATTACATCAATTGTGCATTCTCTGATCTTCTCAACTCTAGGGCGCCATGAAATACTCCACAACCAGCCTTTTGAGACGAGAGAAGAAACACCACCAGCATATTAATATATTATAGACTGCATTTTGTTTGCTTGTTTCCTCTCTCTCTCTCTCTCTCTCTCCTCTCCTCTCCTCTCTCTCTCCTCTCTCTTCTCTCTCTCTCTCTCTCTCTCTCTCTCTCTCTCTCTCCCCTCTCTCTCTCTCCTCTCTCTCTCTCTCTCTCTCTCTCTCTCCTCTCTCTCTCTCTCTCTCTCTCTCTCTCTCTCTCTCTCTCTGGGGCGGATGAAAAAAAGTATGTAATGCTTACTTACTCTGTTACCCTTGAAAAATAAAGATTCATTCATTCATTCATTCATCATTCATTCATTCTCTCTCTCTCTCTCTCTCTCTCTCTCTCCTCTCTCTCTCTCTCTCTCTCTCTCTCTCTCTCTCTCTCTCTCTCTCTCTCTCTCTCTCTCTCTCTCTGGTGCTTTTGCTGCATTATCTTTGTCAAATTCTGCTCCTCCCACTCCACTCATCCAGATCTACACACACACACACACACACACACCACACACACACACACACACACACACACACACACACACACTCTAATACAAACGCATACACACACACACACTCTCACAAACACACACACACACACACACACACACACACACACACACACACACACACACACACACACACACACACACACACACACACACACACACACACACACACACACACACACACACACACGTTCGTTCTATGACACGATCAAAGCCAGCAGTCATCATAAATAGTTTTTGATTATCAGCTGCCTTGAGACTACTACCCAGAAGAGACCTGCACGGCACCTAGTCCTTTGTAGCTTTTGTTCAGTGAGGCCTGTTCTCATCTAATACAATTCACACGTTTTTTTTTCTGTTACAAATAATAATCATCATAATGACGGAGCCAAACTCAATGAACTTTTTTTTTCTGTACTTTGGGGAGAACAGTCTCGATAGCAGAAGTTTTTCTTTTCCTTCCTATCTCTTACAGTTCCTAAATGCATCCCAAAGTTCAGGAGAGATACATGCTCTGACATGTTTTCTCTGCCTAAGACACACTGCTCGAAAACTTCAGAGCAGTTTCTTTATGATTCTTTAATAAAGGAGTTATGGGAGTTTAAAGTAAATCAAGAAGAGGTGGGGTAACCTAGTGGTCAGAGCCTGGCGGTCGTTATCTAATGGTCATACGTTCCAGCCACTACCGAGACACTCGGTTCAACTGGGATTATTTCCATGGAAATAACGTAAGTGCTGACTCCACTTCCCCGAATGAGACTGTAAACCGAGGTGCCATGTGCCACCGCACGTAGAACATCTTGCACAAACGTTAAATCAACGTCAAAACCTGTGCTACCTTAAGGAACATTAGGCCATTCCTACCAGTAAGATTGCATGACAAAAAGTGTATATGAAAAACCACATGCACACTTGTGTCGTGTATTAGACATCATCCCCGAAGTCGGAATGTGGCTGCCTAAATGGTGGGCATCAATGGTGACATAATCAGCAATTGGTGAACCTGCAAGCTGTAGGCAAGGAACAAACAATATCAAAATAAGATTCGTGTTCTGTACGCTACTTCCATATACCCTCTCATTCAAGTCATGCACAAGCATCACCACCCATGGTTGAGAACATACTCAGAAAAATAACCTGCTCTAAACAGCATCCAAAAACCTGGAACTCTCGATGTTTGTCTTATACTGTAAGGTACTGTGTTGTCTTGTATCATAAAGTATTGTAGAGTACTTACATACACAGTAGAATTCTCTGTGAAAAATCCCAACTGCTTTCCCTTGAGGGAGAGAGCGTGTCGCCACACACAAGAACAGTGCTACCCACTAATTTTTCATAGGTAGCCTACCTCAAAGTCCCCACCCAGTCTTAGACGAAACACTAACATGTGTAAAATCCTTCTGCCACATTTGCATGCAACATTAGACATGTTAACACAGCAAGGGATGCGAGAACCTTGCTGGTGTTAATGTTGTTAGTCGAGTTGTCAAAGGAGACGGTGATTCACCGTGCTGACAGACCCGTGTCCTTGTGATGCAGTTAGTGGAAGACCTTTATCGACAGACAGACAGACAGACAGACACACACACACACACACACACACACACACGAACACACACGAAACAGACATACACACAAACGCGCGGCGCACATACACACACGTCTACATGACAAAATGTTTAGATGTAAAAATGTACATTAGTGCTTATTCCACTATCCTCGAACAAAATTACACACACACACACACACACACACACACACACACACACACACACACACACACACACACACACACACACAATAATAAAAAATACACACACACAAACACACACAACGCTCACACACACACAAACACACACAACGCACACACACACATACACGTCTCTATGACAACATTTTCAAAACTGCATACACATAGGGACTACATGTAAAACAGCACATGAGTGCTTATCCCATTATCTCGAAAAAAAGAATTAAAAAAAATAAAAAAAAAATAACACTAACACACACACACCAAAATACACAACACACCATACACACACACACACACTACACACACACAACACACACACACACACACACACACACACACACACACACACACACACACACACCACACACACACACACACACACACACACACACACACACACACACACACACACACACACACACACCCGCACGCACATGGACAGATATCATTTTGTTGAAGTGGCCTTTTTAGCTTTATTTCCTTTTTTTTTTGCTAGATAGATGGCTTGATGAAAAGAAAAGCAAATTATTGCTTACTCAATGTACCATCTGGAAATAAAATTTTGACTTGACTTGACTTGACTTGACTTGACTTGACTTCAACACACACACACACACACACACACACACACACACACACACACACACACACACACACACACACACAACACACACACACGTCAGGTGACTGACATAGAACACACATCGTTGCACCTTCCCTCCCCCTGTCCTTCCCCCTCCCCCCTGTCTCTCTCCCCCTCTCCCCTCTGTCCCTCTCCCCTCCTCTCCCTGGGGGAGAGATCACTGCCTCTCCGTTCCCTGGGAAAGCTATCGCTTCCCTGTTCCCTGGGCACAGCATCGCTGTGACACGTTACAGCTGCTGAGTTGGGGAAATGTCTGTTAGGTCACCTGTGATTGGGTTAGCTGTCGGCGAGGTGTCTGTAGTGTCTGCCTCTCTGTCTATGGAGTTCGCCTCTCAGAGAGAGAGAGAGAGAGAGAGAGAGAGAGAGAGAGAGAGAGAGAGAGGTGTGTGTGTTGTGTGTGTGTGTTTGTGTGTGTGTGTGTGTGTTTGTGTGTGTGTGTGTGTGTGTGTGTGTGTGCGTGTATGTGTGTGTGTGTGTGTGTGTGTGTGTGTGTGTGTGTGTTGTGTGTGTGTGTGTGTGTGAAAGGGTGGGGTGGGGTAGGTGGATGGAGGATGATAACAGGCGCGAGGGTTTTTGGGCCTACGTGCTTTATTATTGTCTGTCTGTCTGCCTGTCTGAGTGTATGCACGTGCTTGTCTTCTGTCTGTCTGTCTGTTTGTCTGTTTGCACGAGGTAAAGAGAAATCCTCCACACCATCAGTCCGCCTGTCCACTGACGGTGGATGACAGGAGCAGGCACAGCACAGTACAGGATCTGATTTCTGGACAGACCCTCTGCTCTCCTCTCTGTCTCCTGTCTCTGTCCAGGCTCTGAAGGAGTGGTAAGTGTTATCCCTAATTAGTTCTTGGCAGCATCCTCTTCTCACTTTGTCTTTCTGTCATCTTCTTTCTTCTCCGTTGCCTCCCCCCCCCCCTGTCTCCCTCCTTCCAGTACACACGGACAGCAAATACATCTGGAACACTTTCCTGCCAGGTTTTATTCGGATAACGTGGTAGTGCAAGGCCAGATAACATAACCCGGTAATGCAAAGTCTTAAAATAACCGGTGATGCAAAAGTAATGTAACCCAGAGATGCAAAGCCATATGACCTTGTAATACAAAACCATAATTATAATCCGGTGATAAAAGCCAGTTGTTTCGGTGTTGCAAAGCCACATAACCTAGTAATGCAAAGCCACATAGTCCAGGAATGAAAAGCCACATAACCTAGTAATGCAAAGCTATATAACCTAGTAATGAAAAGCCACATAACCTAGTAATGAAAAGCCACATAACCTAGTAATACAAAGCCACACAACCTAGCAATGCAAAGCCACATAACCTAGCAATGCAAAGCCACATAACTGAGTATTGGAAAGCCATTTAGTCCAGTGATGCAAAGCCATATAACCTAGTAGTAATGCAAAACCATTTGGAATGCCAAGAAACATAATCTAGTAATGCAAAAACACTTAACCTTGTAAAAGAAAATGATATAGCCTAGTATTGAAAATACACTTAACCTTGTAATACAAAGCAAGATAACCTGGTGATGCAATGTCAGAGAATATGATGATGCAACATCAAAGACTATGCTGATGCAACGTCAGAGACTATGCTGATCTCAAACGATCAGAAGAATATGATTTAACGTCAGAGAGTATGGTGATGTAAAGTTAGAGAATATGATGATACAAAGTCAGAGAATGCGATGGTGCAAAAATCAATGAAAAGTCGAGGAATATGATGCTGAAAAGTCAGGAAATATGATGCTGAAAAGTCAGGGAAAACGATGCTCCAAAGGCAGATGCAAATTTAGATAATAATTATGGTGATACAAAGTTAGAGAATATGATAATACAAAGTCAAGGAATATGGTGATACAAAGTCAGAGAATAGAATTATGGTGATGCAAAACCAAATAACGTGGTGGTGTGAAACCACATAACGGAGTTATGCAAGGTCAGATAAAGTGTTATACAAAGACAGACAATATGGTGATGCAAAGACCAAGGGACGGGGAAACAAGGATGTCCCAAGGACAAGGAAGCAACGATATTCAAGCGGACTAGAAAACAAAGACGTACAAGGGAACAAGGAAGCCACGAGGAAAAGGTAGCCATGATGTTGCAAGGACAAGGAAGCAAGGATGTTCTAAGGGACAAAGAAAACAAGAATTTCCCAGGGGAACATTAAAGCAATGATGTCATGTTCTCAAGGGGAGGGTGACGGTGCAATGTGTCTACTGTGCCATCAACTAACGTCCGTCTGCCTGTCTATCTGCCTCTCTCTCTCCTCTCTCTCTGTCAGCGCGCTTCCTCTGACAAATCTACTAATACCATTACGTAGCATTAGTGCTCACTCACCCCTGTTACTAACACTGTTACGGAGTGTTACCAGAATGATTGTGGTCTGGTGTTTAGGGCATTGATCTAGAAAACAGCATGTTCAAGCTTTGAGTTCTATCTGACAGCCTTGAGCCGAGTGGTCAAGGCCGTTTGACTTTAATCCCATCGGTGCATGAAGTCGTGGGTTCCAATCCAATCCAATGATGTTGCTTATAGCCCCGCCGACCACATAGGCCATATCAGGGCTATCAAGCCGTGGGTTCAAATTTCGGCGGCAACGTCTGGGGAATTAAGGGTGGTGATTTTCATGATCTTCCAGGTCACCTCAAAGAGCAGACCAGTCAGTGTTTTGAACAACCTTTGCGTATATACTCAATCGGAAGACCAAAATATGTACGTTAAAGATTGCATTAATGAATGAATTATCTTTATTTTTCAAGGGAAAGAAATAAGCATTCATATACTTATTTGTATCCGGCCCTTTGTCCTGATGACTGATTATCATAATAAAACAAAAAACAACAATCCTAAACACAAACAAGAAAGCCCCAAACCCCACCATGAAACACAACAACCAAACGTTCAACCTATAATTCAATGAAAAGATATAAATATATTCACCAAACGCATAATCTCATCTGACTCGAACATTAATGTCAAAACAGATACACTGATTATAATTAGTTAAAGAAAATAAATAAATGTGTATTCAACAAACACCGAAAAATTAATGTCAAAACAGAAGAGATTGATAGACAGACAGACAGACAGACAGACAGACAGACAGATAGATAGATAGATAGATAGATAGATAGATAGATAGATAGATAGATAGATAGATAGATAGATAGATAGATAGATAGATAGATAAAGTCAAGTCAAGACAAAAGTCAAAGTCAAGTCAAAAACACTTTAATCATTCCTGAAGGGCAATTACAATACTGACAGGCATATTGATACAAATCATAATCAAAGACACAAAATAGCTACATTTAATATTTTTTTCAATTATATGATAGCTTCGAATAAAAAGTTTCACAAACACTCAGACTCGTACGCACGCGCACGCACACACGAAAACGCATACATACACACACACCAATGTATGGATACAATGTTATTAAAACCATTGACTAGAAAAGACATATGATCACTATTTTTTACGCATTGTACGCACGCACTTGCACAAGCACGTATCCATGCATGCGCGCACACACACAGCGCGCGCGTGCGCCCCTACCCCCCCCCCCCCCCATACACACCATCAACACTCACTCCCCCTCCACACACACACACACACACACACGCACACAAACACACACAAGCACACACAAGCACACACAAGCACACAAACACACACTCACACATTCACACACATACACACACATACCAATAAATGCAATGTTTTAAAAACCATTGGCTCGAAAGACATGAATTTACAAGCAATTCAAAAAATCAATAAAGCCCAAAATAAGACATACTTATTTTATGAGTACATAAGCATGTATGTGCACGCCTATATGCATTGATTACATTCATAACAGTGGAAATCAGGTAAGTATTTCAGAGAACTGGTGGAAGAAAACAACAACAACAACAAAACAAACAAACAAAACCCAGTCAATGTTATGAGTTTTAGAACTCGGATAGCTACTGGCACAGAGAAAGTTTTGTTTGTTTTGCTGTTGTAGCATTGAAAACGACGTCCTGAAGGCAAACATTAACATTCTGAAAACAAAGCGTGGTAGGGATTGGTCAAGATGGCAGTTACTTTGCATACAAGCAGCTGATTACAAAACGACTTGAGATCTCTTTGTTCTTCTCCAATAATTTTTTAGCAGATTCTCACAATTCTCTGAAGACCATTCTTGTTCTTAATACTAAGGTCATTGCACCAACAAATGAAAGCAAAACTTAGAACGCTCTCTATGCAAGACTTGTAAAACAAAGACAGAATCTTTTTATCAAAAAAAAGGGTTAAATGTGGGTACTTCACTGTGTTGCATGCCCACTCTCACTCCTTTCTTCTTCTTCTTCTTCTTCTTCTTCTTCTTCTTCTTCTTCTTCTTCTTCTTTTCTCCTTCTCCTTCTTCTTCTTCTCTTCTATAGTTATTACCATCATTTATATATATTCTTTATTTTCTTCATCTTGTTTTTATTATTATTATTACTCTTCTTTATTATTTATTATTATTATTATTATTATTATTATTATATTATTATTATTATATTATATTATTATTATTATTAGGACTAAGAGGAGATGTTGAATGGCCCATCACTCTTGGTGGATCCTAAATGACGTCAACAGATTTGTAAGGGTTGTTGTTGTTGTTGTTGTTGTTGTTGTTGTTGTTGGTTTCATACTTGCTAGTGTCTATTTATAAACAAATTAACAATTATATCAATGACGGGAAAGTTCACATCGATTTGATTTTTCTGCAAGCACAAGCGCGTGCGCGCGCGTTTGAATGACTGAATATGCGTGCATGTGTGTATGTGTGTCTGCGTGCGTATGTGTGTGTGTGTTGTGTGTGACGTGCGTGCGTGCATGCGTGTGTATGTGTGTGTGTGTGTTTGTGTATGGTGTGTGTATGAGTGTTTGTGTATGAGTGTGTGTGTGGTGTTTGTGTGTGTGTGTATGTGTGTGTGTTGTGTGTGGTGTGTGCGCGGGCGTGTCTGTGTGTGTGTGTTTGTGTTTGTGTCTGCCAGTGTTTGTGTCTGCCTGTGTTTGTGTATGACCATGTCACTTCAATACGTGTGTACAGTCTCACACGCGCATACGTGCATGTACGTGTACGAGAGCTTGTGATTGCGCAAGAACATCATAAATTAAGAACTCAGAGGAAAAAGTCCAGAGCTGTTTATTGTCTCTACCTACATATGCACACTAGTAATCCTTTCGTCTCTGTACTTTTCTACCCATCAGAAAGAAAGCACTACACGTTTTTCCTTTATGGCACTGGCTTTTTAAAGGCAATCAGACATACACACTGATGCACAGCAAGAAAAAGAGAGAAGAAGCGGAAGAAAAAAGGAGAGACGGGTAATGAGACAGAGCATGATGAGACAGAAGGAGAAGGGATGATAAGGGTGAGGAAGATGAGAAGAAGACCAGTAAGAGGAAAGAGGGAGAAGGGGTTAAAATGGAGAGAATGAGAGAGTGAGAGACAGACAGACAGACAGGCATACAGACAGAGACAGAGATAGAAACAGAAACAGAGAGAGAGACAGTCAGAGATAAAGATTAATGGACAGAGGGAGAGGTGAGAGAGAGAGAGACAGACAAACAGACAGAGACAGAGACAGACAGATACATAAACAATGAGAGAGAGACAAACAAGCGGACAGACAGACACAACAATAATGAGAGAGAGAGAGACAGACAGACAGACACAGACACAGATAGAGAGATAGAGAGACATACAGACAGACAGACAGACAGACAGACAGACAGACAGACAGACAGACAGACAGACAGACAGACAGACAGACAGACAGAGAGAGAGAGAGAGAGAGAGAGAGAGAGAGAGAGAGAGAGAGAGAGAGAGAGAGAGAGAGAGAGAGAGAGAGAGAGAGAGAGAGAGAGAGAGAGAGAGAGAAGATGAGCAACGACATACAAAGACAGAATGTACAAACGAATGAATGAACAGTTTAAACGATGAATAGTGAACAAAGAGATGAATGAATTGAATGAATGAATGAATGAATGAATGAATGACCAAGAAGAGAAGGAAGGATTGAAGAAAGGAAGGAAGGGAAGAAGGAAGGAAGGAACAAACGAAGTAAGGAAGGAAGGAAGGAACGAGTGAAGTAAGGAAGGAAGGTAAAGGATGTATCTTGAACATCCTCAAGGGTAAAGATCTAAGGCCAAAGTTAGTTTTACAGCCTGTCCTTGTAAACATACACAATAAAAGCAAACAAACAGTAAGATTTGCAGACACATACAACTACTACTGAATAGCACAGCATCAACAAGCAGCAAACAAACAAACAACAGCAACAAGACACAATCATAAAAACAACCAAAGAAATCAGCACCGCCACCTCTGAAATACGATGGGGGAACAACTCTAATGAGCAAGAAAAATTTATAGCCCTTACCCCCCTCTCATACTCTCTCCCAACTCCACTTTCTTGTCCCCTTACCACCCGCCTACCTTGTGTGTGTGTGTGTGTGTGTGTGTGTGTGTGTGTGTGTGTGTGTGTGTGGTGCGCGCGCGCGCGCGCGCGTTCGTGTGTGTGTGTCCTGTGTGTATGCGTGCGCGCTTCTCTCTCTCTCTCTCTCTCTCTCTCTCTCTCTCTCTCCTCTCTCTCTCTCTCTCTCTCTCTCTCTCTCTCCTCTCTCTCTCTCTCCTCTCTCTCTCTCTCTCTCTCTCTCTCTCTCTCTCTCCTCCTCTCTCTCTCTCTCCTCTCTCTCTCTCTCTCTCTCTCTCTCGACTCGTGCACATGTTTATATGTGTATGTTTGTGTGTGTGTGTGTGCGCGCGCGCTGTGTGTGTGTGGAGAGAGAGTATGCATGCGTATGTGTCTGTCTGTCTGTCTGTCTGTCTTTATGTCTGTCTGTGTCTTTGTGACATTTTAGCCATCCCTCTCCATCTAGCCCCCCCACCTCCCTTTCCCACTCCCCCCATCGACCCACCACAACCCTCACCCTCATCCCACCCCTCCATCCAGCCCACACACCTTTTTGATGTTGTACTTTATTGTTGTTGTTGTTGATGCTGCTTACACAATCTCCTTGTTTGTTTATTATCCTTTTTTCCCTCCTCATCTTCTTTGCCATCATATATTTTCTTATTGCCAACAAAACAATGGCGTAGCGTGGCGTCAGTGCTGCGTCAGGAGAGTGCATGAGAGGCGGGGGGTGGGGGGTGGAGAGGGTAGGAGGGGGAAGGGGATGGGAAGGGGGGTGGTAGGAAGGCGACAAGTCCTGAGGAAGAATGAAGCTTGTTTGTCTGCTGTAAACTGCTGCAGACACTGCGACAGAGTGTTCACACTGCAGGCTTGTTTTCCTGTCAATTCTTTTTCCTCTCATCTCTCTGTTTCTGTCTCTCTGTCTCTGTCTTGTCTCTGTCTTGTCTGTCTGTCTGTCTGTCTGTCTGTCTGTCTGTCTGTCTGTCTGTCTGTCTGTCTGTCTGTCTGTCTGTCTGTCTGTCTGTCTGTCTGTCTGTCTGTCTGTCTGTCTGTCTGTCTGTCTGCTCTCCTCTTCTCCTCTCCTCTCTCTCTCTCTCTCTTCTCTCTCTCTCTCTCTCTCTCTCTCTCTCTCTCTCTCTCTCTCTCTCTCTCTCTCTCTCTCTCTCTCTCCTCCCCCCCCTTGTGCGAACGCACGTAGAACTTATTGTGCACACGTTGGCCATTGTGTGCCGGTGGGAACAGATGACAAAATTTACAAATCCACATACACACGGAGACTGCATGTAAAAAAAGCACATTAGTGCTTATTCCATTATCCTCGAAATAAAAGAATAAAGAAAATAAATAAAGAAAAACATACACACATACACATACACCATACACACATGCGCACGCGCGCGCACACACACGCACACACACACACACTCACACACGTACACGCACACACATACACACATATATACACATATTACCTATAGACATATCTTGATTTTGAGGCTGTTGAATGTTAGTCAAACAGTATTAGTGAAATGTTTATTTTTCTCTTTTTTCCAAGATAGATGGCTTGATAAACAAAGCAAATCAATGCTTATTCAAAGTACTCTCTGGAAATAAAAATTTGACTTGACTTGACTTGACTTGACTTGACTTCACACGAAAAGGGGTGGAGAACAAGGAGGTTACCTTGGTGGTTAGAGTATTCCGTTTGGATCTGACAGACCCGGGTTCGAGCCACCATTGAGGCACCTGTTCAAGAGAGGTTTTTAAACATTTTCTCCCCTGGAGTTCAGATCAGTACTGAATCCACTCTCCCATGACAGTTTGTTTGGGTGAACTTAAACACCAATGTCGTGTGTGTGAGAACAGCTTGTACAACATCTTGTGTACACGTTAAAAATCTGTGGGTTTTCTTCCTTTTTTGAAGAGTAGGCTATTTGTGCCCTTGGGAACGGATGTCCAAATGTTTAAGAGCTAACACGAACTGGACAAGTCAGTGGTCAGTGCACTCGCTTTCCCCTGCCAAGGTCAAGCAACATCGACCATGGTTACCAGTTGAATGGGTAACCGTTTGTGCGCCTTGGCTTTAGCACAGTTCCCCAGTTCACCCAGCTGTAAATTGGGTAGCTCTTTAGGGTCAAGGAAGGTAAAGCAGCGAGGGAGAGGAGATGGGTGCCGCCTTCAATATGCTGTCCCCTAGAGAAGCTGAGGTCTCTGACACCTCGCTCCACTAGGACCACATTAGATATGGGGCACCTTTACCTTTTACCTCTAACACACAAAAACCCCACATGCACACTGGTGTCGTGTTAGCCATCACCTCCGAAGTCAGAATGCGGCTACCTTTATTGTTGGCAAAAATACCCGGTCATTTACGTAAAAATCTCTCCACTGGTGAACGTCAAAGCTCTTGCCGAAGAACAAACCAAAAAAGAAATAATAAACTCCAAACAAACACACAGGAAGGAGAGGTCAAGAGGGGAGACAGAGGGCAAAGGAGAAAAGGAAAGAAGAAAAGAGGGGAAGGACATATATTGTGCTTTCTCTCTCTGTTTCGCTTCGTGATGGTATATTAATTAATGGTTTTTACGCTAAGACCTTGACATGTCTGGCATTGCAGATTGTAAAAGTGTTTTCCAAGGTGATTAGTGAGAACAATGCCAGAGTGATTAATGTAGATAGATACCTTATTTTATCACAGAAAACTCTGTAATGATTTAATGATGTGCAAACGAAGGTCACTGATATCATTAGCAAGGAAAAGGGCTAGATATGGAGCCTAAATTAAGGAGTAGCATGTTCATTCCAGTATAACGTAGGTGTAGACGTGTTTATAGAACGTTCCGTAAATTAGATCGTAGAAAGAAGGATCTGTCGAATGAATCACTTTTTGTTCCCCGGCTGCAGCTCTGAGTTTCACTAATGGTGAGATTTTGCCTAACTATGCGACCTTTTTTTTTCAGCTCACCATTAAGGTAGCCGCTATCCGACTACAGAGAGTGAATGGAGGGATCATTGATTTATCAAATGCGTACAAACCCGTTATGTTATTCAGCATCAAAAGTGTTTGTAATTGGGAACTGCCATGAGTGATGGTAGTAACAATCTATGTTAAATCAATATAACGAAAGACAGGAAAAAACAGAGACAGACAGAGAAAAAGAGAGAGTGAGTGAGCGAGTGGGAGACAGAGACAGAGCCCCTACTGCAAGAGTGAGACAGCTAGAGAGAATGATGAAATCAATCACAAGACCAAGCAAATAAAAGATGGAGAG
>CM060320.1:57734016-57744016 GCA_030674155.1 Stramonita haemastoma | reverse complement strand
GAGAGAGAGAGAGAGAGAGAGGACAGAGACAGAGACAGAGACAGAGACAGACAGAGAAGACAGACAGACAGACAGACAGACAGACAGACAGCAGACAGACAGAAGAGAGACAGAGACAGAGACAGAGACAGACAGAGAGTTTGTGTGTTTGTAAATCTGTCTTCCTGTCTGTCTGTCTGTGTTTTACTGCATTTGTTGCTACAATGATATGGGCTACTGGGATTTTAATGTAATCATAAAAATAACGTACATAACAGGATGACTTTTTGAAGGGGAGGGGTAGTTTTACGTGTGTGTGTGTGTGGGGGGGGGGGGGGGTTCTTCGATTTCATGTTTATTCACAAAATGTGATATTAGACAAAAAGAGCGATAGACACAGAGAGACAGACAGAGAGACAGACAGACAGAGATGGAGGGAGAGAGACAGACAGACAGAGACAGAGACAGAGAGACAGAGACAGACAGAGACAGATAGACAGACAGACAGAGAGACAGACAGAGACACAGAGGGGGGACGAGGGATATAAGGTATAGGAACATAATGTAAGAATGCAACTGTAAACTGTAAACATAACAATGTAATCAAATCACGTATAACATTGAAGAGAACTATCAATCAAACTGTTGAAAATCAACCGCAACTCTTCTGAGATAAGAGACAGAGGGGCAAAATTCCGTGCCTTGGACAAAAAATCTGTTGAATCACATCACACATTATGCTACAGGAGACTATTAATGGGGCAATGATGTTACGCCAACACAATTCCATGTAGCAGTCTATTGTTGCTGAAAACCTTGTCAAGGAAATTTCATGAATGTCAAAGTGTTTTAAAATCTGACTTTCCAAAAAAGTTGTTGTGTGTGTGTGTGTGTGTGTGTGTGTGTGTGTGTGTGTGTGTGTGTGTGTGTGTGTGTGTGTGTGTGTGTGTGTGTGTGTGTGTGTGTGTGCTTGTTACTGCTTTTGTTGCTAGAATAATACCAGTTCCTGTGATTATTTGGTGTCTGTAACATATATGATAGGAAAGGTTCAAGGGGAAGATTTACGTGTGTGTGTGTGTGTGTGTGTGTGTGTGTGTGTGTGTGTGTGTGTGTGTGTGTGTGTGTGTGTGTGTTTGTGTGTGTGTTGTGTGTGCGTGTGTGTGTGTGTGTGTGTACGTGCGTGCGTGCGTGTTTATTGCTTTTTTGTTGCTACAATAATATCGGCTGCTGTGATTGTTTTTATGCAATCGCGATTATAACGAATATGATAGAGCTGACTTTTTGGTTAGGTCTCCGCACGATGTGTGTGTGTGTGTGTGTGGGTGTGTGTGTGTGTGTGTGTGTGTGTGTGTGTGTGTGTGTGTGTGTGTGGCGTGTCGCGGCGTGTGTGTGTGTGTGTGTGTGTGTGTGTGTGGTGTGTGTACACAAGCGCTCGAGATCTACTATACGCCCACATACATAGGTGAGCTTAGTTTTGGGGGCAAGTATAGGACATTCTATACCAGTGTGTGTGTGTATGTGTGTGTGTGCGTGTGTATGTGTGTGTGTGTGTGGTGTATCTGTGTGTGTATGTGTTTGTTTATGTGTTTTTTTCATCCTTTAAATCTTGTTACTGTAGGTGATACTAGACACACATATTATACGTGCGTGCGTGCGTGGTGGTGCGTGCGTGAGTGTCGTGTGGTGCGTGTGTGGTGTGTGTGTGTGTGTGTGTGTGTGTGTGTGTGTGGTGGCGTGCGTGCACGTGCGTGTGGTGTGCGTATGAGTGTCGACGAAGAAGATTTATTCATTTGTCTATTCATTTTTTTTCATATCGAGGATAATAGTATAAGCACTCGTGTGCTTTTTTTCTACATCCAGTCCCCGTGTGTACGCAATTCTATAAATTTTGTTATCCGTTCCAGTAGGACCAAAACTGCCTACTTTTTCGAAAAACAGAACATGTTTTAACGTGTGCACAAAATTCTCTATGTATGTTTCCACGCAGGACCTCGGTTTGTAGTCTCATCCGAAGAACTTGGGGAGGTTGGGAGGGGGGGTGGGGGGGGGTGGGCGTCGGCACTGATGTTAAATCCTGGAGGAAAAATTCCTCCTGGATGGTATTCGAACGTGGGTCCGCATGATCGCGAGCGCAATACGCAACACTCTAACAACAAACCTAGCCCGTCCCGAATCAGAAAAAGAAGAAAATGTTGCATATCCTCATCTTGACCAAACAGCACCTATTTTATCAACAAAGAACTGCAAGTCTTCAATTTTACCCCACCGTAGATAGACTTAACCAATCCTTCTTGCTTCAATTTTACCTCTCCTTTCCATATTTTACTTTCTACCCCCCACTCCCCCACCCCCATCAGTAAACAAATCAATCCAAAATCAGACTTTCATAATTTATTTTCCCCAATCGTGTATGCTTTGCTGAACAAATGGCGTCGTAGCTGCAAAGTTTCAAACAAGGAGCATCACTTGGCGGGATACAGAAGGGGAAGGCTGGCCAACAAAGCTTGTTAGGAAGACAATGATTACACTTCTGGCTACTGGGCTTGTTTTTTGACATTTGGAGAAATGTTTCCCCTTTTTCGCCACTCTCTTTCTATCTGTCTGTCTCTGTCTCTCACAGTCTCTGTCTGTTTGTCTGTTTATCTCTATGCTTGTCTGTTTGTTTGTCTGTCTGTATGTCTGTCTATTTGTTTCAGTCTTGCGTGCCTGCGTGCGCGCGTGAGTGCGTGTGTGTTCTGGAACTTCAAGAAAAAGGGCAGACTCTGACCCATTCTTGGTGGAAAACGGAAGGAAGCAGGGCTGTACACTGTCTCCTGCTCTGCTCTCTGTTCTGCTTGTCGCCATTTCCATTTGTGTAACTTCTTTTATTGGCTTTGTTTTAAGTTCCTTGGCTAAAGCTCTGAGGTTAAAAAATGTTGAGATTTTTATGTATGCGACCTTCGTCCCCCCTTCCCCCGAACCCCCGCCATCTTTTAGGTAGCAGCATTTTGACTTGGTGGGTGGTGTCTAAACACGACACCTGTACGCATGCGTTGTTGTTGTTGTTTTTAATCAAGTCAGTCAAAATCAGTTTAATCATCCCATAAAGGGCAATTACAATTTTGAAATGCATTTTGAATCAAATCATAATCTTTTCATCAGTTCCTACCATCACGAAATGGCCTACCCTTTTGAATAGCGAAACGGGTTTTTCCTCATTTAGGTAAGATGTTCCGCGTGCAGTCACACACGGCTGCTCGGTTTATAGTCTTAGCCTAAGGACTATAACATGCAGTTCCATTTTCTGGTCAAGTGGAAAGAAAGAAGAAAACCTGGCAATGGAATGATTTTCTCTATTTGTGAGATAATAGATCTCAGAATTGTGTGGACCCTAGAACTATCATGTTGACTTGTCACGCAGGCCAACGTCTTAACCGTCCTGCTGTATATCTTAAATCTTCTAGAGGACTTCCAGAGGGACGTCCTCACTCCATTTCTCATAGCAAGGAAATTCTTCATCCCACAGTGCCATCAACATGTGTGCTAGTATCTTCTACAAACCCCAAATTTGCGATTAAAAAAAAAAAAAATTTTGCGTTCTTCGACTAGAACTCCCAGGTTCACCAATAGGGAGATTTTGTGTATGCGACCGCTTTTACCAACTATTAGGGTAACTGCATTCCGTCTTCGGGAATGGTTCCTAAACACACTAGCTGTGTGCATGCATTGGTTTTCTTTTAATTTTGTCACTTGTTCCAACCGGCACAAATTTGCCTTCTCTGCCTAAACCATTCATGTAAGAGTTGATTAAATGGTACGTTTTCTGAGCAAAGTCGTGTTCGTGAAAGGAACGGTGCTTGGCTATACGACTTTGCATCAAGCTGGGCCCATGCCACAGCCGCAGTGCAGTGCAGTGCCCGGCCACAGTCCGGAGACACATCCTCCTTTGATTTCTTTCCTCAGCTATAGAGCTCTGATGTTCATCAATGATTGGGATTAATTTTAGCGTAAGTGACCTCTTTTCCCACCATTTAGGTAGCCGCATTTCCACTTCACGGATGATGCCTAAACACAACACCACTGTGCATGCGTTTTTATGCAATTTTTTGTCATCCGTTCCTGCCAGCACGATTAGCCTACTCTTTAGAAAGGCAAAACGGTTTTTAACTTGTGCGAAAGATGTTCTGCATGCATGTTAGATGATCGCACACGAGGCCTCAATTTTTAGTCTTATCCGAAGGATTTTCGGGAAAGTGAAGTTAGTACTGATGTTAACTCTAGGGGACAAATCCCTTTGAACGGGTGTCTTGATGGGGGCTGAACCCCAGACTGTTAAATCGCAAGTGAAACACGCTGTGATGCTATCACCCCGACTGCATATATCAATAAACAACAAGAAATCAACAACAACGACGACAATAAACTTAACAAAATATGCTTTGTAAAATTTGAATCTCGCACAACCTCTCAAACAAAAAATCTCCTGTGTGTACTTCTGCGCAAAAAAGTTTCTAGATTTTCATCGCATGAAAAAAAACGAAACAGACAAACAGCTAAACAGACAGACAGACCATGAGACAGACAAATAGGCTGGACGGGGTATCGAGAAAAGCCAAGTTTTAAAGCCCAAAGATACCCCCCTCAGTCTATCTAACAGGAAAAGAGAATACTGGTCCAATAATGACAGACGATGGCTTAACAAGCCATTAGTCATGTTTGGCTTGCTGTTCTACTAATAGATTTTCTCTATCTTCCTTTTTTGCTTTGTTTGTCGATTCAACAAATTTTTGTTCACTGATCTTTTTCCTTGTTTTATTGAGATCTTGAGTCAACAATAGGCCATAATGGCTCTGGCAACCATCTCTCGTTATCATTAGCATCGCCGTTGTTGTCGTCAATTGTCGTCGTGGTCATCATCATCCTTATCATCGCTGTCTTTATCCTCCACCTCCTCCTCCTCCTGCTCAAAATTATCATAATCGTCATCATCGTCGTCGTCATCATCATCAGCGTCATCATTATCATCGTCGTCGTCGTCACATCGTCGTCATTATTGTTTTCATTATTATTACCTTCGTCGTCGTCATCATCATCATCATCATCATCATCATCATCATCATCATCATCATCATCTTCATCATCATCATCATCATCATCATCATTAGAATGATCATCGTCATTTTTGTTATTTTACAGAACAAGTGTGATGACGAAAGTCACATCAGAGAAGCCACCATAATAATCCTCACAACATTTGGTAAAAAATAAAACCAGACAGACACTAATGCCTAGCAATGCATGGCAACTTTGTTCAACACCAAATCTTCTGAACCTGCAAAACAGCTCAAATCATAACAGTGCGTTTTTAACCATTCAGCTCTTTTATAAAGGCAAATTATCAGATTTGACAACGCTGAAAGCATTGCCTTTTCCAGCTACATAAAACGCCCAGAACATAGTCTGCCGAACCACAAAAACATCTGCTGAGAAAATGATGGAGTCTGGTGGACTTAGGCCTAAATGCTTTGTCAGTTATTGATGTAAGCTAAGTGCTTAAAGTCTACATTGACGTGCTGTTATACTTTAAAATGTTGAGTTGAGATTGTCTTTAGTCATAGCAAGCTCTCAACATGACAACTTGTATTCGTCTTTAAAGGAGAAGACAATAGTCTGGAATCGAAGTGTGGCTGTCTATATGTCAAAGACTTGAAAACTGTCATCGTCACACACGCAAACTTCTCATCCAATATGTGCTTACAGTCTCACAGTGATTCCCAGGTGCAATGAATGAGACAAAGTACGTATTCTGGAGGATCCAAAGTGTGTTAAGATAAGGAAACGTGCAACAACAACAACACAGATATGATGACCTCAGAAAAGAATCTGTGGTTCATATATTTTTTTTATATACGCCTACACATTTAAGGAGGCTGGCACAGAATTATATTCACAGCAAAAACAAAGCTACCAACTGATCTTACTACACTGCTACCTGACCTCACTACCAAATAAATGTAACACTGACTAAAAGGGTGCACACAGCACATACAGTTCTCTGAATTCAGAGAGTCACAATTCGTAACACGTCCAAACTTGTAAGGCCAGGTTTTTTTTTAGTATGCGGCCGTTTTTGTCCACCATTCAGAAAGCCGAAAGTGTTTTTCAAAGATAATGTAATGTATACCACTTTAAGTCACGGTAGATTTCTCTGCGTGAAAGTCGGGCTCTTCTGCCTATGGAAAGCGCGTCGCCACAAGAGCAGCGCCACCTATTTTTTCTTCTCCTGTCTACTACTGATTTTGCTTCCCTATCACAGTATCTTTTTCTACCCTATTTTGCCATGGACAGCTCTCTTTTTGCCGTGGGTTCTTTGACGTGCGCTAAATAATTATGCGTAACACGCGGAACCTGGGTTTATCGTCTTATTCGAAAGACTAGAAGTCGGACCAACACTTACGGTCGAGTGGATGAACAGATTCTGGGCCCGAACGGAGATTAAACTTCTACGCACTTAGAACCCGGACTTTTCGCTTTCTAGGCAGGTGCGTTACCACTAGACCACCGATCCACCAACTCCAAAAGGAAAGAATAGGTAGCGCCGGACTTTGGCGACTCAGTTTTTGTTTTCCTTTAAAAGAGTTGTCCAGATTTTCCACTGCATAAAAAAATCACCCTTTGGCTTGTTAGTGCTATAGAACACAAATCAATACAGACAGAAATTTAGAAAATGACAAATAAGATAAAGTGAAAGAACATCCAACAAAGCAAAATAAAATAAATTTGAAATGGAATGAATACAGACAGAAATGGCATACAAAAAGACAAACCAAAACAAAATAAGATTTAAAAAGATGCATTAAAAAATTGAAATAAACCGACAGAAAATTAGAAAATGACAAAGGAAATCAAGCGAAATAAGAGCAAATGAGTTAACAAAAAGAAATAGAGCGAAATTGACATGAATTAGAAACAAAACAAAACAAAAGAAAACAAAACAAACTTCAATATTAATATGAAACAAAAAATATCAATAAATAAAACGAAATAAATCAAACAGTTGTAACCTCACAAAAAAATAAAATAACTAAATGATGGAAAGGATTAGATAAGAGAGACAACATCGCTTTGGGCAATGCTGCCAATCAGTAAATGAAAGACAATATGGACAAGCCATAAAAATGTCACTTCTTTATCCTTTTTGTCCTTATAATGAAAGAAACGTGTTGACATGTCTATCATTACGTTGTAAACACAGCTATAAACCCGAGTAATTTGAAACCCTGTTCTCATTTTTCTAGGTTTGTTTTTGACAGAAAAATATTTTGAGAGAGAGAGAGAGAGAGAGAGAGAGAGAGAGAGAGAGAGAGGAGAGAGAGAGAGAGAGAGAGAGAGAGAGAGAGAGACAGACAGACAGACAGACAGACAGACAGACAGACAGACAGACAGACAGACAGACAGACAGAGACAGAGAGACAGACACAGAGAGAGACAGAGAGACAGAGAGACAGAGAGGCACAGAGAGACACAGAGAGAGACAGAGAGAGAGAGAGAGAGAAGATGAATGAATGAATGAATGAATGAATGAATGAATGAATGAATGAATGAATGAATAATGAATGAATGATCTTTATTTTCAAGTGTTCCAGAGTATTACATACTTATTTTCATCAGGCCCTTGCCCTGAGAGCGAGAGAAAGAGAGAGGAGAGAGAGAGAGAGAAGAGAGAGAGAGAGAGAGAGAGAGAGAGAGAGAGAGAGAGAGAGAGAGAGAGGGGGGAGGGAAGGAGGGAGGGAGAGAGCGATTGATTGATTGATTGATTGATTGATTGATTGATTCTTTTATATCGAGGATAATGGAATAAGCACTCTTGTGCTTTTTTACGTCCAGTCCCCGTGTGTATGCAGTTTTATAATGTCATCTGAGACAGAGAGAGATTTTCAAATCATCAGAACTTGTTTTGTGGACCTACTACATAAACTATTCAAGCTAGTATTGACAACCATACAAAAACAATTTCCCTCTTGATCCATTCGCACTTGTGACTTTTTTGTCTCAGATAACAAAACAAAGAGAAGAGACAGACAGACAGACAGACAGACAGACACACGTACGCTTCCAAACCTACTAAAGGGAGATAGACAAGAAAAAAGAGACAAGCGAAAAAGAATGATAAAAAACTGTAAAACAGAGAGAAGAAAGACTTACAGACAGACAAAAAGAGACAGGCAAAATAAAAGGGGAAAAATGAAAACTTGCAAAACAGGAAGAAGAAAAAAGAGACATATAGAATAAAAATGAAAAAAAAAGGAAGAAGAAAGATAGAAAGAGAAAAAGAGATGAGCAAAATGCGAAAGAATCCTGAAAAACAGAAAGAAGAAAGAGAGACAGACAGACAAAAAGACAAACAGAAAAAATAAAAACCTGAAAAACAGAAAGAGGAAAGAGAGACAGACAAAAAAGAGACAAACAAAAAGAAAAATAATAATAACTCGAAAACAGAAAGAAGAAAGAGAGACAGAGGGAAAAAAAACCAGAAAAAATGCAACCTGACACCTGCAGTAAAGACAAGCATAAGAAACCCCACCTGACTTCTCTACTTCTGGGAGTCAAAACCCCCCCCCCCCCCCCCTTTTTTTTTCCCCCCCCCCGGCAGGGGGAAGGAGAAAAGGAAAAAGGGGGGGGGGGGGGGGGGCCCCCCCAAGGGGGACGTTTTTTTTTTAAAAAAAGGACAAACGAGGAAAGGAAAACCCTTTTTTTTTTCCCCCCCCCGGGGATCAGAGCCTCAAAAAATTTTCTATCAAACTTTTTGGGGCCCCACACCTTTCCAGCAATTTGCCCCCCCCCCCCCCCACCACCCCCCCGGCGCCCCCCCCCCCCCCCCCCCCCCAAACACAACGCCCCCCCCCGGGGTCCGCCCGGGGCCCGCCGGCGGGGCCCGGGGAAAAAAAACAAAAAAAAAAAAATAAAAAAGGGGGGAAAAAGAAAAGAGAAAAAAGGGGAAAACCTAAAAAAAAAGGAAAAAACGCGCGCCAAAAAAAACCTAAAAACAAAAAAAGGGCGCAAAAAAAAAAAAAAAAAAAGGAAAAAAAAAAATTTTAATTCAAAACAAAAGAAGAAAAAGGGGGAAAAAAACCCAAAAAAAAAAAAAACCCCCGAAAAAAAAGCATTCCCCCAATGACTTTTACTTTAAACATAAAAATCCCTTTAAACCGGGGAGATTTTGGCAAGTTGAAGGAAAGGTTTTCCCAGAAAGGGGTTTGCAGCGGGCGTTTAAAAAAACCCCAAATGGGGGGTTTGGGTTTTTTAAAAGGGATTAACATTATGTATTTTGCACACCCCCTTTTTTTCCCACGGGGAGGGGGGAATCGGGAAGGGGTCCTGGGAAATTCCCGGGTTTTTTGACCACCGGGATTCCCAAAAAACCCAACCAAAAAAAATTTTTTTTTCCTTGCAAAAAAAAAAAAAAAAACCCCCCCCCCCAAAACCTTTGGATGAAACTAAAATGGAAGCCCTTTGCGAACTAGCAGAACGCTTTTGCATGCGTTAAAAACCTGTTCCCTTTTGAAAGGTAGGTAAATAAAGCAGAAAAAAGCAAAAAAAATACGTTTCAATGTTCAGACATCATCCCCGAAGTCGGAAAAAACTAGTTAAGGCGGCGAATTCTTTAGGTGGGGAGTCTGGGCAATATGAAATTTACGGAGGCTCATCCCTTCCTGTCAAAATTTTTCATGCTGGGGATTTTCCTTCTGTTTCAGTAGCCCTCTGAATCTTTAAACTGATTTCCTGGATCTTTAGCAACATAATTCATTATCTGCTTGTAAATGGGTTTTAAAAAAAGGCAAGCTTACTGGGAGATCTGTTCTTTAAGGGGGACAAGACATATCGTAAAAATCTCCACCCGGGACAAAAATCACTCGAGATTCAAAATTACACCTTAGCAGACAGGTTAGAGGATAAACCGCAAACCCCCCAGTTTATAGGCCCATTAAATTCACTAGGAAATTGGGTTTTGAAAAACATAAAATGAAAAAGGAAATAAAAG
>CM060320.1:57714468-57733916 GCA_030674155.1 Stramonita haemastoma | reverse complement strand
CAACCAAACCTGTGGGACATAAACGAATCGCACAAATACCGGGCTTACAACACACCCGAACGTTCCTCAAAATGGATCAATCATAAATGTAAAAGGTCTTTGGAAGATCGTTTCTTTTAAAATCTGCTTTGATCTTTTTGATCGAATTTCAAAGGGATTAAAAAAATCAAAATTCCAGTTTTCCTTTTCAATTTGGGTTGAAAGGGGATGTCACGCAAGGAGGGGATTTCATTTTAACCCATTTACGAGACAGAGAAAACCTGCGATAAAAGGATAAAGAAAAATGAAAAGGTGTCAAAGAAAAAATACAGGTTTTTTTAGACTTAACATCCCCATCTTGGAAGAAAACGGAGTTGGGGCGCTCTGGCCCTAGAACGCTAAGCTTGGGGGACGGGTTTGCCTAGTGGTCAAACATTGCCTCGCAATTTGACACCCGGTTCTTTTCCCGTTCGGGGATTTTTTTTCCCCAAAGGTTAACATCAGTGCAAACCCCATTCCCTCAAAAGTTTTTCGGAAAAGACTATAAACCAAGGCCCCGTAGGTGAACGTACGTAAACCTTCACACACTTAAATCCTTTTCCCTGTTCCAAAGAGAAGGCCCATCTTTTCCGGTGGGAACAATGACTTTTTAAAAAACTGATACCAGGGGATTGGATTAAAAAAAATATTTATCCTTTTCTTATTTTAAAAAAGAAATAAATAAAAAAAAAACAAAAAAAACAAAAAAATAAGTAATATAAAAGGAAAGCGTTCCCCATACAGAACCCCCCCCCCCCCCCCCCCCACACCACCACACACCCCTTTTTTATTTGTTTTTTTTTTTGTCGTTTTGTCTACCTATTTTAACACTCTGGGATCCCCCCAAAAATGTGCACTTGTCACTCACCCCCAACCAAATTTGGGAAAAAAATTTTCTGATAAATTCAAACCGCAAAAAATTTTTTTTTGGAAATGGGGAAAGGCTTTGGGGGGAAAAAAAAATTTTAAAAACTTTTGTTTTCCGAAAGGACCTCCCGGGGCCCATAAGGCAAACCAAAAACTTCGGTTTTTTTTCTTCTTACAAAAGGAAAATCGGGGCCGGGTTAAATTTTTTTAAAACAAGTTGCTGGCTTAAGCAATTCCCTCCCCCCCCAAAAAACTTAATACCCCCAATAAAAATTCTTGTTTCTTAACAAATAAATTTTTAAAACGAACACCGGTTTTTTTGTTTGTTTTTTTTTAGGTTTTGAATTCCGTTCTAATTTTTTTTTGTTAATTACTTTAAAACCTTGAAGTAAAAGGGTAATCCCCACCATCAATTCTCTTAAAATTTCCTTTTAAAACAAATTAAACTCACTCCAAAAAAAACCCCCTTTTAAAATCACCCTAATAAAAAATCCTTTAACCCTGTGTTAAAAACCCCCCCCCCCAAACACCACAAAACCCATCAAAAAAATTGAAACCCCGAATTTTCCCCCCCTTAAACCCCAAAACCCGATTAAGGTTCTCCCCGACCAAAAAAATTTTTGGGAAAAAACCCGATTTTGAAGCCGTTCCCCAAGTTTTTCCCACCCGTTAAAAGTGGTAGATTCCCCTCAAAATTTTGCAAAAGAAAGTCAAACATAATTGCCCTTAGGGGGAACGCATAAATACTATTTTTTTCCCCTCCAACATGCAAACCCCTTTCCCCCCCCCCCCAAACATAAAAACCCACAAACATTAAAAATTAAAACCCATGCTCTTGCAGCCAGCAAAATAATCAAATTTACCCCCTCCACAAACACCCTACCGGGACGGGTGTCAATAAAAAGGAAGCTTAGTGACGCTTTACTGGTCAAAGCGGAATCTTACCACAGCCGTTCACCCCCATCCCCACTCTGCCCTCTCTCTGTCTACACACACCTCTCCCCTCTCATTCTCTCTCTATCTATCTGTTTGTTTGTCTGTCTGTCCCTGCCTCTCTACATGGCTGTTGTCTGTCTGTCTGTCAGTCCCTGCCTCTCTACATGTCTTCTGTCTGTCTGTCTGTCTGTCTGGCTGGCTTGCTGGCTGTCTGGCTGGCTGGCTGTCTGTCTGTCTGTCTGTCTCTCTCTCTCTCTCTCTCTCTCTGTTTTCTCTCTTCTCTCTCTCTCTCTCTCTTTCTCTCTCTCTTTCTCTCTCTCTCTTTCTCTCATCTCTTTCTCTCTCTCTCTTTCCTCTCTTCTCCTCTCTCTCTCTCTTCTCTCTCTCTCTCTCTCTCTCTCTCTCTCTCTCTCTCTCTCTCTCTCTCTCATCTCTCTCTCTCTTTCTCTCTCTCTCTCTCTCTCTCTCCTCTCTCTCTCTCTCTCTCCTCTCTCTCTCTCTCTCTCTCTCTCTCTCTCTCTCCTCTCTTTCTCTCTCTATCTCTTACACTCCCTTTGTTGCTACATAAGTTTTATGAACTGACCTGGCCTTTCTCTTATGAACTTCTTTAGGAGTTGTTGCACTGACTTTTTCAGGCACGATGTTCTTTGTAAGTTGAGTTTAGCGGACCACAGCCTTCTGCAGATAGTCTACTAGGTGATTGTTCGGTATGGATTCCAGTCTCTATGGAGGTGTTCTTTGGAGGAAATATTTTCCTTGCGAGTTAATCTTGATACTAGCTCTACTTCTCCCCTAAGTTGACGCATTAGACAAATGATCCAAGCACACATTAAAATTCCATCCATCATTTTTTTTTTTACGAAAGAGTATTTTCTGCAAACGAGTGAGCCAACCAAGCTACATGCTTTTTTTGATACACTTGACCATTGGTTCCTAAAAAGAAATGATAAAGATAAATCATGAGGGTGCTAGAGGTAGAGAATCGTTTGATACCTTAAAAATAAATTAAAACTTCATTGACACATAATATACGTCTTTCTCTGTCTGTCTGTCTGTTGTCCGGTCTGTCTGTCTGTCTGTCTGTCTGTCTGTTTCTGTCTGTCTGTCTGTCTGTTTTCTTTCTTCTTCCATTTTGCGCACTCTTAGGTTCATGCAGAGAAGCTGGTTTCGGAGACGTATAAAACGTATATAAAAAGGTGTCTTCACATATTGCACTTTATAACCCGACGCCGAAAAGGATGTGTGCAATCATCGATTTACAGCAAGTCATAAAGTGTAAAACTTTACAGCTAAAAATTATCAGCTGCAAAATCAGCTGCACCGTAACCTGCACCGCGGGCCTGACTGCAAACAAAAATCGATCATATGTAATGGTATGTGTAAAGCTAATATTGAAAGCGAGTAAAACCTACTTCGCCCAAGAGAAGAAAAACAAATCTGGAAAGATTGGAACATATGCTACAATGGGAGCTGGGGAGGGGGAGGACGGCGAGCGGATAACCTAGCGGTAATTTGTGCTGGTTATTTAGCAGCCCAGGATCAGACCCGGATTCGAGCCGTCACCAAGGCGCCTGTTCGAGGGGATTTTCCCCTGGACTTAACATCAGTACTGACTCCACTTCCCAATACTGTCATTTGGATGAGACTGTAAAACTTAGGTCGCGATTACGAACGCACGTAAAAACGTCATTTATACACGTTAAACCCGCTTCACTTTTTGAAAGAGTAGGCAATTGCGTGTCGGTAACACGGATGACAAAACTGCAAAAACACATGTACACTGGTGTTGTGCTTGGAAATAATCCCCGAAGTCGGAATGCGCTACTTTAATTAATGGTGAGCTAAAACGGCCACATACACAAACATTTAAGCATGGGCAAACCTCGGAACTCCAGCCCAGGAACAAAAATAAAATGTAAAAGGTGGCGATTAAGAGTGGATTCATTTACCGTTTTGCTTAATGTGAAAGTTTTTTTCGTTCTAAGGCTATATACAGTTATAGATTCCAGTTCATCAATGACGACATTTTGGAGGAAGCAACCTGTTTTCCCCACCATTAAGGTAGCCATGTTCCGACTTCGGGGTGATGTCTGAGCTGACACCGGTGTCCTGCGGGTTTGATTTGTTGGGTTTTTTTTGTTATCCGTTCTTACCAGTACAAATTGCCTTCTCTTCTCAAAAGCAGAACAGGTTTTTACATGTTCTGCGTGAATTTGCACACAGGGCTTTGGTTAATAGTCTCATCTAACTTTGTTGAGGAGTGGTTGAACACTAAATTTTTCATGTAAAGTCTCTACGGCAAGTTGAATGGCTGTAACATGCTGACTATAATTGTTGTGTGTGTGTAGGGGGGGGGGGGGGGCAAGATGGGTGGTGGGTGTAGGGTGGGATCTTTCTTTCTAACTTCTCTTCCAAAAAAAGTAAACGCACGCGCGCGCGCGTGTGTGTGTGTGCGTGTGTGTGTGTGTGCGTGCGTGCGTGCATGTGTGCATGCGTGTGTGCATGTGTGTGTTCATGTGCATGTGTGTCTGTGTGCTTGTGTGTCTGTGTGTCTGTCTGTGTATATGAGAGACCTGATGATAACAACAATAAAGAATAGCAAAACACCAATAAAGGTGGTAAAAATGATAAAGAAAAAAATCACTATCCATCTCTCCGCCACCCCCACCTTCGCTCTCTCTCTCTCTCTGTCTCTCACTCTGTCTCTCTGTTTCTCTGTCTCGTCTCTGTCTCTGTCTCTTCTGTGTCTTCTGTCTTCTGTCTCCGTCTTCTGTCCTCTTCTCTCTCTCTCTCTCTCTCTCTCCTCTCTCTCTCTCTCTCTCTTCTCTCTCTCTCTCTCTCTCAGTCTCTCTGTCTATGTAATCATGTGCCTTCCTGTCTGTCCCTGTCAGTCTCTCTGTGTCTGTCTGTCGTTAATGTTCTTTCTTTCTTTGTCTGTGTGAGAACAAAGCCTCTTTCCACCACAATAGCGGCTGCCACCTCAAAAGAAGTAAAACCTCTCAAAGACATCTAGCTCCTTAGACTCTGCTGTCGGAGGTACGCTGAGAGAAAAAGGTCTGCATCTGTTCTTCAACACTTTGTTGTCTTACTTTGATGTTTTACAGAGAAATAAAGACGTATATATATATTATATATATATATATATATATATATTATATATATATATATATATATATTATATATATATACATACATACACACTCACACAGGCACACACACACGCACGCACGCACCAGCACACTCACAGATAAATACGCCTACGCGCTCGCATTCATACAAAAGAGTGTATTACATAAATCCATACAAAAATTCTGAAATATATTACGAAGGAAACATCACAAGAGTATCATTATATAATATTAACAAAGACTTAGTCGACATCTGTATCTCTGTGTCTCTGTGTCTCTGTGTCTATGTCTTTCTGTCTGTCTGTCTGTGTGTCTGTGTGTCTGTCTCTCAGTTTCTCTCTCTGTCTGTCTATCTGTCTGTCTAGCTGTCTGTCTGTCTGTCTGTCTGACTGTCTATCTGTCTGTCTGTCTGTCTCCATCTCTCTCCCTCTCTCTCTCTATCTCTTTCTGTCTGTCTGTCTGTCTCTGTCTCTGTCTCTCTCTGTGTCTTTTTTTAGACAGATATATATATATATATATATAGATAAGAGAGAGAGAGAGAGAGAGAGAAGAGACAGACAGGAAGAAAGAGAGACAAAGAAGAAGAGAGAAGAAGAGAGAGAGAGAGAGAGAGAGAGAGAGAGAGAAGGAGAGAGAGAGAGAGAGAAGAGAGTCATTTATCATTGTCATTGTCTGTCTGTCTCTGTCTGTCTGCCTGTTCCTCTATCTGTCTGTCTGTTCCTCTCTCTATCTGTCTGTCTCTGTCTCTACTGTCTCTGTCTGTCTCTGTCTGTCTCTGTCTGTCAGTCTCTGTCTCTGTCTCTGTCTCTTCTCTCTCTCTCCCCCCCCCTCCCTCTCTCTCTAACCCCCACCTCTTTCTCTCCTTCCTATCCTATCCTATCCTATCCTACTTCCTATCCTATCCTATCCTATCCTATCCTACTTTGTCTTCTTCATCACCTTTCTTTTAATGGGACAGGATCCTGATCTACCTAGTGTGTAGCCGATCCAGGATTGGATTTAGGAGCTCCCAACACTGGTGGTGTCAACATCGATAGAACCCTGTGCCCCTATAGTCAGCCCATCACAGGATATGTGTGTGTTGTCAGCGAAAAAAAAAAGGCATTACTTCTTTTTACTCCGCCTTCAAGGGATTTGACTGTCTGGGAGACGGACAGGATGCCTGCCGTGTTACTTGCAGTCTGGTCTGGCAAGACACTACTGGGAGACTAGTGGGAGAAGGAGAGGGAGAGGGGGACCAGGGGGGGGGGAGAGAGAGAGAGAGAGAGAGAGAGAGAGAGAGAGAGAGAGAGAGAGGAGAGAGAGAGAGAGAGAGAGAGAGAGAGAGAAGAGAGAGAGGAGAGAGAGAGAGAGGGAGAGAGAGGAGAGAGAGAGAGGAGAGAGAGAGAGAGAGAGAGAGAGAGAGAGAGAGAGAGAGAGAGAGAGAAGAGAGAGAGAGAGAATGAGAGAGAATGAATGAATGAATGAATGAATGATAATGAATGAATGAATGAATGAATGAATGAATGAATGAATGAATGAATGAATGAATTGAATAAATTGAATGAATTAATTTTATTTAAAGAGGGTAATGGCATAAGCAAACTCGCTTTTTTACAACCGGCCCTCTGGCCAAGAACTAAAAAAAAACAATGAAAAATAAATAGGAAACAACAGCAACAACAAACTAAGAAAAGAAAAAAAAAAGGAATAGCAATAACAAACAAACTGCACATATACATTTTATGAGTGACGAAAAAAAAATCATGATATCATTCAAATGCAAGAAACATAATTTTATCTTTCACAAAATCAAGAGCACAAAACCACAAAATCAGAATAGAAAATAGAGAAGGAAAAAGGATTGACTAGAGAGAAAGTAGCCGCCGCTGTAGTCTAGTGGTTAGGGCGTTGGACTGTAATCTAAAGGTTGCGGGTTCGATCCCAGCTTTCGGCTATGGCTTGTGCCCTTGGTAAAAGGCACTTTACGGCTATTTTCTCACCCCACCCAGGTATAAAAGGGGTACCAACCTTGTGTTGGGGGTTAACCCTGCGATAGACTGGCGTCCTATCCAGGGGGGAGTCTATGGCTCTCAGTCGTTTAACGCCACAGAAACCGGGATAAGCACCGGCCTGATGAGCCTTAGGCTCGGGACAGACTTTAACTTTTTAACTTTAAGAGAGAATAGTAGAGTAGAGAAGAGTAGAGTAAGAAGTAGAGGACAGACAGAGAAGAGATAGAATATAGACAGACTAAAGACATTTTCACAGGCAGGCAGACAGACAGACTGACAGACAAGAGAAGAGAGAGAGAGAGAGAGAGAGAGAGAGAGAGAGAGAGAGAGAGAGAGAGAGAGAGAGAGAGAGAGGAAGAGAGAGAGAGAGAGGAGAGAGAGAGAGAGAGAGAGGGGTGGAGGTGGTGTGTGTGTGTGTGTGTCTGACCAACATTACGACATCGCAAATGGACACTGACAGTGACACTGACATCGACACAGTTTTAATTTTCCATTTAACATCACACACACACACACACACACACACACACACCACACACACACACACACACACACACACACACACACACACACACACACACACACACACACACACACACACACACACACACACACTGTGGAATCCAGGGTAACGAACAAGCAGACAAGTTCGCCAAAGCTGCTGCGATGGACACGGATTCTGAAGCTTCAACACATTTAAACCTTCCACTCAGTCTTCAGGAGGGCATACATTTGTTGGAAAAAGCTTCTTGGAACAGTTTCAACAACGTACTAAAGAATTGTTCACGGAGACATTCATTAAGATGTGGCAGAGTGTGTCATTATCATAACAGACTACTGGAAAGCCTGATATTTAGATTTCGTTTGGATGCATTCCGAACTAAATTCTGTAAACAAATAATATGTATATGTGGTTCTGATTTATCACCTAAAATGTCATTCTTCATTGTGAAGTGCCTCGACCATATTTTTCCAGCACATTTGTATGTAAGATTTCAAAAATGTCATTTGATCAAATATTGGACAATAATGAAATTATGTTGGAGATAGTTAACTGTTTAGTTAAAAGCCCTGTTGGCAAATTTTTGTAATTGTTCATGCTTTAACCTCGTTTAAACTGTCCAATGCCCCCCCCCCCTCCTACCCCTTATATGCTGATTTCTTTACATGTTTGTTTTTTTCCTTTATCTTATGCACACGTACACACACATACACACACACACAACACACACACACAAACACACACACACACACACACACTCATAGATAAACTTATAAAGCGCATATACTCATATACACATACGCTCACGCGCGCACACGCGCGCACACACACACACGCACACATACACACACACACACACGCAAGCTCACACGCGCGCACACACACACACACACACACACACACACACACACACACACACACACACACACACATACACAACACCCTTTTTACCTTGGCTCGCAAATGCATACCTTTAGATATATATTCTTGTAAACACGTTCACTCGTACGCACTTATGCTCCACACACACACACACACACACACACACACACACACACACACACACACACACACACACACACACACACACACACACACACACACACACACACACACACACACACACATACATACACTCGTATGTGAGCGCGCACACATTCTTTGAATGTGACACATTTTCATCTTTCTTTTTTTTGTGTCTAATATCACTTCGAGTGAACAGACGTTAAACTGAAGAAAGTACACACACACACACACACACACAACACAAACACAAACACAAACACATACATACACTCACATCATCATCATCATCATATCATCATCATCATCATCATCATCATCATCATCATCATCATCATCATCATCATCATCATCAATACATATCCCCACACACATAAACAAACACTCATGTTCCCACATTCACAAATTTCTCTTGTTTTGTTTTTTTTCCTCCCTCCACATTTCTTGCTCCCTCTCTCTCTCTCCCTTGCCAGTCAGAGACGTGACCTGAATGTGTACAGCCCATTCAGGGGACCCGAAACAACACTGGAGAGAGGAGTGATCAATATACACCCCTACCCCCTCCCCCTCTCTCCTCCCACCAAAACCTCCAGCAAGGGATAAGCGTTGTCAGCGCTAACAGTAATTAGTTCTCTTACTCCATCTCCAGGGGATTTGACTGTCTGGGAGGCAGACAGAATGCCCGGTTACTTGCAGCTCCGCAAGACAGGGAGAGACAGGGGAGAGAGGAGACAGACCCTTGAGATATTTGTCTGTCCAACATTACATCAGGCCCCTGAAAGATGCTGTGTTCAAGATAAGGGCGTTACCGTTACAGCTTTTGATAGGTGATTTGGGTTTCTTCTTGTTCTTGTTCTGCTCGTTCTTGTTCTTCTTGTTCCTCTTGTTCCTCTTGTTCTACTTGTTTCTTCTTTTCTTCTTCTCTTCCTTCTCTCTTCTTCTTCTTCTTCTTCTTCTTCTTTTCTTCTTCTTTTTCTTCTTCTTCTTCTTCTTCTTCTTCTTCTTCTTCTTCTTTTCCTTCTTTCTTCTTCTTCCTCCTCTCTCCTTCCTTCTCTTCTCTGCTTCTTCTTCCTCTCTCTCTATCAAAACTTTAAGGTTCAGACAGCATCTATTGCTGTCTGTCATATGACAAAAAATGTATTGCGCTGCTGTTTACGCACCTGGCAAGACAGATCCAGTGCATCCAACTTTGGCGTGGGAGGGAATTATTTTCTTAGAAGTCTGTCAGCAAAAAAAGTATGAGAATGGACCAAGGAGGCGGAAAATAGTCAAGAATAAGGTAACAGGACAAAAGGGAACAGGCAGAAACAAAGAAAAGAATAGAAAAGAGGGAATTCCTGGCACATAATGGCCAGAAGGTGGGGATTGTTTTACACTGACAAGCTCCCCGGCATCCTCCTGGGGAGTTTGGTATCTATTTGTCAAGATTACTTTTCCCAACTTAAAGAAAACAAAACTTCACGAACTTACAATCAACAGACCTTGGTGAGAGGGATACTGTCTTGATTCGTTTGTATGAGTGAGTAAAAACCCTTTTTTGAGAGGTGAGAATCATGGAACTTTTATGTTAATCAACTATAATTATATTAGCATGTGTGTGGTAGCCTAGTGGTTAGAGAGCATGACGATCGCGATCTGATCACCTGGCTTGCAATAGTATCGACTCTACTCCCCTGAAAATCCTTCCGGTGATACTAAAAACCAAGATCCTAGGTGTACATGCACGCAGAACATCTTGTGCATATGGTAAAACATGTACCGTCATTTGGGAGACTAGGCCATTTTGTCTGTAGATACGAATAGATACATAGATGAATTGATAAATAAGCATACTCTCTTCTCTCTCTCTCTCTCTCTCTCTCTCTTCTCTCTCTCTCTCTCTCTCTCCTCTCTCTCTCTCTCTCCTCTCTCTCTCTCTCTCTCTCCTCTCTCTCTCACGGGACCGATGAAAAAAAGCACATGAGTGCTTATTCTGTTATCCTCGATATAAAAGATAAATAAATCTCCCTCTCTCCTCTCTCCTCTCTCTCTCTTCTCTCTCTCCCTCTTCTCTCTCTCTCTCCTCTCTCTCTCTCTCTCTCTCTCTCTCTCCTCCTTACCTCACCATAAACACACACACACATCATTATGTGAGCAGCAGACATAGACAATCATGCTAGCACATTTCACTCTTCCTTTTTTTCTCATTTCCTACATTCTTGTACCTCCCTCTCTTAATGGGACGTGATCGGCATCCATCCTGTGTATTGCCTCACCAAAAATAAGATTGTGGGGCGATCGATACACCCCCTCCCCCTCCTTCTCCCCCAACCCCCTACCCTTCACTCCCCACCAATCAAGCAGAGGGATAGACATTGTGATGGGGAAGGGAAACTAGTTCTTTTATCAGATATTAAGAAGGTTTAACTTGTCTGGGAGTGAAGCAACATTTTGTGGTACACTCACTCACACAGTGCTGAAGGACGCGGTGAGGGGACAGAGAGGACAGGTCTTTGCGGTGCATGCAGTTTGTGTTCAAAGTGACAGCATCACATACATCATGTTATGAGAGGTTGTAAGATTCTTTTAATCATATGGAGCATTTATTTCAAATTTTTTTTTATTCTTTATTCCGAGGATAATCGATTTTTAAAATTTTATTTATTCATTTATTTATTTATTCTTTCATATCGAGGATAATGGAGTAAGCACTCATGTGCTTTTTTACATCCAGTCCCTGTGTGTATGCAGTTTTGTAAATTTTGTCATCCGTTCCCAATAATTGTAATTTTATTCACTTTTCCCTTTAAGATACTTCTTGCAATACTGTAAGTTCTGACAATTGCTGGAAAAGAACAGCTTCGCTAATCTGCAATGTGAAATAAAGTGCACGTTGGAAAGCAGTCATTTTGCACTACTTATACATGATAATTTGAACACAAACTGCATGCACCGCAAAGACCTGTCCTCTCTGTCCCCTCACCGCGTCCTTCAGCACTGTGTGAGTGAGTGTACCACAAAGATCTTGATGACGAAGACGGAGTTTTCATACGCTACCGCACAGATGGCAGCCTATTCAACCTGCGGCGTCTTCAGGCCCACACCAAAACCCTGGAGCAACAAATTCGAGAGCTACTTTTTGCTGATGATGCTGCCCTTGTAGCCCACACAGAAACCGCCCTGCAGCATATAACATCCTGTTTTGCAGAGGCAGCCCAGCTCTTCGGACTCGAAGTCAGCCTGAAGAAGACAGAGGTTCTCTACCAGCCCGCACCTCAGGTAGCGTACCACCCACCTCACATTACAATTGGTGAGACAGAACTGAAGACAGTCCAGCAGTTTACCTACCTGGGATGCACAATCTCCTTTGACGCAAAGATTGATAAAGATGTAGACAACAGACTGGCAAAGGCAAACAGTGCTTTTGGCAGACTCTACCACCGTGTCTGGAAAAACAAACACCTGAAGAAAGACACCAAGATCAGTGTCTACAGAGCCGTGGTACTGACCACCCTCCTGTACGGCTCTGAGTCATGGGTCACATACAGACACCACCTGCGAATTCTGGAACGCTTCCACCAACGCTGTCTCCGGTTCATCCTCGACATCCACTGGAGAGACTTCACCACGAATGCTGAGGTGCTGGAGCAAGCAGGGATCACCAGCATTGAGGCCATGTTGCTGAAAACGCAGCTACGCTGGGCAGGGCATGTCTCTAGAATGGAGGACCATCGCCTACCGAAGATGGTTCTCTACGGTGAACTTTCCACCGGACACCGCTACAGAGGCGCACCAAAGAAGAGATTTAAAGACTCTCTGAAGAAATCTCTGTCAGCCTGCCTCATAGACCATAACCAGTGGTCAGTCCTTGCTGCTGACCGGCAGGCCTGGCGACACACTGTGCATCAGTCGGTCTCCTCCTTTGAAGACAATCGCAGAGCGGCCCTTGAGGAGAGGCGAATGAGGAGGAAGAACCGCGTCCCCTCTACATCAACCCCAGAATCGACTTTCCCCTGCAGCCGCTGCGGCCGGGTTGGTTTGTCACGCATTGGACTGAACAGCCACCAGCGAGCCTGCACCAGACGTGGACAGTGCCCTTAATCTTCGTTCGCGAAGCCAAGCCATGATGATGATGATGATGATACATGATAATTTACGAAGCAAAGAAAGAATAGCTACGGATAAATCAAAGATTATCTTTGAATTTACTCTTCTCCCGCAGGGTTACAAAGAGATGCATCATTAACTTAACAAATTCGTGAGCAACTTATAAGGTTTGCAAAAGTCATTATGGCGACGTTTATTCATTTTTTGTCCGTTTAAGATATTTCTTGAAAGACTGTCTGTGCCAGAAATTTGCTGGAAAATACTGGTTTCGTTAATCTGCAATGTAAAGTGAAATAAATACTTACATACATAGTGCGAAAAAAGATCAAGCAGTGCCTAAATAAATTATTGTCACAAAAAAGGAAAACTAAAGCAAATTACGGAAGTATACATGTAAAGATGAAACCTTTGAGTTATACTGTGTCCATTCATAAGGACAGTAAGAAAGCATATAAATTTTAAACCATTCGTCAAAATCGCAACACACTCATCGTAATCTCTCTCTCTCTCTGTCTCTCTGTCCTCTCTCTCTCTCTCTCTCTGCCCTCTTTCTCTCTCTCTCTCTGTCTCTTTCTCTCTCTCTCTTACCGTAACCAAACATTTTCACACAAAAGAGTTATCCTGCCACACACACACACTCACACACGCACACAACGCATGCACACACCCACCCACACACATACACACACCCACACAACACACACCCGCACACACACCACCCACACACCCACCCGCATACACCCGCACACACACATACACACACATACACACAAACACACACATACACACACACACCAATAAACAAAAACTCGCATGCTTACACTTTCACAACTTCCTTGATCCTCCCCGCTTCCTGTCGCATCAGTCTTCTCCTCAGGGGGAGGCGATCCTAATCCATTCTGTGTGTTGCCCAAACAGGGGCAAGGAATAACACCAGAATAAGATCAATCTACCCCCCACCCCCTCTTCCTTCCTTCTAACCCCTCTCCATCAGTGGATAAGCGTTGTCAGTGAGAACAGTAATTAGTTCTTAAACTTCATCTCCATAGGATTCAGTAGTCTGGCAAACACGGAGACAGAGAGAGAGAGAGAAGAGAGAGAGAGAGAGAGAGAGAGAGAGAGAGAGAGAGAGAGAGAGAGAGAGAGAGAGGAGAGGAGAGAGAGAGAGAGAGAGAGAGAGAGAGAGAGAGAGAGAGAGAGAGAGAGGAGAGAGAGAGAGAGAGAGAGAGAGAGGAGAGAAGAGAGAAGAGAGAGAGGAGAGAAAGACGAGAGAGACAGAGAGAGAGGGAGAGAGAGATGGGAGAGAGAGATGAGAGAGGAGGAGAAAGATAGAGAGAGAGAGAAGATGAACATGAACAGAGATAAGAGAACAAAGAGAAAGACACAAGAGAGAGAAGAAGAGAGAGAGAGAGAGAGAGAGAGAGAGAGAGAGAGAGAGAGAGAGAGAGAGAGAGAGAGAGAGAGAGAGAGAGAGAGAGAGAGAGAGAGAGAGAGAGAGAGAGAGAGAGGACAGGTCATTGAGACATTGCCTGTCCAACATCCCAGCATCATGCTGAAGAGTTTTGTGGCACACGTGTTCCAGGTAGTGTTTGTCACTCCACATTTTCCTATACGCTGTTCTCAGACATCAATGAAAAAAGTTTTTAATGACTTTTGCCTTACGATATCATATGAATGGGGAAAAACACTACTACCGGTGATATTACGAAACTTTAAGTCCATATTACTATACCAACATCAAGAGGATAAGAGAGATTTAAGGAGTAGGGGATTTTTACATTTTTCTTTCCTAGCTTACGTACAGACTTGGTAGTATGTTATTCCCCCTTCGTTTACATAGACAGGGGGACATGAGGTATTCACGTGAAAATGTCCATAATGTACCCCAGTGTTTTGTAGGTTGCAGAGCTTTTGAAAATACCCAGCATGTGTCTAGGGCTTCTTCAGCACTCTGGACTAAGCAGATGCTCAAGCGTTTGATAGAGGAACTTCTTCAAAAACTTCGTGTAGCACAAAGGGTTATTTTATTTTAGCAAACAATAGTGTCTCTTTTGGAAAACTGAAAACTGAGATACCCTAGTTCTTGTATTAGAATTTTTAGGATAGAGAAAAAATCTTTAATTAAGGCAGCTTCACATTTTCTTGAAATTTCAAACATATTGTACATCTGGAAGCAAGCCAAGGCAGAACTGCTACACGCTGCAAAGCCATGAACTACTGAAAGCATTTCCAGAATACCCATGGCTTTGGAAACCTCTACTCTGTGTATGTGATGAGCACAGCATGCTCCATCTTGTCCTGTTTGTTCCTGGTCCAGGCAAACTTGTCCCAAAATTGTTCTAAAGCTGTTTATTGACACCCCCTGCTCCCCTTGATCCTCTTTCTCCATCCTGGTTGAGAATAGACAAAAGAGGATTATTTTCTCTTGTCCAAAGATAGCTCAGAATAAAACCATCATGTAAGCTTGTGCTAGTGAAGGAAGTGCAGATGTTCTTGTTGCCTGCTTCTCGTTCAGGACAGTTGTCCAGGAAAAGGGGAAAATGTTCATTTGTTTGAAATTACTCCTTGTCGAACAAGAGCTATAGCCGAGTGGTAAGGCCATTTGACTTCAATCCCATGGTTCCATGAAGTTGTGTATTCCAATCTTGTTTGTGTTTTGTGAATTAAAGGTGAGGATTTTTTGCAGATCTATCATTGTTTTTTTCCCCTTCGTGTATAGTTTATACCCATGCAGAGATTAAGGATGCACGTTAAAAATCCCGTAAGTCCTATCATGGTTTGGTGGGCCACGGAAACACGAAAATACCCAGTATGCGTCTCTGAAGTCGGAATACACCTACCTTCATGGTAGGCATCTCACCATTGATAAAAACTGAAGCACCAGCTGAGTAACAAAAAACCCCAAACTCCTGGTCCTTTTAAAGTGGGGATTTACAGACGGTTTTACAACGTCTTAAAAATCAAGATACTCTGCTGAAGGAAATTCTTTTTTTTTGCAGGAAGATAAGTTTTCTTTTACCTTCGAAACACCTTTGTTTTAAGTGCACGTGCACATAGATGTATATGTACATCTTTGCGTGTGAGAGCACAAACACACACACACACACACGCGCGCGCGCGCGCACGCGCCCACGCGCCCACGCACTCACATACATACACACACATTTCTTACACACGACTGTCCTTCTGTCTGTCTGTCTGTCTGTTGTCTTCTGTCTGTCTGTCTTCTGTCGTCTGTCTCTGTCTCTGTCTCTGTCTCTCTGTCTCTCTGTCTCTCTGTCTCTGTCTCTCTCTCTCTCTGTATTCTTCGCACACACACACGCACAAAAATTCACACACACACATACACACACACACACACACACACACACACACACACACACACACACACACACACACACACACACACACACACACACACACACTTTAGAGACATGAAAGACAGGACGACGACAATTGTTACAGCCTGTGTAATCCGCTAACGGTGTAGCGTTCAGCACTGCAGAAGAAGAAACAGAACAAAGCAGAAGAGCATACGTAAAACTCCATGAGGACCTGGTAAATTTTTAGCAGACTTCTGTTTGTCACCTCTTTTGCTCGCTGTTTGTAGGTGGTTGTTTTCTTTCTCTCTTCTCTAGCCGTGTGTGCGTTTTTTACGTTGTTTGTTGGCACCGTTGGCTTTTTTTCTTCTCAGATCTTTTCTCTGCCTGACTTTTTTTGAATAGTTTATTTCTGCTTTTTCTTCATTTGCTTTTCTCTGGATATACATATTTTATACTTGTGTTTTAGCTGTCTTTTGTCACTGTTTGTTATTGTTTTTGCTACTGTTTTTTGTTGTTCGCGTTGAGTGTTCTGGATGTTGAGACCTTAGGAGTCGACCCCAGTACAGGCATATTCTATTTCACAGGAAACATTGGTAGAATCCAAAGTTCATATTTCGATGAGAAATCTGCGTGTGTCACTGTTTTCAAGTACCTGACCATATAGGCAACTATAATCCAGCTTTAAATGATTTTTCTTCTTAATAGAGAGTATAGTTTGTTATGTAATGAATGAAGACAGTACCGATATAAGATTTCAAAACCTACCATTTTGATACACGCCTTCACACAGTGTTAGGGGTACTTCATTTTTCTCTCTTTCTTAACCATACGTTAACATACTATTAGTATTGGTGTGTTTTTTAATTCCCCCCACCCCCCTTTCCAGCCATCATCTATATTTCTATTGCTGGTTTGGGGTAATATACTTATCTTCCTCTTTCCAAACAATGCATTATTTACATTGTTTGTGTCAAAACTCTACAGTTTTTCTCTCTTTTCTTAGTATATGTGTTCATTTGTTGGATTTTCTCTTTTACTGTTTGTCTTTTCTCTAACTGCCCTTCTTTTTTTTTTTTTATAGCTAATCTATAAAATCAAATTACATTGACAGCATACTTTTTCTCTTTTTTTCAATCATAGATTATCGTACTTTTTATTTTAAAAACTATTTTTCTTCTGGTTTGTATTCATAGCTGTTCGAGGGGTATTTTTGTTTGGTTCTTGTTGTTGCTGTTGTTATTGGTTTGTTGGGGGAAGGGGGAAGGTGGGGTGGACATTACTTTCTCCCCTAAACCACAAATCTTCATGACATGTAATTCAAACTTTTGCCCCTTTTTTCAAACCATAGAATGACGTCCATTGTTTCTTTTTTGTTTTTGGTAGGTTTTTGCCCTAGCCATAACAACCATGCACCTTTGAAAGTCTGCTTTAGGCTCTTCGTCCCCATCTATGCCTGTCTCTGCTGTTTTCACAATTTATAGGGTTCAGTTTAATAAAGTATACATTCAAGTTCTGTTTGTTTTGGTTGTCTACATTTTACTTTTCTTTTTCCTATACATGTTGATGGGTTTGGTTGTTGTTGTTTGGGTGTTTTGTTTGCAAACTACAGTTTCTGATTCTTTTTTTTTAAACATACATGCTTCTATGATCGTAATAGAGCTATTTGCTGCTGTTTGGTCAGGTGATGTGTTTTTCCTCTTCGTTCCACTGACCATAGTTATGTCTACTTTTCTACCGTTTTATTGTAGCCATGTTCAATTGTGAAAACGTCATATTGTCACCACGTCCATTGTGAAAACGTTCTATTATGACCAGATTCCATCGTCCAATTGTGAAAACGTCCTCTTGTAACCCCGTTCCAATGTGAAAACGTCCTATTGTGACCCCGTTTCATTGTGAAAACGTCCGAATGTGACCACGTTTCATTGTGAAAATGTCCTATTGTGACCCCGTTCCGTTGTGAAAACGTCCTATTGTGACCCCGTTCCATTGTGAAAACGTCCTATTGTGACCACGTTTCATTGTGAAAACGTCATGTTGTGATCACGTGCCATTATGAAAACATCCTATTGTGACCACATTCCATTGTGAAAACATCCTAGCGTGACCCCGTTCCATTGTGAAAACACCCTATTGTGACAAAGTTCCATTGTGAAAATATCCCACTGTGACCACATTCAACTGTAAAAACGTCCTAATATGACTACGTGCCATTGTGAAAACGTCTTGTAGTGGCCACGTGCCGTTGTCACCTCAGGGGCATGTAACCTAGTTTTCTAACTGTTCATGTTCACCCTGATTTTTCTATCTACCTTTTCTTTTCCTCTTTTCAAGCATAGCCTCTTCACATTCATCTCATTGTTTTCTTGTCATCCACCCTGTCACCCGAATTGCTTCATGCTGTTCATGTCAGCACTCTACCCCCTCCCTTCTCTTTCCTGGCCATGTTCCGCCATTTCTCACTGTCACTGTGTCCTGTCCCTGTACAGTGAAAAAAAAATCAATGGCTGAGCAAATCAATGACTTGTGTTTGTGCAACCCACTGTTCTTAGGAAAGGGGATTTGGGGTGAAGACCAAATTAAGAAAATGAAAAAAAGAAGAAGCAAAGGAAAATTAAATGCAGAATGAGTGAGTGAGTGAGTGAGCGAGTGAGTGAGTGAATGAGTGAGTGTCGGTGTGTGTATGTGTATGTTGTGTGTGTGTGTGTGTGTGTGTGTGTGTGTGTGTGTGTGTGTGTGTGTGTGTGTGTGTGTGTGTGTGTGTGTGTGGTGTGTGTGTGTGTGTGTTGGTGTCTGTGGTGTGTGTTTATGTATGTGTGTGTGTGTGTGTGCCTGTGGACTGGTGGGTGGGGGAGGTGAAAGAATGAAGGGAGTAGAAAACAGTGGACTAGGAAAGGACGCATAATTATGCCTCAGGGAGAATAACAAAAAAGCAGAGAGTCAAAGGCACTAGTGCAAAGCAACAGAGAGACAGAAAAACAGACAGAGACACAGACAGACTGACAAACAGATGGACAGACAGACCAGAGATAGACAGGCTAAGACTGAGACACAGAGAACAAATGAATGGATAAATGAATGAATCTTTACTCTTAAGGGTTTCAGATTAGCATTCATGTATTTTTAATCAAGCCCTTGCCCTGATTAGGAATTACCCCCCCCCCCCCCCCCAAAAAAAAAAAAAAACCCACAAAAAAACAGAGACACAGATACATAGAGATATAGAGAAAGAGGAATATGCCTTTTAAACCTCTTAATTTTTTTCAATAATTTCAAGCACACCCTCACTAAAACAAAACACCTCTATCACAAAGAGCTTACCATTCTAAGAGGCCTACTTGTTCTAGCTGTCTATTGTATGCCTGTTCCTCCCTTTCCCATTTGCTCCCCCCCCCCCCCCCAGATGTTCCACCATAGGTTCTGGCCATGTATTTATATTTAGATGATGAATTTTTAAATGATATAACACAAGTTTCTGTGTTATTTTTAAATGATATAACACAAATTTATGCGTGCAAAATGTATTTAATTTAGCACAAGAAAAAGAACACAGTACCAAAAAAATTGTTAA
>CM060320.1:57671968-57709468 GCA_030674155.1 Stramonita haemastoma | reverse complement strand
AAGACATATTTGGCATGAGGGAAAAAAAACTTACAAGAAATCTTGTCCCTGCCAACATCCTGTCATAAAAAGCTTGTTCTCACAAGCAAAAAAATTCATGTTTGCACAAAGAAAGATAAAGAGACATCACTGCATTAACACCAAGCAATGAAAGCATCCTAGATTTTATGCAGAGCACTCTGGTTGGCAGGGGCAGGATAGCTCAGTGGTCAGTGCGCTCGCTTTCCCCAAGCCAAGTTAAGCAGCGTAGAGAGTGATTACCAGTTGGATGGGTGACCGTTTTTCGCCTTGGCTTCAGTTCAGTCCCCCCCCCCCTCCCCCCGCACCCCGCAGTCCACCCAACTGTAAATGGGTACCTACCCTTTTTAGGGTCAGGGAAGGTAAAGCAGCGAGGGAGAGGAGATGGGCGCCACCCTCAATATGCTGGCCCATAGAGAAGCTGATGTCTCTGATGCCTTGCTCCCCTACAACCGCCTAGGTCATGGGACACCTTTACCTTTTTACTCTGGTTAGAAAGAAAAATACGCCGTCAGGTTGACAGTTGTGGGGTATGATTTTAAGCATAACAATTCTCTTAATTTGAATCCTGATAGTTGATATGTTTACTTGAGCCAGCCATAAAGTTTTGCTTCATTCATACTACTTTGATCAGACATAGAAAGAAGGTAGAGTGAGTGTGGATGAGAAAGGGAAATGGGATAAGGATGAGAGTAACAGAGGGACAGAAGCACAGAGAAACTGGCAGTATGATATAGAAAGTGTCAGAGAGCAAAAGAGAGCGATAAATAGTGATAGACGAAAAGAGACATAGACATCACTGTCTTAAATGTCTATCGATTCCTTCACCAAATACATCCTGTCCCTCAAAACCACCACTGAGCTAATGGCACTATTGCCATGAAGAAATCCCGCAAAGCCCTGCTTTAACAGCCGTCAGCACATCATCCTGCCTCCCCACCACTGACAAGCTGTAAGAGAAAGAAGTGATGCAGGGAGTTGCCTGTGAAAAGAGCTGACACAGCCTGGCCTATGGACAGGGGGTTTATGGCGCATCTTCAGACAATCTTCTCTCTGCTCATTCTGGCGTACTGATTGTTACTATTATTAGCCTGTTGCTGCTACGTTCATAATGGTCTGGTGACGTCTTGGGACTTTGGTCTTGCAGAAAGGGTATGGTTATAGGAAGGTGGCAGGATGGTTAATACGTTCGCCTGCCAATATGTAACCGTGAGTTTCTGGGTTCGTACCCAGCCTCGCCCTTTCTTCCCAGTTTGACGAAAAAATCAAACTGAATGTCAAAGTCATTGGTGAGACTATAAACCGAGGCCCCGTGTGCGAACGCAGCAGAATATCTTGCGCACACATTAAAACCCCGTTCCGCCTTTCGGAAGAGCAGGCCATCGTGTGCCGGTAGAAGCGGATGACAAAATTATAAAAAAACCAGCATGCACACATGTGTCCTGTTTAGACACCATCCCTGAGGGAAAAAAATAATGGGTAGGCGCTGCACTTGTGGCGACGCGCTCTTCCCGGGGACAGCAGCCCGAATTTCACGCAGAGAAATCTGCTGTGACATAAAGTGGTACAAAATAAGTAAAGAAATAGATATAAATAAATAGTGAGAGAAGTATTAGTATGAATAGGGTCTAAAAGGGGATGAATTTGAGAAGACATTTATAATGTTGGTTTGCACGCAAATATACATACACATCTACATATATACTCAAATATCAGAATATGACCACCTTAATGGTGTGCAGATATGCTTGGATACGCAAAACTTTTACCATCTGTAAATTTTGGAGCTCTAAATGAGCAACAAAAAAGACTGAATTTGATAGGTGCAGGCCAAGATATCTTCATCATACAAATGGAAACACACAGACAAATTAGATAATGACAGTTTTCCAGGGGTTGAGAGCAGAAAGAAAAGAGACAGACCACCAGCATCCTACAATGCCAACATCACTAAGATCATTTGTCTGAAGAACGGGGGGGGGGGGGGGTAGATGAGATCATAGAATTCACCAGAACAAATATTTTCATACTGACTGTAGTAGCACTTTACCCCTCTGGCCTCTTCTTTTCTAGCAACTCATCTTCACGCAAATCTGATTGTCTTCTTTCTCTCTAATGGTAGTCTAAATATCTTCATATTGTTTATTTTAGCATTCCAACCCCTCTGTTCTCTTTTCTGGCCATGTCCAGAGGAGGAGAATGAAAACTGGGCATGTGTGTTTGAGTGTGTGTGTGTGTGTGTGTGTGTGTGTGTGTGTGTGTGTGTGTGTGGTGTGTGTGTGTGTGTGTGTGTGCGTGTGTGTATGTGTGTGCGTGCATGCATGTGTGTGTGTGTGTGTGTCTGTGTCTGTGCCTACGTGTGTGTGTTGTGTGTTTGTGTCTGTGTGTTTGTGTGTCTGTGTGTTTGTGTGTATCTTTGTGTGTGTGCTTATGTAAGTGTGTATGTTTGTTTGTTTGTTTGTTTGTTTGTTTGTTGTGTGTGTGTGTGTGTGTGTGTGTGTGTGTGTGTGTGTGTGTGTGTGTGTGTGTGTGTGTGTGTGTGTGTGTGTGTGTGTGTGTGCTAGCAGCCTTGCGTATATGCCTGTGTGGAATATGCATGTGTATGTGCGGAGGGACAGGAAGTTTGAGTGCTTTCATATAAGGAAACTGTAAAGAGGAGGATAAATAAAAAAAAAACACATAATCACGGGGGCAGATACTTTAGTTAAAATGGGACAAAAGAAAAAATTCTTAAGAGCAGAGAAGAGAGGGAGAGAAGGAGAAAGAGAGAAAAAGCAATAAAGAGAGGTAAAGAGAGAGAGAGAGGGAGAGAGAGGAGAGAGAGAGAGAGAGAGAGAGAGAGAGAGAGAGAGAGAGAGAGACAGCAAGAGAGAGAGAGAGATAGCAAGAGAGAGAGAGACAGCAAGAGAGAGAGAGAGACAGCAAGAGAGAGAGAGACAGCAAGAGAGAGAGTGAGAGAGAGAGATAAAGAGAAAGAGTGTGTGTGTCAAGAAAGAAAGGGGAAAGAGTGAGAGATAACCTTAGGAACCTTCTCAAATCCCTCAGTACCAGTAAGCACTACCCAACAAAACACACATCCACCACAGTTCTATGAGCCTTAGTGCAGAAGGCAACCCTCTCACTCTTCCTTTTTATCTAGCCATGCACGCATGTCCAGGTTCTAGCAATGTATCCACAGATTGGTGCTAAAGCTGTTCCAGATGAGGCGATAAAATGCGATCTCCTGCAAAAAGCATATTTTGGCATAGAGAAAAGAATTTACAAGAATTTTGTCCATGCACACTTCCTGTTATAAAAAGCCGGCACTCACCAGCAAACAAATACTTTTGCATGCAGGAAGATAAGGAGACAGCGCTCCATTAGCTCCAAGCAATGAAACCAGTCTACATTTTATGTACAGCACTCTGGTTGGACACATAAACACGCTACCAAGCCAAAAGTTATGGAGCATGCTTTTAAATGTAACAATTCTCTTCATTTGCACTACAATCACTCATCGTGTTTATTTCACACTGCCGTAAATTTCTGTTTTATTCATTCAATTTTGATCAAAAAGCATAAGGAATGAAAGGAAGAGTGAATAAGAATGAAAGACCTAAAATGAATAGGGATAAGAACAAGAGTAACAAGGCAGACAGAAGCACAGATATACAGACACTATGTCACAAAAATGTAAGCGACAAAAACACAGAGAGAGAGGGAGACACACAGAGAAAGAGAAAGAGAGAGAGAGAGAGAGAGAGAGAGAGAGAGAGAGAGAGAGAGAGAGAGAGGAGAGAGAGAGAGAGAGAGAGAGAGAGAGAGAGAGAGAGAGGAAAAGAGACATAGACACAACTATCTGGATTTATGTCCATCTATCCCTTCACCTAATGCATGCCGTCCCATAAACAACCACCACTAAGCCAACTGACCCTATTTCCACGAAGACAGCTCTGCTTTAAAAGCTGTCAGCGCAGCATTCTGCCTCCCCACCACTGAGAAGCTGTAAGAGAAAGAAGTGATGCAGGCAGTTGCCTGTGGAAAGAGCTGACACAGCCTGGCCTATGGACAGGAGGTTTATGGCGCATCTTCAGACAATCTTCTCTCTGCCCATTCTGGCGTATTGATTGTTGCTAGTATTGGGCTATTGCATGCTGCAGCATTTATAATTGTCTGGTGAGATCCTGGGTATTTAAGTCTTGCAGAAAGGGGTAGGTCATAGTGGTAGTGAGGGAGGGATAGGGTATGAATGGGATCTAAGGATGGATGAATTTCAAAATACAGTAATGATATTGTTTTACACTCAAATATACATATATACATCTATAAGCGAATTTGGACATCAGAATGTTACTACTTTAATGGTGGGCAAAATGCTTGCATGAATTATGCAAAATTTTCATCATCTTGTAAATCTAGGAGCTGTAGATGAGTACTGGGCAAAAGTTAAGATATGTTGGACATTCAAATGAAATATCACAGACAAATCTGATGATGACAGTTCTCTACTGTAAGACTGAGGGCAGATGAAAAAGAGCCAGAACACCAACACCCTATAATGTTAACATTACTGAGACAAGTGGTCTGGGAAAGCGACATGAGATCATAAAACTCAGAAAAGCAAATATGCTCATGCTGATTGTGGTAGCACTTTACCCCTTTTATCCTCTTCTTTTCCTGCAAAACGTCTTCACGCTCATATGGCTGTCTTATTTTTCTCTCAACTAGTTATCCAAATGGCTTCATGCTGTTCATGTCAGCACTCTATCCCGCTGTTCTCTGTCCTGGCCATTTTCAGCCATCTTCACACCGTCACTGTGTCCTGTACAGTTGAAAAATCAATGGCTGGGCAAATCAATGACTTGTGTTTGTGCAACCCACTGTTTTCAAGAAAGAGGATTTGGGTGGAAAAAATAGACAAACTAAGAATTGGAGACTGAAAACTAAATGTGAGTGTGTGTGTGTGTGTGTGTGTGTGTGTGTGTGTGTGTGTGTGTGTGTGTGTGTGTGTGTGTGTGTGTGTGTGTGTGTGTGTGTGTGTGTTAGTAGGTGTGCATGTGCATGCTTGCATACATCCATGAATGCATTCATGCATGTGTAAGTGTAAAAGTAGGGGTGTTTGAGTGCTTTCCTAAATGGGATGTGTGAAGAAGTGAAGGAAAAGCTCAAAGAAAAAACACAAATATAAAGCAGACAATCCAGAGAAAATGTTTGGAAAGAAAAACCACAGAGACAACAAGACATGTTGAGGCACAGGAGAGAGAAATGGGAGGGGAGAGTGAGAGAGAGAGAGGGAGGGGTTGAATGGGAGAGAAAAGAGTGGTAAAGAGAGAGCTTGTGAGAAGAGAGAATGAAAGAGAGAGATTAAGATCACCTTTTTAACCCCTTTAAATCACTCAGTACCTTTAAACACTACCAGACTTCACTAAACACACTTTCTTCATAGTTCTATCTCACATCTATTTTTCCCAGATTTTTTCTTCTATCCCTCTTCTATGTAAAGTTTTTAATCATATAAAATAAATTGGTGCTAAACCTGTTTTAGATGAGATGGTAGAATGAGATCCCATGCACAAGACATATTTGGCATGGAGAAAAATCTCAGAAAAGTCTTGTCCCTGCCAGCTTCCTGTCATTAAAAAAAGCCTGTTGTTGCATGCAAACACATATATTTGCACACAGTAAGATAAAGACACAGGACTACATTAGCACCATGCAATAAAGGCAGCCTAGATGTTATGCAGAACACTCTGGCTTGACAAGAAAAATGCTACCTCATTGAAAGCGTTTAAGGTAACAGTTCTCTTCATTTGAATTGCAATAGCTAACTACGTGTACTCAACCTACCCATAGACTTTTACTTTATTCATGCAACTTTCATGTGACAGACAGAAAAAAAGAAGGAAGAGTGAATGTAGGTGAGAAATTTAAAGGAAATAGGGATAGAGAACAGATTAACAGGACAGCCAGAAGCACAGAGAGACAGACACTATTATGGAAAGTGCTAGAGAAAGAGAATGGAAAGAGAAAAAGTGAGAGATGAAATGACAGACATAGACACCACTGTCTGGATTTATGTCCACCCATCCCTTTACCTAATGCATGTTGTCCCATAAAAACACACTGCTGAGCCAACTGTCCCTATTTCCATGAGGAAAGCTCCACTAAGCCCTGCTGTAACAGCCGTCAGCACAGCATTCTGCCTCCCCACCACTGAGAAGCTGTAAGAGAAAGAAGTGATGCAGGCAGTTGCCTGTGGAAAGAGCTGACACAGCCTGACCTATGGTGCATCTTCAGACAACAATCTCTGTGCTCATTCTGGCGTACCTGGTTGCTCCTACTATTTGACAACATTGCTGCAAGGTTCATAATGGGCTGGTGAGGTCCTGGATCCTTTGGTCTTGCAGAAATAGCCTGGCTGTGATAGTAGACAAAGTGATTGATTTTGAAAATGTTGTAATAAATCATACAGAACATATAATGTTTATGAATCCATACACATAAATCTGTGCATATGTGTGCATGCATTCACAACACACATAAATTCAAAAACACATCAAGACAAATACTAGCAAGCAAACAGATAGAAAAAAAGCAGAGACATACATACATACATACATACATACATACATACATACATACATACATACATACATACATACATACATACATACATACATACATACATACATACATACATACATACATACATACATACATACATACATATATACAGACAGACAGACAGACAGACAGACAGACAGACAGACAGACAGACAGACAGACAGACAGAAGGAGTTTTAAGCCTGTTAAATTCCCTGGGTAGGTTAAAGCACATTGAATTTAAAACAAAACACATTTCCATCATAAAGAGCTTAGCATTCTATGGGATCTGCTTTTTGGGGCAGTTTACTCTCACCACTTTCCCTACCTCCTTTATCATCAACCCTGAACCTATACATAGCTCCTATCAATGTGCAGGTTCTGAAATTCTTAAGAGGAAACAATAGCATGGGTTTCCATGTCTTACGCACATATAGAATAGAGGGAAAAATACAAGAGAACTGTCCTTGAGAAAGTAATGTTACCAAAAATCTGCTCTCAAGAAAGTTAGTCAGTATCCCTGCATGCAGGTAAGAAAATCAATGATGGTGCACTTTAAGAATGACAAAGCATGGACATTAGCCTTCACTTTAGCCAGAGTACACTGAGTTGACAAGAAAAATGCATCACGAGATTGAAATCTGTACAATATGCGAGTTAACAAACAATTCTGCCTAAAATCACTACAGCAGTTGAGCAACTTCACCTTACAAGGCCATCAATATTTGCTTCTCCATCAGTTCGCATGAGGCATTCAAATCTCTATTCCAAAGATAGAAGTGGGAAGGGGGGGTGTGGATGAAGGAGGATGAAAGAGTAAATGAGGATAGATAGTGGTAGGGCTGAAATATTAACACAAGGTAGAGAGGGGAATGGAAAGTTAGGAAGGGAACGAGGGAAGGAGGAAGCAAGGGAGAGACAGAGGCAGAGAGACAGATATTAAAGGAAAGAGATGCATGGAGGAAGAGTAAGCAAAGGAGAGAGAGAGGGAGAGGGCAAGGGAGAAGAGAAGGGGAGGGAGAAGGGCATGAAGTGAGGGGAGATAAACAGAGAGGGAGGAAGCAAAGCTAAGAATAAAAGATGTAGACACACTGTCTCAACTTGCATTTATCAGGCATTCAAATTCTTTTGCCTATTTCGTGAGGGTCCTATAAGACCCAATTTCCATGAAGAAAGCCTTGAAAATACCCCTGTTAATCATCATCAGAACATCATTCTGCCTCCCCACCACTGGCAAGCTGCAAGAGAAAGAAGTGATGCAGGCAGTTGCCTGTGGAAAGAGCTGACAGCCTGGCCTATGGACAGGGGTTTATGGCGCATCTTCAGACAATCTTCTCTGTGCCCATTCTGGCGCACTGATTGTGGCTATTATTGGCCAATGCTGCTACAACGTCTGATGTTGCCCTGTGCAATTTGGTCTTGGATGAGTGGTACAATGGTGGTGGTAGTGAGGGAGGGAGAGTTTATGAATGGGGTTAAGGAGCTGAATAACTGAGATGGCACACTTGGATAAACATACACACACATGCACACACGCATGTACACATGCACACACGCACACACACACATGCACACACACACACGCACACACACATACACACACACAAGTATATACACACTTGCAGGAAAAGCACCTTGGTTGGAAAAAGAAATATTTATAGACACATCAACCTAGAGAAGAGAGTGTAGAAAAGATGACTTCCTTAAGCCCTAATGAAATCTCCCAGTATTTTGTAAGCACTATTGAGCTAAAGATAGTGCATCTCCATCACAGAGAGATTCTTACTAAGCTACGGATTCTGTTTATTCTAGCAGTCTATTCTGACTACCATCTCCATCTTCTTTATCAGTCCTGTACCCATAATTATATAGAATCCAGCCATATATCCCTGTAAAAAAAAAAGTAAAAACTAGACAATAAAACATGTTCCCATGCCTGTGCAAGGTGAATTTAGCAGACATGTGTGTGCACACATGCGTGAGTGTATGCATGCATGCATGCATGCGTGAGTGTGTGCATGTGCGTGTGTGTGTGCGTGTGTAGGGTGGGTGTGTGTGTGCATGCGTGTGTGTGCGCGCAAGTGTGCGTGCATTTAGGCAAGAGTGGAACCTAAAGAACATGCATATAAACGTAATGATTCTGTCCATTAGCATTGCATCAGTGAGACAATAAAACGTGTTCCTGTGTGTGTGCAAGATGAAATTAGCCCCCAAAAACAAAATGCAAGGGAACTGTGCCTGGTCAAGTTCTGTCACAAAAAAGCTGTTTCCACCAGCAAAAAATATACATGAGAAATGGAAAAAACACTGCACTTTGGCGAGGCAAGGAAAGCAGCCTTCATTTCCACACAGAGGAGTCTGGTTGAGATAAGAAAATATGTGACAAAAATGCAAGCTACAGACTGAATATGGATAGAAACATAATGATTCTGCCTATCAGCATTACATTAGTTTATCAACTTCATGCAACATAGCTAGCATTTCATCCTTAATCATCATTTTGCAAAACACATTCAACCTCTGTCCAACAATTGAAAGGTGGAGGGGGCTTTAGGAGAGGTGAGGGAGGACAATAGAGTTTTAGGGAAAGTGAGGTACTCAAGAAACACAGCATTAGAGGGGCAGGCAGACAGACAGACAGGTGGATGGACAGAGAGAGAGACAAAGAAACAGAGTGAGACAAGAAATGAATCAGAAAAAAGCCTTGAAAAAAAATCATGTTAATCATCATCAGCACATCAATCTCTCCACCATCGACATTTTATAGAAAAAATAAGTGATGCAGGCAGTTGCCTGTGGAAAGAGCTGACACAGCCTGGCCTATGGACAGGGGGTTTATGGGCATCTTCAGACAATATTCTCTCTGCTTTTCTAACACATTGATTCCTGCTGTTATTGGCCAATGCAGCTACAACGTTCATAATCGTCTGATGGTGCCCTGAGTGTGTTTGGGTCTTGGAGGGGTGGAGCAGCTGTCATGGTAGTGTGGGAGAGAAAAGATGTGAATGGAATGTGAGGTGCTGAATGATAGAGATGGCACACTTGGATATCCACCCCCTGCCCCCAAACACACACACACACACACACACACACACAACACACACACACACACACACACACACACACACACACACACACACACACACACACACACACACACACACACACACACACACACACACACACACACACACTAAAAGCATCTTCAATGAAAAACAAAAACTCACAGTGGCAATAAAATGTGTCTCCATGCATGCATAGGGTGCATTTAGCAGAGACACAAAAATTGCAAGAGAACTGTTCCTGACAAAGTTTTGTCATTAAAGACTTCCACAAGAAAACAAAATATAAATGCAGGCAAGAATAAAAGTATATGAGAATCCATTATGGCAAAGCAAGGAAAGCAGCCCACATCTTCACACAAAGAATTCTGGATGGACACAAAAAAGCTGCAAGAGTGAAAGCTGCAGAACATGTCTACATAACGTAATGATTCTATCCATTGACAGTTCACCAACTTCATGTAAGATAGCTATTATTTCTTACATACCCATTGTTTCTCAAAACACAAGCAAAGTTTGTCTAAAAGACAGATGGGGAAGGTAGGACAACTAAAAGAGGATGAAAACATACGGGGATGGAGAGGCATTCAGCATACATACAGCATCCAGGGACAGACAAGACAGATAGATGGATAAACAGAGAGAGAGACGGAAACAGAGTGAGACATGAGATGAGACTGAGATATACTCTCCCAACTCATGTCCATTGATTCTTTTGACCATTACATGCTTTCCTATGAATAAAGTCCATTTTCCATGAAGAGTGTCTTGAGAATACCCTGGTTATTCGATGTCGGCACATCATTTTCTTGGCCACTGGCAAGCTGTAAGAGAAAGAAGTGATGCAGGCAGTTGCCTGTGGAAAGAGCTGACAGCCTGGCCTATGGACAGGGGGTTTATGGCGCATCTTCAGACAATACTCTCTCTGTGCTCAATCTAGCAAACTGATTGTGGCTATTATTGGCCAAGGCTGCTACAACAGTCTGATTATGTCCTGTGCATTTCTATCTCAGGAGTAGAGTGGCTGTCGAGGTAGAGATGGAGGGAGAGGTTATGAATGAGGGGAAAGAAGCTGAATGATAGATAGATAAGGCACACTTGCATACACACACACACACACACACACACACACACACACACACAACACACACACACACACAACACACACACACACACGCGCGCGCGCGCGCGCGCGTAACTACCTTCTTTGAAAAACAAAAACTCACAAAGGCAATAAAATGTATTCTTATGCATGTGAAGGATGTATTAAGTATAGACACAAAAAATGCAAGAAACTTGTTCCTAGCAAAGTTCCGTCATGAAAGACTGTTTTCACAAGCAAACAAATATACCTGCCAGCAATGAGGAAAAGAGATGACACTGCACTGTGTCAAGGCAAGTAAAGCAGCCTACATTTTCACGCAGAGGAGCTTGGTTTGACAAAACAATAAGCAGCCAGAGGGAAAAGTTCAGAACATGCCTATAAGATGCAATGCTTCTATCCACTGGCATCACATCAGTTTACAAACTTCATGTACACATGGCTGTCATTTCTTCCTGGTCTATCCTTTTCTAAGACACATTCAACCTCCGTCCCACAGACACACAGAGGAGGGAGGAGAGATAAGGGAAGATGAAACAGTCACTGGACTGGAGAGGCATTCTGCATGCATACAGCATACAGACGCTGAGAGATCAATGGATGGATGAACAAAGAGACAAAGAAACAGAGTGAGACAGGAAATGAAATAGAAATATACTCTTCCAACTCGAGTTCATCGATTTTTCTTTGCAATTGTATGTTTTTATATAATAAGTCCAGTTTTCATGAAGAAAGCCTTAAAAACCCCATGCTACTCGTCATCATCACATCATTCTCTCCACCACGGATGAACTGCAAGAGAAAGAAGTGATGCAGGCAGTTGCCTGTGGAAAGAGCTGACACAGCCTGGCCTATGGACAGGGGGTTTATGGCGCATCTTCAGACAATCTTCTCTGTGCTCATTCTGGCAAACTGATTGTTGCTATTATTGAGCAGCTACATTGTCCTTAATCGTCTGATGATGTGCTGTGCATTTGGATCTTGGAGGAGTGGAGGGGTTGTGGAAGTAGAGAGGGAGGGAGAGGATATGAATGGGATGTAAGAAGTTGTAGGATAGGAGTATCATTTTTGCACCTTGGTACGTGAATGTAGATCCATACTAACTCACATATACATACACGCAAACACAAGACAGAGATAATGGCAAAGTGGCACAGAGATGAAGAGAGAGGGGACAAAGGCTACTAAGACCATGCAGAATTTTTTTTTTTAAAAAGGTGAGAGACAGACAGACAGACAGACAGACAGACAGACAGAACGAAGACTAACATTACAATTCTTCATAATAAAATACTTCTGACGAAGAAGAACAATGCAAAGAATAATGCAAAGAAGTAGAATGCAAAGAAGAGAGAAGAAGAAGAAGAAGAAAAGAAGAAGAAGAAGAAGAAGAAGAAGAAGAAGAAGAAAGAAGAACAAGAAGAAGAAGAACAAGAGAAAAGAAAAAGAAGAAGAAGAAGAAGAAAAGAAGAAGAAGAAGAAGAAGAAGAAGAAGAAGAAGAAGAAGAAGAAGAAAGAAGAACAACAACAACAACAACACAACAACAACAACAAGAACAAGAAGAAGAAGAAGAAGAAGAAGAAGAACAAGACAAGAACAAGAACGAGAACAAGAACAAGAACAAGAAGAACAAGAAGAACAAGAACAAGAACAAGAACAAGAAGAAGAATGTAAAGATAACACCAACAACATCAACGACAGCAACAGCAACATCAACAACAACCAACACTAAAAGCAGCATACGAAAGGGGCTGAAAAAAGATGAAATGGAAAAAAAGGGCAGTGCAGAAAGGAATGAAAATAAAAGAAAAGACAAGATAAGAAAACGAAAAGAAAAGAGAAAATAAAGAAAAAGCGGCGTTATTACATATCAAATGACAAAACGAGCACAGGGAATAAGAAGAAAGAAGAAGCAGAGAAAGGATGATACTGAAGAAAAAGCAAGCAAGCAAAATAACAAAGAAAAACTTTCGAAATAACAGGGAAGCGAAGCAGAAAAAAGAATGACAGGATATCAATACCAGAAAAAAAGAACAAGGCAAATGGAAGGAAAGAGAAAAAAAAGGATGAAGAAGAAGGAAAAGACAAGAAGAAACAGAAGAGAAGAAAGGGAAACAAGGAGCGTCAAACAAAAAACAAAGAAGACAAAGAAGAAAAACAAGACAAGGAAAAAAGAGAAGACGGAAGAACAAGAAGACTGATCTAAAAGAGAAGAAGAGATGAAGACGAAAGAGGTGTATGTAAAGGACAAGAAGAAGAAGAAGAAGAAGAAGAAGAAAGAAGAAGAAGAAGAAGAAGAAGAAGAAGAAGAAAGAAAGAAAGAAAGAAAGAAAGAAAGAAAGAAAGAAAGAAAGAAAGAAGTGGAGAGACAAGAAAAAAAGGGACAAAGAGAATGGAACACACACAAAAACAAAGAAGACGGGACAACACAAGAAATAAGAAGAAAGAAGACAAAGAAAATGGAACAAAGAGAAAAACATGAAACAGAGAGAAAAACTACAGAGAAGAAAGAATTAGAGAAGAAAGAAAGAAAGAAAGAAAGAAAGAAAGTAAGTAAGAAAGAAAGAAAGGAAAAGAAAAGAAAGAAAGAAGGAATAAAGGAAGGAAGGAAGGAAGGAAAGAAAGAAAGAAACAAACAAACAAATACATACTGAAAAGAAAGAAAGAAAGAAAGAAGTGGAGAGACAAGAAAAAAAGGGACAAAGAGAATGGAACACACACAAAAAAAACAAAGAAGAAGGGACAACACAAGAAATAAGAAGAAAGAAGACAAAGAAAATGGAACAAAGGGAAAAACATGAAACAGAGAGAAAAACAACAAAGAAGAAAGAAAGAAAGAAAGAAAGAATAAAGAAAGAAAGAAAGAAAGAAAGGAAAAGAAAAGAAAGAAAGAAGGAAGGAAGGAAGGAAGGAAAGAAAGAAACAAACAAAGACATAATGAAAAGAAAGAAAGAAAGAAAGAAAGAAAGAAAGAAAAGAAAAAAGAAAAAAGAAAAGAAAGAAAGAAGTGGAGAGACAAGAAAAAAAGGGACAAAGAGAATGGAACACACACACAAAAAAAAACAAAGAAGACGGACAACAAAGAAATAAGAAGAAAGAAGACAAAGAAAATGGAACAAAGGGAAAAACATGAAACAGAGAGAAAAACAACAAAAAAGAAAGAATTAGAGAAGAAAGAAAGAAAGAAAGAAAGAAAGAAAAAAGAAAGAAAAAAGAAAGAAGAGAGAAGAAAGAAAGAAAGAAAGAAAGATAGAAAGAAAGGAAAAGAAAAGAAAGAAGGAATGAAGGAAGGAAGAAAGAAAGAAAGAAAGAAACAAACAAACAAAGACATAATGAAAAGAAAGAAAGAAAAGAAAGAAAGAAAGAAAGAAAGAAAGAAAGAAAGAAAGAAAGAAAAGAAAAGAAAGAAAGAAAGAAAGAAAGAAAGAAAGAAAGAAATCTGACTGTGTTGTTCGTGAAGATTGATGGACGGAAGTCGGTTTGTCCGGACAGAGAGAGTTAAATTTACGACAGGTCGGAAATGGTTCTTGAGGAAAGAGGGATAAACCCAGAGGGAAAAAATAGCCAGCACGGAGGCTTAGAACTTGGTCGAGGGGGAGGGGGAGGGGGTGAGACATTAGTCCGGAAGGAAAATGAGAGGGAGGGGGAGGGTGGGGGAGGGGAAGGATGGGGTGGAGAAAGAGAGAAAAAAAAAACTTGGCTTTCTTGTGTTCTCAGACTGTATTATTCTATGTCACTGGTTGTTTAAGTTTTTGCCTATTTGTTTGGGCGTCATTCTGTTTGTTTAATTAGTTTACCTGCGAGCTCCTTTGATTCAATTAAGTATGTTTGTCTCTTTGGCAAGCTGGGCTTTTCTTTTACCTATTTGAAATAAAAAGTGTTTGTTGACATAATGCAAATCATTCAGACTTTTTTCTTCAAAACTGCAGCGTCGGGAACATTTGGTTATAAAATAACAAACACCACTGCAGCGTTAAGGCTCTGTGTGGAAATGCTTGTGAAGAGAGATAATTATTTGCATCAAGATTGTCTGTGCGTTTTGCTGCCAGTTTTCTGTCTCTCCCTTTGTCTCTGTTTTTCCCTTTCTCTGTGTCTGCCTCTCTCTGCCTGTCTGTCTATCTGTCTATCTATCTGTCTGTCTGTCTGTCTGTCTGTCTGTCTCTCTCAAACAAACAAACAAACAAACAAACAAAGATGAAAATGAATTTCATTTTTCTTAGACTGTTCACTGTACACAGATTGAAGAAATAAATCTATAATTAATCACAACGTTCTGTCTTTTCCTGCTCTGCTTAGAGTAGCCGATAGTGACCTTATACATTTTCTACATCAAGTTTTCCCTACTTCAATAGAAGAAAATAGCATTGATATATTTGTAGGAAATAAGACAGCGTCAGTTGAGTAATGCGCAATAGGTGTGATCATCTTGATTGCTATGTGCATTACTGCTTTTTATGATGGATCAAAATAACAAAGCAGTAGTTTTGGGATACACTAGTTAGCTTCATATGTTTATAATCACTGTGTTTCAAGGTCATTATTCTTTTTTTTTAATTTATCGTCCTCTGATTTGCCTCTTAAAAGCATTGTGCCCAAAGCTGACGTACATTAATTATTTCAGTGTTCAGTTTTCTCTCTCTCTCTCTCTCTCTCTCTCTCTCTCTCTCTCTCTCTCTCTCTCTCTCTCTCTCTCTCTCTCTTTCTCTCTCTCTCTCTCTCTCTCTCTCTCTCTCTCTCTCTCTCTCTCTCTCTCTCTCTCTCTCTCTCTCTCTCTCTCTCTCTCTCTCTCCCTCTCTCTCTCCCTCTGTCTGTCTGTCTGTCTGTCTGTCTGTCTGTCTGTCTGTCTGTCTGTCTGTCTGTCTCTCTCTCTCTCTCTCTCTCTCTCTCTCTCTCTCTCTCTCTCTCTCTCTCTCTCTCTCTCTCTCTCTCTCTCTCTCTCTCTCCCTATATATGGGGTTGGTCACGAGACGCGAAGCGGACAGGGCGTACTTTTTCTGTGAGCTACAGTAAAACTCGTAATTCATACAAAAATGCCAGTTACTGGACTTCCAGCGGCTGTGGAGAGGACCTTAGGCGCCCTGCTGACTGACAATGCAGTCTCCAGCTGGAAAGTGGCAGGAGAAGGGGACAGCGTGGTTTTTGTCTTGCGACTTAAACCAGTGGACACAGCAGTGTCAACCAACATGGCGGATCCAACAGTGAATCGCAGCACACAAGTACAATACTATAGGAAAAAATCCTACTCCCAAACCCGCAGGGATTTGGAACGCGCTCAAAAGCATAAAGAGAAGCAGGCAAGTGTTGTGTGTGAAAGTGACTGTGTCTTCAGTGCCTCGAGTCCACCTGACAAAAGTGTAGAACAGCAGAATGCAGCATGCGCAGATACGCATAGAGTAGACCTACCAACAGCACACACACAGGACATCAACACAAAAACATCAGTTAAGTTGCCATCATCAGTTGATTTAGAACCTCCGTGTATGTCTGATTGTAGTGACTGTGCTGATATGTGTGTTTTGCAGCCTGAGGTGAACGATGATAATATTGTTGGTGCATTCGACAAAGGAAATGTCAAACAGTATGTGGCTAACTCTAACTGATAGATCAGTACAGAAAAGGCTGAGAGACAGACAAAGAAATACACACTTTAGAAAATCTGTCCTACATCATTCAGATGGTGAAGATATTGTGACGTGTGAATCAGATGACATTGTGATCCAGCTCGCATGCCAACCAGACACTGAGCCAGTATGTGTGTACTGGTTTGTCAAACAGCAAGAGAAAAACATGTTAAAAGAGGAACGTGTCAAACTCGCCAGTTTGCGGAATGGGAAGCGAATCCAGAACACACTACACACGGAGACCCTTTCGTGTGCTTCAAGGGACTTGGCGACACTTAGAGAACTATTACATCGCTGTCTTGGCTAGCGTAGGTGGAGGGCCTGTGACAATGACTGGACGAAAGAAAGGCTCGGAATGCCGTAACATATCCGGACTGTAAAGAGTGTCGTGTCTCGATGTACATTACAAATCAATGCTGTGGTTTCCATGGCATGAAATGGTGTTGTGTGTCAGCTTAAAGCAATTATCGTTATCGTTATTCGGCAACCCCCTTCATGTATGGGCCAGTGGCCTTTTTTCATGAATAAACCTTTCGAGTTCGAGTTCGAGTTCTCCCTATATATATTATATATATATATATATATATATATATATATATAATATATATATATATATATATATATATATATATATATATATATATATATATATATATATATATATACGTGTGTGTGTGTGTGTGCGCGCGCGCGGGGGGGGGTGGGGGTGTGGGGGGGTGATAGAAAGTAATGCATTGGCACGCATGCACGCATGCACGCAAACGCTCGTGCGTGCATGCGTGCCAGTGCATTACTTTCTATCCTTTTTTTCTATATTGGTTCAATATTTCCTTCCTTATTCATCTTTATTGCCACAAATCCATCCGTACGGTATATGGAACTAAAACAGAATAAGTGGATGATAACAAGTACAAAAAAATTGCTGTTATTAGTTGTGCCTGTATTGCTTCATTTACTATGTTAGTTTGCGCTTAGATTTTTTCTTTTCTTGTAAATAGCTACAGATGTATCAGTACTGGGTTATTGTTATCTTGTCTGTGTGCTATCAACTGAAAAAAATGCTTGAAATATATAGAACAAAAAAGAGGAAGAAAATTACCAAAGACCTAAATAGATTAGATAAGATGATGCTGATTTCTGTATTCCAAGTAAAAATAAAGAAAAACAAACAACAAGACAACAAAAAAGAAACCCAAAAAAAATCATGTTAAAACGTTGTCCTTTTCTACACCCCACTAAGTCCTTCCGCACGATACAGTGATAATGACGCTAATCAATTAGTCGCCTTATCCCTCGCCTTGTGTTACATTATCTTCATTCCCTGAATAATCATGTCCTTTTTCGGGAAGATGAAGATGAAAATAGCCCGGTCAGTAAAGTCAACGAATCCGTCACTGTAACGACTCCATACAGTCTCGTCATTTAATCGACATAATCAGCTGATCAGGAAACACGCGTCTGTGCAAATTACGAAAATTTGACAACATACAGAAGAACAATTATGACATTTTTTTCGAACAGGACCTAAAAAGAAAAATTGGAGGAAATGAAAAGTGGGTGAAAACTAACGAACATGAAAGAGAAACAAGAGAGGAAACAGTTATTGTGTCCGAAAATAGACAAGGGTACGTAACTTCCAGCCAGGGATTCTGATACTTTCTGTCAGCAAGAGTACTGCTAAGGGATAGGTGTCTTGACTTGACTTCTGCATTGACTCCTTGGGGAGTTTGGGAGCACTGCACCTATCTTTTTCATGTATGGAAATTAACCCGGTGAAGCCCATCCTTCTATAAGTAATAGCGTGCATGCTGGATATATTACATCATATGTATTCCACTTTAAGACACGGCAGATTTATCTGCGTGAAATTTTGGCTGCTCTCTTCAGGAGTGAGCGTCGCCACAACAGCAGCGCCACCTGTATTTTTTGTTCTTTTTCTAACTGCAAAATATATTTGGTTTTCTATAAGAGTGGCTTTTCCTACAGAATTTTCCCAGAGACATCTCTCCTGTTGCCGTAGGTTATTTTGCGTGTAGTAAGTGAGTACTGTACACGGGATCTAGATTTATCGTCTCATCCGAAAAACTAGCACCCAGAACACCAATCAGTCTAGTGGATGGGAGAAAAGTTTCCAACACAAACGGGGATCATATCACCACACACTTGAAAACTGAACTTTTCTTTTTCTAGGCAGGTGGGTTACCTCTAGACTACCGATCCACCAATACATGTATGTGGTTATAAGCAGCCTACTTTTTGTACGAAAGGTAGATGAGGTTTCAACGTAAGCACAAGATGTTCACAAATGTTTGAACACGCGGTATAGGTTAATGGTCTCACCCAAAGGTCAATACCAACTAATACTAATTCTAGGGGAAAATCCCGTTCAACCGCACACATGGTATCGGTTAATGATCTCAGCCGAAACGTCAATACCACTACCAATTCTAGGGAGAAAACCCCTTCGAACTGCATCATTGCAGAGATTCAAACCCGTGTCATTAGTTACTGTCATGAGATTACGAGTTAAATGCTTTAACCATGGGCTTTCTCACAATCCTAAGATGATAGGTACAGGAAATAAACAAAAACATCCCAAACAAGAAAAGTGGCCCTAGGTTGTTTTTACAATATCCATCGCTAGGATGTGCATGCAGTATCAAAGGCACGAGAAAGATGGAGCCTGAACACAGACAGGAAAAGCCATGATAACTTGAAAATGGCAAAGACAATAACAATTAAGAAAAAAACCGATCTGTAGTATCAGTATATTGTTTATTTCATATAAAGAACAGGTTAAATACTTCAGGTCTAAAAAATGTTCAAAGCCCACAGCTCGAATCACCAACGCAATCAGTTTGCAACAGAGCCTGTAGAGGAGTAAAAAGACTCCAAATATCGAAGAAAAGACATATAAAAGGCCACAAGAAGGGGAGACAGCAAAATCAGGCCATCAAAATGACATTCAGTTTTGCCTGCAACAACTGTGGCAGAGACTGCCATGCAAGGATTGTCTGCTGACTCACTCCAGACATTGCTCCAATCAAGCCTGATATGTGCAATGACAGTGCAGCTCTTGTTTCCCGAGACAGAAGGGATCTGCAGCTATTACACCATCAGTGCCTTCCCTCCAGCCAGGGTAGAGGTAATTGCTGGGTGCATGGGAACCAAAGGAAATTGATCAACTCTTTACTAACACACACACACACAAATCACACACACATACACACACACACACACTCACACACACACACACACACACACACACACATACACACACAACACACACACACACACACACACACACACACACACACACACACACACACACACACACACACACACACAGGGGGAAGGAGAGACAGAGAGAGAGAGACAGAAAAAAAGAAACACAGACGGACAGAGAGACAGGTGCTTCCCATCAAAGAAGGAGTCATTTCGGACTTGCCATAAATTTAACTCCTTCAGTCCGGACAAGCCGACCTCCGCACCATCAATCTTCATGAGCCATCGTCTGCTTTTCTCCCTTCTCTCATTTCGTTTTGTTTTTCTTCCATACCCCCGTCTTCTTTTTTTTATTTTTATCTCGTTCACCTCTTTCCCCATTTTCACTGTCCGGTCCCTTTCCCCTTCCATATCTTTCTACCCCCACCTTTCCACCCTTCCACCTTACTTTTCTCCTTGTTGTTTCCAACGGCCAATTTATCATAATTATACGAGATAGAAAATTCAAGTTACTGTTAGCGACCAGCTACCATGGAGCAGTGATTTGCACCTTGGGATACTGACCGAAAGGTCACGGGTTCGAAGGTTCAAATCATATACAAGTCGTTGAAATGTCTTGCACTCCAGCCAGCTCCTAGCCAGAAGGAGTTTGCTACGAGTTCGGTGGGAAGACTGAGATCACACCGTTAGGCTGACATTGATTGGAATGACACCTTAAAAGTTAGCAATGCCGCTAAAAATACTAAAACTAATTTTTAAAAATCACATTCTAAAAACTACATTTTTAAACTTTTACAAAGCTTTGAGGGAAAATGTTATCAAAGATTCACCTTCACATAAAGACAAAAAAAATAAATATCAACTACACGTCTCGGTACTTTTTTAATTTTTTTTATCTATAACCTATTTATGTTCTCAGACAAAAAGTTCAAACCACGAGTTCCCACTGCCAATGCAGTGTACCTAGGGAAAAGTTCTTGGAATCTCCCCAAAAGTGAATACTGACTCCAAGGCCAGATTCTATACTGATGTCCTGGAAATCCAATTGGTGTTGAGGGGTCCACCAACGCGCTCCATCATAGGTTTTTGATGATGTCCAGAGCCTGGTTTACCCATTGCTTTGTCTTTGAGGTCGAGATAGCTCAGTGGTCAGAGCACTCGCTATCCCCAATCTAGGTTAAACAGCATCGAGTGTGGTTACCAAAGTGGATGGGTGACCGTTTGTGCGCCTTGGCTTCAGTACAGTCCTCCCAGTTTACCCAGCTAGAAATGGGTACTTGTTCTCCTTGGGGTCAGGGAAGGTAAAGTAGCGAGGGAGAGGAGGTAGGCGCCGCCCTCAAAATGCTGGCCTCTTGAGAAACTGAGGTCTCTGACGCCTCGCTCCTCTATGATCATATAGATAATGAGACACCTTTACCTTTGCCTCTGTCTTTGCTTAGGGTGCACTTTAGTATTGAATAAGATTTTTTATGTCTATGTAAACTGGACATTTGGATAGTCTAAAGAGTGATCATGATTGTTTTGTTTCAGTTTTTAGAATAGGCTGCGGGGTTTAGTTTAGTTTTTGTATTGATAATGCCACTCAATGTTATTTGGGAAAAATAGCTTCTGTCAGTCTATCTGCCTGCTGTCTGTCCTGTCTGTCTGTCTGTCTGTCGTCTGTCTGTCTGTCTGTCTGTCTGTCCTGTCTCTCTCTCTCTCTCCTCCTCTCTCTCTCTCTCCTCTCTCTCTCTCTCTCTCTCTCTCTCTCTCTCTCTCTCTCTCTCTCTTCTCTCTCTGTCTGTCTGTCTGTCCTGTCTGTCTGTCTGTCTGTCTGTCTGTCTGTCTGTCTGTCTGTCTGTCTGTCTGTCTGTCTTCTCTCTCTCTCTCTCTCTCTTCTCTCTCTCTCTCTCTCTCTCTCTCTCTCTCTCTCTCTCTCTCTCTCTCTCTCTCTCTCTCTCTCTCTCTCTCAATACATTCTTAGATGGTGTGTGGTGTGTGTGTGCGTCCGTGTGTGTGTTGTGTGTGTGTGTCTGTCTGTCTGTATTGTGTGTGTGTTTGTGCGTCTCTCTAAGTTTCCTATCAACGTATTCTACTGCTAGATGATATACGTCTACAAGACAAAAGTGCTGAGGCAGGCCTAATAATATTTCCTGTAAGTAGACACCAAAATTTCCGTAACTTTTTGTGTCATAAGTCTTTGAATTCTTTGCAATGAATTTGAGAACTTATAATTACTGTGCCACGGTTTTGTCACGCTGATAATTAAATGAAGAGAAAAGTATATGCATTTAACACAAAAACTACACAAACATGACTAAACCCGGTCAACATTCTTTGTATTACACAAATAAATTTTGCTTAAAAGCAAAATCTTTTAAAAAAAAAAAAAAAAAAAGCAAATCTAAGCAAATCTAAAAGAAATACAAAAAACATGGAACAAATAATCTGAGTTCCAAAGAATGAAAAATTACAAATGAACACGATTCCAATTAGACTATTTTGCTACCATCTTCAAAGATTCTCAAACGAAAAGTCCAAACCAGATATGACCATTCTTCAAAACAATGAAATACTAAGACAGAGATTTGAATCAGCCTTCAAAATCAGTGATGAAAGCCTGGGCATTTGATTGATCGTCACTGATCTAGATTCTCACCATTTTGCACATGTTCAAGATGCATGAAGTCGTCCTAGATGTCAGCTGTGCGTATCTATGTTATATGAAAATCCCTGTATTGATTTACTGGCTGATAGAGACTTCGTTCCTCTGAACAATTTTCTTAGCTGGTGTTTTAAGATCTTTTTCCGTCTTGGTTATCTTTCTGGGTAAGGAGTGGAGTTCATGCACATTGTTTTACCTTCTCTTTGTCTTGTACTCGTTTTTTTTTTTTTTTACCAATCTATAAGTGTCATACAAAGAACAGTATGCTTGTTTTGAGCTTTGCCTGTTTCTTTTTCCCCGTGTGTTGGCCTCTTTCTAGGTCTCTGTTTCTGCCTATCCATCTGTCTGTCTGCTGATCTGTCTGTCTGTATGTTTTTTCTGTCCTGTCTCTGTTTCTTTCTTCTGTCTGTCTGTCTGTCTGTCTGTCTGTCTGTCTGTCTGTATGAATGCTACCTAGTAATCACAGGTTAGTATACTAATATACCCATAATCACCAGACTAGTTCAAGACACCCACTTCATAACCCATTTGAATACAAAACAAGTTAAAACAACTTTTTACTATTCAAAATGAAAACTGGAGCAGTAAGTTCTCATACATTCAAGCTGACAGCAAAATTCAGAATCATCTATGAAAAAAATCAAACACTAAACACATTTTTATTTCTATCTCTGACATGCAAATAGAAGCAAAAAATTATTTGATTCACAAACCACCAAGACCCATGCAACACCCACAACAACTTAAGCTCTACTTTCACAATCTTTTTACAAAACTTTCTCCACAACATCCAAGACAGTTCTTTGAAGCATGCAAAGAACCACCAGACGAAGATTCAATTGGGCTTAATGGTTAAATCAACACTGCTGGCTGGGAAATCCAATTGGAATCCGTCCTTTGCCAAACGACCTTACTCTATGGGGACTTTCTTGAGGCAGAGAGTCTGGTTTACCCATCGTCAATGTCTGTTGATGGTGCAGTAAGATTTCTGCATTGATTCTGTTGGAGTGAACTGGACATTTCTGTTCGTCTGTAGAACCAGTAATTGCTTTTTTTCCCCCAAGAGAGAGGGGGAGGGAGTTAGAAGGGAGAGAGAAGAATATATATATATATATATATATAGAGAAGAAAAGATATAGAAAGATATATGAATGAATAATAATGAATGATAAGAAACATAATGAAAAATAAATAACATAAGAGAGAGAGAGAGAGGAGAGAGAGAGAGGAGAGAGAGGAGAGAGAGAGAGAGAGAGAGAGAGAGAGAGAGAGAGAGAGAGAGAGAGAAATGAAAAGAGAAACGAAACACTGAACACTGAAAAATTTTATTGTACATCGGCCTTAGGCCACTATACAAAACATGTTTGAGGCAGGGGGAAGGGAAAGAGAGAGAGAGAGAGAGAGAGAGAGAGAGAGAGAGAGAGAGAGAGAGAGAGAGAGAGAGAGAGAGAGAGAGAGAGAGAGAGAGAGAGAGAGAGAGAGAGAGAGAGAGAGAGAGAGGAGAAAAGAGAGAGAGAGGAGAGAGAGGAGAGTGAGAGAGAGAGAGGATGAGAGGTAAAGAAATAGATAGGGAGTGAAAAGAAAGAGAGAAACATAGATCTAAGACAGACAAACAGACAGACAGACAGATAGCTAGGAACTACAAAAACGAAGTTTATTGTTTTATGACCATCTCAATACATTCTCAGACAAAAGGCCCAAACCAGACATGACCATTCCCCAAAATAGAAAATCACAGAACATAGATTCGATATTATTGATCTCACAGTCAAAAATCAATATTGACAGCCTGAAAATTTGGTTGTCCTTCAATAAAGCAGCATCTTAACTCCTGAAGATGTATGTGATCCATGAAGTGCGTCAGCTGTCAAAAGTGCGTACCTATGTTACCTGATATTTTCTATAATAATTGATGGCTGACATGGACTTTATTCCTCTAGTGGACAATTATCTGAGCTGGTGCTTCTGGGTTTTTCCTTTTACCTTTTGTTGGTGGGAGTGTGTGGAGTTCAGGCAATTTTCTATTTCTTTTGCCTGCTATTGTCAAACCTGTACATGTCATAGGAAGAACTGTCTGCTTATCTGTATAATCTCTGTCTATGTGCCTGTGTGCCTGTCTATCTTTCTGTCTGTCTGTTCCTCATGGCAAAACTATGATAAACCAAAACCAAAATCGAACAATAAATATATTTAGATCGATGTCATTGCCAATTAAAATAGACATCAAAATAGCTCAAAGAACCCATTTTAAAAAACACAAACACCAAAGCAACACCAACAAAAACTCAATCTGCACTTTTACAACCTTTTTACAAAACTTTCCACACAGCAATCCTAGACATTGTTTAAAATAATGCCTAGTACCACCAGACGGAGATTCATTTGGGCTTAATGGTTAAATCAACACTGCTGGCTGGAAAATCAATTGGAATCCTTCCATTTGCCAAACGACCTTACTCTATGGGGACTTTCCTAAGGCAGAGAGTCTGGTTTACCCATCGTCTGAGTCTGTTGATGGTGCAGTAAGATTTCTCTAATGATTTTGTCAGAGTGAACTGGACTTTTTTTTTCGTGTACAGAACTAGTATTCCCTTCCCCCACTGCTTATTCACTCAAGTGTTGGTCTTTGGTTTTCCACGGATTATTCTCAAGGATGGCATTTAAGTTTTCTGGAATACAAGAGAGAGAGAGCAAGAGAGAGAGAGAGAGAGAGAGAGAGAGAGAGAGAGAGAGAGAGAGAGAGAGAGAGAGAGAGAGAGAGAGAGAGAGAGAGAGAGAGGAAGAGAGAGAGAGAGAGAGAGAGAGGAGAGAGAGAGAGAGAGAGAGAGAAGGCAAGGCAAGGCAAGGCAAGGCAAGGCAAGGCAAGCAAGGCAAGGCAAGGCAAATTATTTTATTCGAGGATAATAGATAAGCACTCGTGTGCTTTTTTACATCCAGTCCCCACCCTTTTCAGGGATAACATCAAGATAAAAATAAATCTCTAACTGCACAACAGCAATAATAATGATCCAGATACCAAGAATAAGAGCAAGAAACCATTTCAAGTATCAAACAGCATGCAAAATATAGGACAGAGATACAATAATAAGGTAATGATATAAAAAGACACACATTCAGAAACGAAAACAGTAAGACTCAATGATGATTTTGATTTGGAAGAAAAAAAAAGAAGCAAATATAAGAATTTGATGAGGTAAATGACTGAAAACATCAATCCACACCATCTATCAACAAAATAAATCATATAAGATATAACATTTTGATAAATTGGGTAGTGATTCCAGACAGACAGACAGACAGACAGAACAGACAGACAGACAGACAGACAGACAGACACACACCACACACACACACACACACACACACACACACACACACACACACACACACACACACACATTTTTCAGGTTCTCGTGCATGTTATCAATAACTTAATCTAAGGGAAATATCATATGCCTTGAATTCTAAATCTCGTGCATGTCATCAATAACTTGAATCTAAGGGAAATAATCATATGCCTTGAATTCTAAATAAAATCGTATAACGAAACATAAGAGTAATCCATCCACTATAATGCACATATTCATATACTATAATATACTATATATACTATATACTATAATATGTGCCTTCTTCAAGACCACTGTTGGGGTCCGCCAGGGCTGCCTTCTCTCACCTGTACTCTTCAACCTCTTCCTCGAAAACATCATGACAGAGACACTGCAAAACCACCACACTTCCATCTCCATTGGTGGAAGACCCCTTTGCAATCTCAGATTTGCAGATGACATTGACCTCATGGGCAGCAGCAAACAAGAACTGCAAATCCTCACAGACAGTTTAACAGATCGAGCGAGCGCATACGGCATGAAGGTCAGTACAGAGAAATCGAAGATCATGGTCAACAGCGCGAGCAATGACAGCACGGAAATAAAGATGAATGGAGAAATATTGGAAGAGGCGAGCCAATTCAAATACTTAGGCTCCATCCTAACAAAAGATGGCACGTCAAACAATGAAGTGAAAGCTCGCATTGCAACAGCAACATCTGCTCTAGTCAGACTCGAGAGGATCATCAGAAGCAACAACATCAGTTTCTGCACCAAATACCACCTCTACAAATCCCTCGTGATATCTATCCTCCTATATGGCTGTGAATCATGGACTCTGACAGCAGAGTTAGAGAGGAGAATCCAAGCATTCGAAAACAAGTGCCACAGAAGACTCCTCAAAATATCATACAAAGAACACAAGACCAATAAATATGTGAAAGAAGAAATCAAAAAGCGTGTGGGCCCCCAAGAGCCTTTGCTCTCCACCATAAAGAGGAGAAAGCTGATGTGGTTTGGTCACACCACAAGACACAACACCCTAGCAAAAACCATCTTGCAAGGAACAGTCGAGGGCAAGAGAAGAAGAGGCCGCCAAAAGAAATCATGGGTTGACAACATCAAAGACTGGACTGCCCAACCCCTGCAACACCTCCTACTAGCCACACAGGATCGTGAAGCATGGAAAAAGATCTCCGTTGCGTCTTCTCTCATGTCCCCCCTACGTCCTTTGGGACATGGGACTGAGTGAGTGAGAGTGAGTGATAATACCTAAATCAATTTTATGATAATAATCATAAGAGAGGAGAGAGGAGAGAGAGAGAGAGAGAGAGAGAGAGAGAGAGAGAGAGAGAGAGAGAGAGAGAGAGAGAGAGAGAGAGAGAGAGAGAGAGAGAGAGAACACTGAACACTGAACACTGAAATGGTTTAATGGTACCTTGGCCTTGGACCACAATACACCAGGTGAGGGGGGCAGGGGTGTGAGTGTAATGCAAAATGAAAGCATTGATAGATTTATCACTTACTATGGCAGTAAAAAATGGAGAAAAAAAAATGAAAGCATGGATAAATTTCACACCTACTATACAATGAAAAATCAGATCATGGATACATCTCCTACATATAGCAATGAAAAATGACAGCAATATCATAGTTCACACAGACCACTGCAATGCAAAATTAAATCATGAATAGATTTCTCACCGAGAGAGAGAGAGAGAGAGAGAGAGAGAGAGAGAGAGAGAGAGAGAGAGAGAGAGAGAGAGAAGAGAGAGGAGAGAGAGAGAGAGAGAGAGAGAAGAGAGAATCAGACAGATAGACAGACAGACAGACAGACAGACAGAGACAGACACAGAGACAGACAGAGACACAGAGAGACAGAGTGAGAGTAGAGACACAGACAGACAGTAAGATTCCTATCTTACAAACAGGCAACGGTGTGTTTCAATAACTACATCAACATCCAAACTAAAAACCATTCATTATGGAATACCACAGGGATCCATATTGGGACCAATTCTCTTCTCATTATACATAAATGACCTTCCTCTACATATCAATTCCAAATGTGAACTATTTGCTGATGACACAAACATACATACGAGCCATAACAACATTGATTATCTTACAACCATACTACAAAAAAGGGCTGACGAACTTGTCAAATGGACAGAACAAAACCACATGTCTATTCATCCCCCAAAAACAAAATGCATGCTTATCACCACCAGACAAAAGCGACCAAATGTATCACATAAACTGTTTAAAATTTACATTAAAAAGGAAGCAATTGAACAAACCTCTCACCACAAAGTCCTAGGAGTGACAATCGATGAAAATCTCAGCTGGTTCTACCACATATCTCATCTATGCAAATATTTGTCCCAAAAAGTCTACCAGTTGACTAAAATCAAACATTTTCTTGACTTCCATTCAAGGAAACTATTCTTTCAAGCTTATATACAATCCTCAATAGACTATGCAGCAACCCTGTGGGATTCTGCCAGTGCAAATACCATGAAACCGTTACTTAGTCTGTATAAACGTGGTCTTAAACTGGTCCTTTTGAAGAAAACAACCTTGCTAGAAGTAGACTATACTCAGTTAAATATTCCCCCCTACACCAACGACTAAAATATAACAAAGGCATCATGATGTTTAAGATAATGACAGGAAATGTCCCCACATCCTTAAAAGATAAATTCCCAATAAATCATTCCAGAAGTATTGAAAAGCCAAGTGTCCGAATCCCAAGAATAGACCTGTTTAAATCTAGTTTACTATACTCAGGCCCTACACTGTGGAACTCCCTTCTTGATTCAATTAAACAGCGCCAATCATTAACGACCTTCAAAAATTACCTTCTAAACCACTTGATGCATTAAAAACAACAAACCACACTCCCCTCTCCCCCCCTCTCTACCACTGTGTGTGTGCATGGGTGTGGATGTGTGTATGTGTGTAATTATTATCTGTGTGTCTGTATGTCTGTGTGTGAGAGTATGTTTTCTTTTGAAATCATTATCCAATTTCTAAAAATGTTTTGCTAATTCTATAAACAACTGGAATGTGTTTTTTTATTATTTTTTAAAATTATTTATTTATTCATTTAATTGTTTTTTCTTGTTGTTGGGTTTTTTTTGTTGTTTTTTATAGTATTCTCCCCCGCCCCCTTCAAATAAGAATATCATTTATTTTTTCCCCTTTTATCCAAATGTATGATTTAAATGACTTGTATAACTTTAGACATATGGACGTAGACTGATGTTTCAGTTGTTTATTATAATGTTCTCCTGCTGGCTCCTGCTGGCTCTTTGTTTATTAGCGGTTTTTTGTTGTTGTTGTTGTTGTTGTTGTTGTTGTTTGGGGGGGTGTTTTTGTTTGTTTGTTTGTTTGTTTGTTTGTTTGGGTTTTTGTTGTTGTTGTTGTTGTTGTTGTTGTTGTTGTTGTTTTGTTTGTTTGTTTGTTTTGTTCTGTTTTTTTTTCGTTTCTTTTCTTTTTCTTTAATAATCCAAATTATTTTATTGTGACTTCTGATTTTCTCTTCTGAATGAGTGCACCTTTCTCACCTTATTATATGTAGTGTACTGTCGCATTTCGCTTACCTTATTAATGCAGTGTACTTATTTCTGTATGTTGTTTGGTACTGCGTATAGTTTTATTGTTTAATATCTTTTATTTTGATGTTATCCCTGAAAAGGGCGGGGACTGGATGTAAAAAAGCACATGTGTGCTTATCTATTATCCTCGAATAAAAGAATTTGCCTTGCCTTGCCTTGCCTTGCCTTGCCTTGCCTTGCCTTGCCTCTCTCTCTCTCTCTCTCTCTCTCTCTCTCTCTCTCTCTCTCTCTCTCTCTCTCTCTCTCTCTCTCTCTCTCTCTCTCTCTCTCTCTCTCTCTCTCTCTCTCTCTCTGTATGTGTGTGTGTGTATGTGTGTGTGTATGTGTGTGTGCGCGTGTGTGCGCGTGTGTGAGGTTGTGGATTGGTGTATGTTTGTGTGTGTATGTGTGTGTGAGTGTGTGTGTGTGTGTGTGTGTTGTGTGTCTGTGTGTGTGTGTGTCTATGTGTGTGTGTGTGTGTGAGTGTGTGTGAGTGTATGTAAAACATTATCCGATTGATAAAAATGTTATGCCTATTCTTTTGAAACATCTAGGATGTTTTATGTAAAAAAAATTCTTATCTTATTTATATTTTTATTGGTAGTATGTCTCCCCCCCCCCCTCCAATAAGGATATTAGTTTTTTAAAATTCCCCTTTTATCGAAATGTATGATTTATATCACATGTATAACTTTTGACAGATGGTGGTGGATTGATGTTTTTTTGAGTTGTTGATTTTAATTTTGTTCTCTTGTTTGCTCTTTATCTAATAACACTTTTCTTTTCTTCCATAATCAATATCTTTTTATTGTGACTTCAGAATTTTGTCTTCTGAGCGAGTGCATTTTTTATTACCTTATCATATATAGTGTCCTTTTTCTTGTGTGTTGTTTGGTACTGCGTAACGTTTTATTATTTAGTATCTTTTCAACTTGATGTATCCCTCAAAAGGGCGGGGACTGGATGTAAAAAAAACCACACGAGTGCTTATCTATCATCCTCGAATAAAAGACTTTGCCTTGCCTTGCCTTGCCTTGCCTTGCCTTGCCTTGCCTTGCCTTGCCTTGCCTTGCCTTGCTTGCCTTGCCTTGCCTTGTATCTCTCTCTCTCTCTCTCTCTCTCTCTCTCTCTCTCTCTCTCTCTCTCTCTCTCTCTCTCTCTCTCTCTCTCTCTCTCTCTCTCTCTCTCTCTCTCAGTTCTGTCCATTTTGTAAAACAAAGTTTGAAAATGAAGCCCATTTTTTTGTTCGAATGTTCAATGTATTCAGATCTAAGGAATAAGTTTTTGACTGAATGTATCAAAATACCGTTGTCAGGTTTACTTACAGCATCAAATAGGGAACGAAGTCATTATCTATCCAGATATATTTTTCATTCTATTAATAGAAGGAAGGGATTCTTATGTCAGAATATCATTTAGTGATGGGTGTGTTAAAGATTTGTATTTACAAGTACGAAAGTATTGAAATGTATTTTGACTGATACTGAGTGTGGTGTCTGCTAACTAAAATGTGGCGCTCCACCACGAAATGAGTCGCTTAGCACATTACCCAATTTTGCGCTAGGAGCCTTTAAAGGCAGGTGGGGGTCAAGCTGTCAATTTTGAGATTTTGATTGATTATTAAACTAGATCTGTTTATTTATCTTATAATGAAATATCAAGGCATAATTTTTATTCCTTTTGCTTTTAATGTGTTTTGAAAATACCAAAGCACTCATTCTGACAACCTGTTACTAAAATAAACTTGCCCGTTTCTCATTTTGTCACATCCTGCAGTCTATCATTTCAATTTGTAATAATGTTGCACAGAATTGTCCGATTTTCAATCTGTTTTTTGTATTTGATAGCCACTTTATTGGACATTAATAACACGTCAATAACTAAAAATTGACTTTATTTGCACTCCGTCTCATTATGTGGTGGTGCGTCACAAATAGCCATGCAGTGATAGCCAGTGCATTCATGAGCTTCAAAGAATCGGTTGCTTTTCATTTTTGATCACATTTTGCATACCAATACACTGGTTTTCCTCTTTCCCCCCAAACTTCGTGTATTGTGGCCAAATGCCAATGTACAAATTAAAACTGTTCAGTGTTCAGTGTTCTCTTCCAAATAAGATTTATTGACCTGGACACGGCCAAGGATTGTCCCTCAAACTATTCAAAAGCTTGTGAAGAAAAAAAAGATTGTGTAAAAAAATCAAGAAAACAGAAGGCTTTCTGCACGAAATAGAAATTATATGCCATTAAACACCATCACACATATTGTTCTTTTTTGTGGAGTGGATTTCCTTTTAGACATAAATCTTTTTATTAAAGACCCCCCCCCCCCCCCCCCAACAAAAAAAGAAAAGAAAAAAGAAAAAGAAAGCCATTTCATGTATGTAAACCCATTCCAATGGTGTTTATGATTTTTTCAGTGTCTGTAAGCTTTCCTTCCACCCCCTACCTTTGCCCATCTAGAACTTATTCTAGTTTTATCTTCCTTTACAGAAGACCAGACACACTAAAGTGTAAGGGTGTGCGTGTGTTTGTGTGTGTGTGTGTGTGTGTGTGTGTGTGTGTGTGTGTGTGTGTGTGTGTGTGTGTGTGTGTGTGTGTGTGTGTGTCTGTGTGTGTCTGTGTGTGTCTGTGTGTGTCTGTGCGTGTGCGTTTGTGTGTGTGTGTGGTAGGTGTGACTATTTGTGTAGTGTGTTTTCACGCACGCGCATGTTTGTGTGTGTGTGTATTTATTTCTTATTTATTTATTCTTTTACATCGAAGACAATGGATTAAGCACTCATGTGCTTTTTTTTTGTACATCCAGTCCACATGTGAAAGCAGTTTTGTAAATCTTGTCATCTGTTCCCACTGGTACACGATGACCTACTCTTCGAAAAGCAGAACAGGATTTAACGTGTGCGCAAGATGTTCTGCGTGCGTTCGCACACGTGCCTCGTTTTATAGTCTCATCGAAGGATGTTTGCGTGTGTGCGCACATGTGTGTGCACACTTGCCTTTGTTTTTGTTTTATGTCAGAACAAGCAGGTGGGAGTCATGCCCTTGAGGTATTCTGCATCCTTTGCCTTAATTCATCTGGTAATTTTGTTTGTAATCATGAAGGCCACCTTTGATGTCTGCTATGCCATTACCATTTTCGTTACTATTGTTGTTGCTCTTATCTTGCTGTTGCAGCTGCTCCTTTTACAGTTACTGCTATCAAAATCTTTCAAGGCTGAAACTGATGGATTCCAACTGCAATACTGGACATACAACACTGGGTTGACAACTTAACCTGAATGGTATTGTTACTCTTGTGCACACTGCATGCATATTGGAAATGCACGTGTAAAAAGTCTGATAACAATACAAAAAGAAACTAAACATGGGTCTTCAACAAAGTGACAGTGCCATAAATAGGAAAGCCTGTGTGAATGTTTAAGACAACGAAAATTCCTTGCTACTTGACAAATGCCATTAACTGACTAGCAAACCCAAAGAACGCAAAGGAGAGCAGCTAATTTACGTTCCAAACAATGCAATATCGAAATTAGCAGGACATACAAAAGCAAAGCTGACAGTTTCATTACCATTTCAGTAACTTCTCACTCAACAACGTCAAACAATTTTTGACCACTCTCCAAACAAAGAGTCAGAGGGAGAAGATTCAGTATTGATCCGGCCATCAAAATCAACATTGCCGTGAAATCCTTTTGATCTTCATTAGTCTGGCATCTCACTCCATTGCAGATGTCCCGACTTTGCTTATCTAAGTTATTTGAAAATTTCTCAATTGATTGACTCCCTGGCATATACTTTATTCTTCAGGACAATTATTTGAACTGGTGCTTTGGGTTTTTCCTTCTTTTTTTGGTGGGGAGCATGAAGTTCAGGACTTTTTCATCTTCTCTTTGTATTTTGCTTTTTGTTATCAGATCTGTAAATGTCATGGAAAGAATAATCTGCTTACTTTGTTGGAGCTCTATTTATCTGCAGGTAAGTCTGACTTAGGATGGCTCAGTTGTCAGAGCACTTGCTATCCCCGAGCTAATGTTAAGCAGCATCAAGCTTGGTTACCAAGTTGATGGATGACCATTTGCGTACCTTGGCTTCAGTACAGTACCCCAGTTCATCCAGATGTTAAGGGGTTTCTGCTCTGTTTAAGATCAGGGAAGGTAAAGCAGTGAGGGAGAGCAGATGAGCACCACCCTCAAAATGCTGGTCCCTGAAAAAGTGAGGTCTCTAAAGCCTTGCTCCATTAAGACAACATAGGTTATGGAACACCTTTACATGTCACCTTTATGTCTGACTCTCTGTCTCTCTGTCTCTCTGTCTCTGTCTCTGTCTCTCTCTGCATTTCAAATCTTCAAAACATCACAGAGTCTCCCTGTATCTCCCTTCCAAATACTACCTGGTAATCACTTGTTATTGTCCTAATGTGCCCATACCTGATAAAACACCCAGTGAAAACCAAAACGCTCAAAATGCAGAACTTGTAAAACCTTTTTCTCTTTATATCCATTCAAGGTAAAACCAAGAACAGTAAACAGTCATATATTTAGTCTGACAGCACGATCATAATTGTCTAATGACAGAATCATACAAATGGAATATCAGGATTAGTATCTCTGACATTTCAATTAAAAAAACATACATCAACACAACTCAAAGAACCCATTCTTTCGCAAACCACAAAGACCCAAGCAACACAAATAAAATCTCAATCTGCACTTTTACAATCTTTTTACAAAACTTTCCACACAGCAATCCTAGACATTTCTTTGAAGCAAACGGAATACCTCCAGACAGAGATTCAATTTGGGCTTAATGGTTAAATCAACACTGCTGGCTGAGAAATCCTATTGGAATCCGTCCACTTTCCAAATGACCTTACTCTATGGGGACTTTCCGTGAGGCAGAGAGTCTGGTTTTACCCATCGTCAAAATCTGCTGATAGTGCAGTAAGATTTCTACAGGGATTTTGTTGGACTAAACTGAACAATTTTTTTAATCTACAGAACCAGTGATGAGTACCCTTTTTCTCCCAAGAGATGCACAGAGAGAGAGACAGAGACACAGAGAGAGAGAGTAGGAGAGAGGGAGGGAGGGAGAGATAGAGAGAGAGAGAGAGAGAGACAGACAGACAGACAGACAGACAGACAGACAGACAGACAGACAGACAGACAGACAGACAGACAGAGACAGAGACAGAGACAGAAAGAGAAGATAAGAACACACAGAGAGACAGACATACAGATACAAGTACACACAAAACAAAGTTTACTGTTTCATTACCATATCAATAGCTTCTCAGACAGAAAGCCCAAATTAGAAATTACTGTTCTTCAAAACAAAAAATAACGTGACAAACCATCAATATTGATTCAAGCACTCAAATCAATACTGACTGCTTGAAAACTAAATCAGTCTTTACCCCATTGCAGATGTTTATTATGTCAATACAGATGTTCATGATGCACGAGGTCATGTTAGCTGTCAGCTGTGCTTATGTATGTGTTCTGAAAATCCATGCTTTGATTTACTGGCTCCACTCCCATGTGGGGACACCAAGGGGCCTGTCAATATAAATAGCATACCCACCTTCTAGATATCCTGTGCTAGTGGCTCCATCTTTTCTAACCCTTTCTGTATTGTTCCTTTTCTTCCTTTAACCTTCTTGTCTACTTTCTGCCTTCATAGTCCATTCTTCTGTCTTTTTTCCAGAAAGTCTTCAAAGATAACAATCTCTTCTTTCCTGAAGTCAAAATGCACTGAGCCTGATTTGTCATGTGCTTGACATGAGTGCAATGCATTTTTGCTCATATGATAGACAACTGTACTGCTGTTGCTGTCTGAGGGCTGGACAAAGGACTTTTACCGGCCGCCTTGGTGCAGTGGTTAGCGCCGTGGATTTCGGACTGGAAGATCATGGGTTTGAGTCCCGTAAGTCATAGAGATTTTTCGGACTCCGACCGGCTCCTACCCAGAGTGAGTGTGCTGTGGGCTCAGTGGGGAGACTGGGACCACACAGTCGAGCTTCATCCACTTTACGATGCAAATTTGAGTGTTGCTCTAATTACCTGACCAATACTGCAGGTGTCTGTACCTCTCGGGTCCTGTTGATGCCAGGATATGTTATGACAGTAAGTATAGAGTACAACCCTGTCAAGTAGTCTCAAAGCGGATGCACTTCCACAGCAGCATCATTGCATCATCCCCATCATTATTGATCATCATGCAATAATAAAAAATTGCCTCTGATTTGGTGGCTCCCATTGCACTGGTCTCATGGTGACCTCAGATTCAGTTTCCCCATATGCTTTTGTGCCTGTGATGAGTTTGTGTCAAAGCATTTGGGGTTGCAGATTCGCGGGGAGACGGTCGTTGGAGGGACATTGTGGTGGTTGCCACCTCAGGTGGGTGACTCACTCAGTCTGGCTCTGTGACTGATCTAATACTGTCGTTAGTAGGGGGCTTAGTAGGTGGTGTTCTGCGTATGTTAGATCAGAACAGGTACCACTGAACATCACCAAAGCGACCCAGCAGAAGTGCAGGGCCCCTCTGGCTGGTGGCCCCATGGCGGCTTAATATTGATGTGCTCCCTGTGGACTGCCGATCCCAAGGATGTGACACAACGAATCAGGGTATGGCTGTGGCGGGGAGATTGAAATGAGCAGCATAGGAACAACAGTACGAGGACGTCACAGATGAGTCAAGGCAGCAAAAAAAAAATGAAGAAGAAGAACTTTTGTGGGGCTTAGTTCACTTTAGTACTCTGGATGATTATCTTAGCTGGTTTGAGGTTTTTCCCATCTTTTTTATCTTTCCTTTGTGGCCAGGAGTGTGTTTCAGGCATTTTCTCATTTATGTTGCTTTTTGCTTGTTGTCAAACCTTTCAATGTCATAGAAAGAAGAGCATATTTTATTTTTGTTTTGTGATGTGTCTATCTTTCTGTGTGTGTGTGGTGTGTGTGTGTGTGTGTGTGTGTGTGTGTGTGTGTGTGTGTGTGTGTGTGTGTGTGTTTGTATGTGTGTGTGTGAGTGTGTGTGAGTGTGTGTGAGTGTGTGTGTGTGTGTGTGTGTGTGTGTGTGTGTGTGTGTGTGTGTGTGTGTGTGTGTGTGTGTGTGTGTGTGTGTGTGTGAGTGTATGTGTGTTGGTTTTTCTTTCTTTTTATTTATTTCTATCTCTTCATTTTCCTCTCAAGATGCGACCTAACTATCACATATTAATATACTAATGTAGAAATGTATAACATACAGGTTTAAAATACTTACGGACAAAAAACCCTTTGCATGCAATATTACTGAAAACAGTTTGTCTTTACTTTCACTTTGAAAACTAAAACAGTCATCTTTCATACAATCAGAATGACAGCAAAATCATAAAAAAGACAAAATGCAGCAATAAACATATTTAGATTAATGTCTCTGCCAATTAAACCAGACATCAAAATAACTCAAAGAATCCCTTTCCCTCACAAAGGACAAAGACCCAAGTAACACCCCACAAAAACTCAATCTCCACTTTTACAACCTTTTTACAAAACTTTCCACACAACGACCCCAGACATTCCTTTCATGCATGCAGGGTACCCCCAGGCGGAGATTCAATTTGGGCTTAATGGTTAAATCAACACTGCTGGCTGGGAAATCCAATTGGAATCCGTCCGTTTGCCAAACGACCTTACTCTATGGGGACTTTCCTAAGGCAGAGAGTCTGGTTTACCTATCGTCAAAGTCTGCTGATGGTGCAGTAAGATTTCTACAGTGATTTTGTTGGAGTGAACTGGACATTTTTGTTTGCCTGTAGAGCTAGTAATGACCTGCTTTTTCCCCAGAGAGTGAGTGAGAGGTGAGAAGAAGAAGAAAGAAGAAGAAGAAGAAGAAGAAGAAGAAGAAGAAGAAGAAGAAGAAAGAAGAAGAAGAAGAAGAAAAAGAAGAAAAAGAAGAAGAAGAAGAGAGAGATTTATTTTATTTATATATTTATTCTCTTATATCGAGGATAACAGAATAAGCAACCATGTGCTTTTTTTATCCGGTCCCCGTGTGTATGCAGTTTTTGTAAATATTGTCATCTGTTCCCCCGGCACACGATGGCCTACTCTTACGAAAAGCGGAACAGGATTTTACGTGTGCGCAAGATGTACTGCGTGCGTTCGCACACGGGCCTCGGTTTAAAGTCTCATCCGAAGGACTTTTGGGGGAGAGTGGAGTCAGCATGATGTTAACTCCAGGAAGAAAATTTCCTCGACCGGACTCGAACCCGAACCGGGTCTTCAAATTGCCAGCGCAATGTTTCTGACCACTAGGCTATCCGCCCCCCCCCCCCCCCCCCCCCC
>CM060320.1:57667389-57671868 GCA_030674155.1 Stramonita haemastoma | reverse complement strand
TCACCTCTTCCAATATTTCTCCATTCATCTTTATTTCCGTGCTGTCATTACTCGCGCTGTTGACCATGATCTTCGATTTCTCTGTACTGACCTCCATGCCGTATGCGCTCGCTCGGTCTGTTAGACTGTCTGTGAGGATTTGCAGTTCTTGTTGCTGCTTGTCCATGAGGTCAATGTCATCTGCAAATCTGAGGTTGCAAAGGGGTCTTCCACCAATGGAGATGGAAGTGTGGTGGTTTTGCAGTGTCTCTGTCATGATGTTTTCGAGGAAGAGGTTGAAGAGTACAGGTGAGAGAAGGCAGCCCTGGCGGACTCCAACCGTGGTCTTGAAGAACTCGCCGACGTGGTTGTTCATGAAAACTGCACTTCTTGCATTCTCGTACAGAGCCTTGATGACTTCAATTAGGCAGTTGTCAATGTTGAAGTGCCTGAGTACTTGCCAGAGGCCGTCATGCCATACCCTGTCAAAGGCCTTTTTGAAGTCTATAAAATTGTGGTACAAGTCTTTTTGGTGTTGGAGATGCTTCTCTATCAGAATTCTCAGGTTGAAAATTTGTTCCATTGTGCTGCGTTTTGGTCTAAAGCCCGCTTGTTCTTCTGCCAGGAGTTTTTCTGCTTGGTTTTTCAGTCTGTTGAGGACTACCTGCAGCATGATCTTGCTAGGATGGCTTATGAGACTGATGGTTCTGTAGTTCTGGCATTGCTTGAGGTTTCCTTTCTTTGGCAGGGGTATTACAAGAGACTGTGTCCATTCTTTTGGCCATTCTTTGGTGTCGTGGATCTTCTGACAAAGATCTGTGAATCGCCTTGCTGTTTCATTCCCTCCATTTTTTATGAGTTCAGCTGGGATGTTATCGATTCCAGGGGACTTCCCCTTCTTCAATTGCTTAATAGCTGTGTCTACTTCACACCTTAGTATTGTGGGTCTTTTATCTTGGTGTTCAGGGGGTTTGTTGGAAACTATGTTGGTATCTGGGCGTAGTGGGTAGTTATACAATCCCTCACAGTATTCTGTCCAGCGCTGGAGGATGCATTGTTTTCCGTTAAAAGATTTCCTTCTTTGTCTTCAATAACAGAGGCTTTAGGCTGTGTGGTTTTCGTTAGTGCTTTCAGAGTGTTGTAAGCTGTTTTGCTGTTTCCCTTGGCCATTCCATCTTCGATGTTGTTGCATTGTTCTTCTATCCACGCTTCTTTGGCTTCTCTCATCTTTTTCCTCACTTCTCTGTGGCTATCCATGTACTTGTTGTTGGCTTCTTGACTTGTGAACTTTTGCTTCTTAAGTTCTCTTCTTTTGTCGCAGAGGTCAAGAACCTCATTTGTCACCCAGGGTTGTTCTTTGTTCTGCTTCTGCCTAATGTTTCTTCTGCTGCTGTCGTTAGCACTCTTTGATGTTGTTGGCTAATGTGTTCACATCATTGTCAATGGCTGTGAGTGCGGCGAACTTTCTCCAATGTTGGCTTGGAAGATCTCAACCACTGTTGGGTCTTTGAGTTTTTCCAGGTCGAATCTTATGCGTGGGCTTTTTGGCTGTTGTTTTGCTTTCAATTTCAGTCTGATGGTGGTAAGTACAAGGTCGTGGTCACTGCCAATGTCAGCTCCTGGAATGTCTTGTATTTGCCTTGTTTATGCTGGATTTGAATCTTTGGGTGACAGAATGTAGTCAATTTGATTATGAATCAGACCATTTGGTGAGTGCCAGGTTGATGTTCTAGATGGCTTGTGAGGGTGGAGTGTGTTAGCCAGAGTTAGTTTGTGCTTTTTTGCGAATTCCAGCAGCCGCTGTCCTCTGTCATTTGTTTCTCCCAGTCCAAAGCGTCCTGAGGTTCCTGCCCAGGTGTCATAGGCATCAGGTCCCACCTTAGCATTCCAATCGCCTTCCACAATAAGGATGTCTTTTTGGGCGTTTTTGGAGATGACGTTTTCAAGTTCTTCATAGAATTCTTCTATCTGGTCATCATCGTAGTCAGATGTTGGAGCATACACTTGGATGATGGTGAGATTCTGGGTTTTGCAGAGACTCTGATTGAGATGAGTCTGCTGGATATTGGTGTGCAGTTGATGATGCTTGACACAATCTCTTTCCTGACAATGAAGCCTACTCCGTGTTGGTGTAGTTTCTCATCTCCACTGTACCATATTTTGTGGCCGTCTTGCGTGGTTTGTTTCTCCGAAGCCAGTCCATCTGACTTCTGCAAGCCCTAGGATGTCCCATTTATACCTCTGTAATTCATGTGTGAGTTCCTGTACTCTTCCTGTTTGGTACAGAGTTCTAACATTCCATGTACCAATGGTTACCCCTTTAGCTGGAAGCTTTAGGGTTAGTTCTACTCCAGTGGCACACTTGTCACTCCCACCCTGGAGGCTTGCAGTGGGTAGCGCGGTCGTTGTTGATCCGGGCCTCGACCGATCCGGCATGTGTTTCTGTTTTGCTTTTCTCATCATGTCCTTGCAGTGGGCTTGAGGAAGCTTGTGGCGCCCATCTCCTCTCCAAGACTCCTACTGGTGATTAAGAATGCACCAGCCCCTCACAACGTTTCGCCCGCCAGTAGAAGCGAGAGAGATAACTACAATAACTACATCAACATCCAAACTAAAAACCATTCATTATGGAATACCACAGGGATCCATATTGGGACCAATTCTCTTCTCATTATACATAAATGACCTTCCTCTACATATCAATTCCAAATGTGAACTATTTGCTGATGACACAACCATACATACGAGCCATAACAACATTGATTATCTTACAACCATACTACAAAAAAGCGCTGACGAACTTGTCAAATGGACAGAACAAAACCACATGTCTATTCATCCCCCAAAAACAAAATGCATGCTTATCACCACCAGACAAAAGCGACCAAATGTATCACATAAACTGTTTAAAATTTACATTAAAAAGGAAGCAATTGAACAAACCTCTCACCACAAAGTCCTAGGAGTGACAATCGATGAAAATCTCAGCTGGTTCTACCACATATCTCATCTATGCAAATATTTGTCCCAAAAAGTCTACCAGTTGACTAAAATCAAACATTTTCTTGACTTTCATTCAAGGAAACTATTCTTTCAAGCTTATATACAATCCTCAATAGACTATGCAGCAACCCTGTGGGATTCTGCCAGTGCAAATACCATGAAACCGTTACTTAGTCTGTATAAACGTGGTCTTAAACTGGTCCCTTTGAAGAAAACAACCTTGCTAGAAGTAACTATACTCAGTTAAATATTCTCCCCCTACACCAACGACTAAAATATAACAAAGGCATCATGATGTTTAAGATAATGACAGGAAATGTCCCCACATCCTTAAAAGATAAATTCCCAATAAATCATTCCAGAAGTATTGAAAAGCCAAGTGTCCCAATCCCAAGAATAGACCTGTTTAAATCTAGTTTACTATACTCAGGCCCTACACTGTGGAACTCCCTTCTTGATTCAATTAAACAGCGCCAATCATTAACAACCTTCAAAAATTACCTTCTAAACCACTTGATGCATTAAAAACAACAAACCACACTCCCCCCCTCCCCCCTTCTCTACCACTGTGTGTGTGCATGGGTGTGGATGTGTGTATGTGTGTAATTCTTATCTGTGTGTCTGTATGTCTGTGTGTGAGAGTATGTGAGTATGTGGAAATCATTATCCAATTTCTAAAAATGTTTTGCTAATTCTATAAACAACTGGGATGGGTTGTTGTTTTTTTTAAATTATTTATTTATTTATTTAATAGTTTTTTCTTGTTGTTGGGTTTTTGTTGTTGTTGTTTTTTTATATAGTATTCTCCCCCCCCCCTTCAAATAAGAATATCATTTATTTTTTCCCCCTTTTATCCAAATGTATGATTTAAATGACTTGTATAACTTTAGACATATGGACAGAGACTGATGTTTGAGTTGTTTATTATAATGTTCTCCTGCTGGCTCCTGCTGGCTCTTTGTTTATTAGCGGTTTGTTGTTGTTGTTGTTGTTGTTGTTGTTGTTGTTTGGGGGTGTTTTTTTTTGTTTGTTTGTTTTGTTTGTTTGTTTGGGTTTTTGTTGTTGTTGTTGTTGTTTTGTTTGTTTGTTTGTTTTGTTCTGTTTTTTTTTTCGTTTCTTTTCTTCTTCTTTAATAATGCAAATTATTTTATTGTGACTTCTGGTTTTCTCTTCTGAATGAGTGCACCTTTCTCACCTTATTATATGTAGTGTACTGTCGCATTTCTCTTACCTTGTTAATGCAGTGTACTTATTTCTGTATGTTGTTTGGTACTATGCGTATAGTTTTTATTGTTTAATATCTTTTATTTTGATGTTATCCCTGAAAAGGGCGGGGACTGGATGTAAAAAAGCACATGTGCTTATCTATTATCCTCGAATAAAAGAATTTGCCTTGCCTTGCCTTGCCTTGCCTTGCCTTGCCTTGCCTTGCCTCTCTCTCTCTCTCTCTCTCTCTCTCCTCAATCCTCTCTCTCTCTCTCTCTCTCTCTCTCTCTC
>CM060320.1:57652389-57657389 GCA_030674155.1 Stramonita haemastoma | reverse complement strand
AAATGAGCCACTATTTTCACTACTGATTTTTCTCAAACTTTTGCAAAATGTTGAAATAAAACTTTGCCTCCAGTTCTTCATGAACAGTAGCAGAGTGATAGAGAGAGAAAAAATCAACATTTATTCTGCAGTCAAATTCAACACTGCCAGCCAGGAAATCAATCTAGAATCCACAGCTTTTTCAATTAACTCCAACACAGATTTGTCAAGAATCACAGAGTCTGGGTGTTTTGTCTGCTTTCGTTTACAGTGCATAGAATTACCATAGAAATTTTAGCGGCTGAAAAGGACCTTAAGTCCCACGAGGCTACCATCTGTGAATTGCTTTGTTCTTCGTCTCTGTTGGGGGTAGGTGTTAGCTGGGGTAGATTTTGGGTGCCTGGAATTCTTGTTTTCCTGTAAGTTTATTGTAAATTCTTTGGCTTGTTTGTTTGTGTCGTGTGTGGGTTTTTTTAAATGGTTCCCTTTTTTTCGACTAGTTTTACTTTGCTGCTCTTTCGGCACATACGTCCCTATTTCATTATTATCAATCAAAATGACCCACAAAATGAATACATGAATAAATCAATATAAGTTTCCTTGAAAGTTTTCGATTCCTCAATAAAATCTTTTTAATATGTCTGAATTTTTCTCTTCTTCTTTTCGTCTTCTTGTTCTTCTTGTTCTTCTTCTTCGCAATTCTTCTTCTTCGCAATTCTTCTTATTCTTCGTAATTCTTCTTCTTCTTCACACTTCTTCTTCTTCTTTGCAATTCTTCTTCTTCTTCTTCTTCTTCTTCTTCTTCTTCGCAATTCTTCTTCTTTTTCCCATTCTTCTTCTTCGCAATTCTTCTTCTTCGCAATTCTTCTTCTTCTTCTTCGCATTCTTCTTCTTCGCAATTCTTCTTCTTCTTCGCATTTCTTCTTCTTCGCAATTCTTCTTCTTCTTCTTCTTCTTCTTCTTCTTCTTCCTTCTTCTTCTTCTTCCTTCTTCTTCTTCTTCTTCTTCTTCTTCTTCTTCTTCTTCTTCTTCTTCTTCTTCTCTTCTTCGCTTCTTCTTCTTCCATCTTCTTCTTCTTCTTCTTCTCTTCTTCTTCTTCTTTCTTCTTCTTCTTCTTCTTCTCTTCTTCTTCTTCTTCTTCGCTTCTTCTTCTTCTTCTTCTCTTCTTTCTTCCTCTTCTTCTTCTTCTCTTCTTCTTCTCTTCTCTTCTTCTTCTCTCATTCTCTCTTCTCTTTCTTCTTCCATCTGTCTTTCTCTTCTTCTTTCTCTGTCCTCTCTTCTTCTCTCTCTGTTTTGTCTATCCTGCTTATGTCCTGCCGTTCATTAATTTCCCTAAAATCTGTTTATAGGCTTCGATTCAAATAATGCAAAGGTCATAAATGAGAAGAGATCATAAAACATACAGGAAACAGAAGTGCTGCATAAATAAAACAGATCTGATGTCATCGAGCACCACATTACAGATTATCTTCTTTGCGGAGATGGGAATCCTTTACATGATAAATCATCTCTGTGATCTAAAACAAAACAATACCTTTACCTCAACCAAGCTTATTCCGTTGAAAAATAGCTTTCTTTTTCAGTGTCTGTCAACTTGAACCACAAGTCATCTTTCTTCCATTTGTTTCCCTTTCTCTTTTTTCATCCTGTGTGAAAAACCGGGTGAAGGAAACAACTGTGTGTGTGTGTGTGTGTGTGTGTGTGTGTGTGTGTGTGTGTGTGTGTGTGTGTGTGTGTGTGTGTGTGCGTGCGTGCGTGCGTGGTGCGTGCGTGCGTGTGTGTGGTGTGTGTGTGTTGTGTGTGTGTGTGTGTGTGTGTGTGTGTGTGTGTGTGGTGTGTGTGTTGTGTGTGTGTTTTGTGCTGTGTGCTGTTTGTCGTCATGTCAGTCATGTCAGTCAGTCAGTCAGTCAGTCAGTCAGTCAGTCAGTAGTGTGTCTGTCGTCTGTCTGTCTGTTCTGTCGCATGCATGATGCAGTCAGGATGGATCATATCATGTATGCATGCATCATGCATGCATTCACAGGTGTGTTGTACATGTATTGCATGCTTGAATGGTTGTCTGATGGTATATCTATGGTATGCATGCAATATATGCAGATTATGCTGTGTCATGTATGTGCAAGTTGTATATTGTTTGTCTGTATGTAATTATATAATGAAATATATGAAGATTATGCTCGTGTGCAAGTAATGATATATATATAAGAGAGAAGAAGAGTATTCACACATGCATGGATCCATACATGACATAAACAGTAACACATACAATACACACATACACACATACATAATCATACATACAAATACAACATACATACATCACATACAACATAACATACATACATACATACATACATACATACATACATACATACATAATACAGTGTGTATGTGTGTAGCGTGTGTGTGTGTGTGTGTGTGTGGTGTGTGTGTGTGTGTGTGTGTGTGGTGGGTGTTGCGTGTGAGTGCGTGGTGTGAGCGTGATTGGCTGATTGTGCGTGTGTCTGGAACCCTCTGCATTTGCAAAATTCACCACCCCACATACGTATAAAAAATCTTGCAAGCAATTAATCTATTTTAATTCTAACTAGTCCATTTGCACAAATTAATTCGGTCCGTCCCAACATAACATTTGGGAAAGGTCGTTTGTCGGTTATTTTCTTTGTAATCAAGATGAGTTCTGTGCACAATAACGAGAACTATCACACCCTTATGCTGTGTCAAAAGATTGATATCCTAGCACAAAAACAGTATTAGCTACGTTGATGCTTCTTCTTATGTTGCAGTAACTTCGTGATAATAAAATCATATTCATTGTTCCCTGGCATTCAGTCGCTATATTTTTGATAATCAGTTTGATAATAATTTCTTTCTGAAACCGGGTTTGCTCTGTCCCTCTCCTCCCCTTCCACTAGATTTTGAGTGTTGGACTGGGTGCTAGTTAGTCAGATGTTGTGAGGAACCAAAATCCCACTGTTCCAAGTGGATTTAGTGGATGGAACTGACTCATTGCAACGAAAGGATTGTCCCTGGTAAGATTTTAAAGAAAATCCACTTTTATGAGAAACAAAAACGCACACAAACAGACAAGACAGTTTCAAGTTGTTGGCACAGTAAAAAGTTGGGTTTTTTTAAAGTAAGGTAAAGGTGTCCCATAACCTATGTGGTCGTATGGGAGCGAGGTATCAGAGGTCTCAGCTTCTCAAGGGTCCAGCATATTGAGGGCGGCGCCCATCTCCTCTCCCTTTACCTTCCATGACCCTAAAGAGGGCAGGTATCCATTTACAGCTGGGTGAACTGGGAACTGTACTGAAGCCAAGGTGCGCAAATGGTCACTCATCCGATCGGTAACCACGCTCGATGTTGCTTAACCTTAAGCTTGGGGGAAAGCAAGTGCTCTGACCACTGAGCTATCCCGTCCCCCTTTGACACTGTGCTTGCAGAATTCCCTGTTCATGAGAAAGCAGTTATCTTTTCATGCTGAGAAATCTGCAGGGGCTCTAGTGCAGAGTTTCAGAGTTGCGTACAATTATCGAACTGGTGTCTTTTGTTTTTGCTTTGGTTTGTTTCCAGTTTTTGCAGCCGAAATGGCTCCAATCAAGTGTTTTTGTTTGGATTTTTTGCAAATGCCTGCTTTCCAATACTTCAATTAAAGCTTGGGTCAATTTGTTCCCTCTAAAAATGACTGCACTGCAAAAGAAACAGGTAATGGATAAATATGAAAACGAATCCAATAATCAAATTTGTAAAAATTAGAAGAAAAAAAACCCAGTTGATGAATGGTTCATTTTCACCACGACAGAGAAATGAGAAGCGACGTAGACATCTTTCTTCTGTCTGAAATACAGCAAATTTATCGGTCCTTTAACCTGGCCTGCTTTCTTTGTCATCTGTCATCTGCTTATTTGTCGAATCCCCATCCCCCCACCCCACCCCCCCACCCATCCACCCCTTCCCCTTCTTTTCTTGTACAGCTTGATGTGTTCTGTCTCGTCTGAAATAATTTCGTTGCTTATTCATTTCACTGCCCTGTTTTTTCTTGACCTCTTGAGTGTGGTTGTCACCCGCACCTAGGTCACCCTGACTTTATTCTTCAGGAATGTACTTTATGCTGGATACGTCTGTCTGTCTTATCCATAGCACCGGCCATTACTGGCCTATTGCTTCTAACAGATGGATGGGTTATTATCTGAACGAATGGATGTTCAGCGTGCGTAGAGACATGGAGCGATTACTTACAGTCTCATATGGGAGGATTACAATCAGAACCAATCTTCAGTGAGGTTGAAAATTGTGTCTGCTAGGTGCGACTAAACGGCGGCTGAAATCTCTCCGCCCGCTCTCTCTGACTCCGTCTCTGTCTCTGTTTCTCTGTCTCTGTCTCTGTCTTCCTGTTTTTCTATCTGTCTATCTATCTTTCTGTGTCTCTCTGTCTCTGTCTGTCTATCTCTCTGTCTATCTCTCTGTCTCTGTCTGTCTCTGTCTCTGTCTGTCTGTCTCTGTCTGTCTCTGTCTCTGTCTGTCCCTGTCTCTGTCTGTCTCTAGTCTCTGTCTCTATGTCTCTCTGTCTCTCTGTCTCTCTGTCTCTCTCTGTCTCTCTCTGTCTCTGTCTCTCTCTCACTTTCATTCACTTTCCTTTTCCTCTTCTAAATTACTTGAACACTCGGGTCCATTGCTCTTAATACTGAGCTATTGCGGCTGAAGAATGTGATAGAAAATGTAATTGTATCGTCTTTCTTGAGCCAGCGAGCTTGAGAAAGAGAGCTGTTAAACTAACAAGAGCCTGCCAACCAAAACCAGATATAATGGTAAAATATTTAACTGCTATCTTTTTATTGTCGTTATTTTGTGTTGAGTTTTCGTCTGTTTTAATATAAAACGATGTGTTAAGCATTTTCAACCGAAACAAATTTCACCGTTTACAGTTAACGACTACGTTCGTGTCTTGAGCAAATCAGTGACAAGAATTCCACTTAATGACACCGCACACTGTATTGCTGTTGGGTCACATTTTCAGGGTG
>CM060320.1:57622389-57647389 GCA_030674155.1 Stramonita haemastoma | reverse complement strand
CCAGACTTTTGGGGAAGTAAAATCAGAATAGATATAAACCCCATAAGAAAAGTCCCTTACACCACACACACACACACACACACACACACACACACACACACACACACACACACACACACACACACACACACAAACATGCGCCTGCGTGAAAACACCCCACCCCCACCCCGCAAAACACCACACTGACAGCAAACTTCACCCCTACAAACAAACAAACAAACTGGCACTGACTTTGATGTCACAGCAGGCGATGAGCGGAGTGCGGCCCTGCTCATCCCAGGCGTTCTGGATCTGGCTGCTGGAGGCGGCCAGGATGAAGCGGGTCAGGTGAATCTTGCCCTTGACCACGGCATCAAACAGGTGGTGACTGTCCGTCATGGAAGGTGATTTCTTCACCTTGGAGGAGGCCGCTGGTTGAGACATCGTGCTGCTTGGGGGTCAGCTGGCTACAGGATAAAGGATCCCAATGGCAGGATGTGACGTCAACGAACAGGAAGTGACGATGGTGGTAGTGGTGTTCCAATTGAAGTCATGGGTTTTGAAGTCCTTCTTATTAGTGGTGGGTTTGTGTTTTTTCAGGAAGTCATGGGCGGATCACCTGCAGACGAAAAGGAGAGTTTAGGTAAAATGTGCATAAAAATGTTATTACCATCAGGATTATAGTCGCATTGTGTCATTGTGAAGACAGACATACAGGCAGGCATGCAGACAGACTGTCTGAGTGACTGACTGAAAGATTGATAGACAGACAGAAAGGCAGACAAACCGATGGACAGAAGGGCGTGTGTTATCAAAAAGAGTTTTACAGAATGCTAGATCAGATACCAAAGTCAGAGAACAGATTCGGAATATGTTCAAACTTTCAAAATTAATGCCAGATGCAAACACTGTCTAGAAAGACAGTAGCATACCTAAAGGTATCAAAATCAGATTTATCAATACACAACATATGGCGTCTGTTGCCGTAGGGTAGGAAGCCAGGACAATAAGAAAATGAGAAAGATACCAAATTCATGCAGTCAAATTGTGTTTGTACAGGTGATTCTGTTTGCTAAATGGTCATACAGACGAATAACTCAAAGAATTCTTGAAAATCTCTCAGTACAAAGACACACATTAGCTGAAACATATGCGCAGACGGGACAATGTTATTCATGAAAACGAAAGCACACAAACAAATCTGATGACGACAGCTCTGCAAGATAAAGGTTTAGGGCAGAAAAAAAGAGGCAGATCGCCAACACCCCACACAACCAATATCACTGAGGCTACCGGTCTGAGAGGGCAACGATAGATTGTAGAACTCAGAGAGTAGAGGTGAGAGAGAGAGAGAGAGAGAGAGAGAGAGAGAGAGAGAGAGAGAGAGAGAGAGAGAGAAGAGAGAGAGGAGAGAGAGAGAGAGGAGAGAGAGAGAGAGAGGAGAGATGGGGAACTCTGGTGGCATCATGTGGAGCTTCTAGCGCTGAAAGGGGCGGGCGATGGAGACCAGTGACAACGCCAGTGATGTACACAGCCATAGCAGACATGATAGTGTAGACAGCAGCAACAATCTGAAGGGCGCCACGGCATGATATCTTTCTTCTTAAGTAAATCCCCTGAAAACATCAACTGTCGTAGAAATCAGCGCTTTTAACAATAGAATGCATTTTTAATGACACGAAGTGGGGTTCAGAGCTGAATCCTATGGACATTCAACTGGGAAAAAATCCAAATTTACAACCACATGACAATCCAAGTTTATCGCCAACATCATAAAGAACAATATCAGTCGGCAAAGCTTGATTTTAAAATCCCTGCTTTCCACGCCAAATAACTTTGTATTTCTTAGTCTACTAATTTGTTGTGCGTCATGTTTTTGGGAGGGAAAATAATAATAAATAATAATGTCATTTATACAGCGCTATATCTTGCAAAAACAAATCAAAGCGCTTGCATTCGTCTTATACAACACACAAGCAATCAATGACGATTAATAGTTTTAACAAATGTGACGCTCCACCACATAATGAGACGGAGTGCACATGAGGTCAATTTTTAGTTATTAACATGTTATTAATGTGCAATCAAGTGGCTATCAAATACAAAAAACAGATTGAAAATCGGACAATTCTGAGCAACATTATTACAAATTGAAATGATAGACTGCAGGATGTGACAAAATGAGAAACGGGCAAGTTTATTTTAGTAACAGGTTGTCAGAATGAGGGCTTGGGTATTTTCAAAACACATTTAAAAGCAAAAGAAATAAAAAATTATACCTTGATATTTCATTATAAGATAAATAAACCGATCTAGTTTAATAATCAATCAAAATCACAAAATTGACAACTTGACCCCCACCTGCCTTTAAAGGCTCCTAGCGCAAAATTGGGTAATGTGCTAAGCGACTCATTTCGTGATGGAGCGCCACATTAATCCGAATGTACACACACACGCACGCACACCCGCACACGCACGCACGCACGCGCGCACGCACGCGCACGTACACACTTATAAAGGTTATCACTTTGGCAGGGTAAATGGGGATTACAGATGTTGAAGACAGGGACAGATAGGAGATGGAAACAGAAGGCGAAAATCTCAGGTTTGAAATGAGTGTGTCTTGAGGCTGGATCTAAAAGTGTCATATGTGGGCATTTGCCAAGGGGGAGAGGGAGGTCATTCCAATCAATGGACCAGAAACAGAAAAAGAGCAGCAGCCAATGGTACACAGGTTGAATCTCGGTATTCTTAAGGACGAGGTATCTGCAGCCGAGCGGAGGGAACGAGATGTGTACAAGTGAAGACACTCACAGAGGTAAGAGGGTGCTGTTTTGTGGAGACATTTGTAACAGAGGGTACTGATCTTGTAGTTTACTCTCTGCGGTACAGGCAGCCAGTGGAGAGATTGCAAGAGAGGGGTAACGTGCTCAGATTTTTTCTTTCGGAGAACCAGCCGAGCTGCAGAGTTTTGTATGCGTTGAAGGGAGTGGATAGTTGATGCTGGCAGACCAGCCAAAAGAGAATTGCAATAGTCCAGAGGTGAAAGACTTAAGAGAAGTGACAAGTTTGGATGTTACATCGGTGGACAGGTACTTTTGAATTGCACTAATACGCCGTAGTTGATAGTAGCATGACTGACAGGCCTGGGTGATGAATTTTTGCATGGAGAGTGTGTTGTCAATAATGACTCCAAGATGCTTGATGGCAGTGGATAGAGGGACTAGCATATTGCCAAATTCTGTCGAAGATGTTGTGATGGAAGACAGTTTGTGTTTGGTCCCTACAAGCATAACTTCGGTTTTATATGCGTTTAGTTGTAACTTGTTTTGTGTCATCCAGTTTTTGATATCTTGAAGGAAGTAGGACATATTTCTCAAGAGAGAAGGCAGATTTTCAGGAGTATCACTGCTTAGAATCTGAGAGTCATCTGCATAAAAGTGATGGTTGATCTGATGACGGTTAATGATATTTGACAGTGGAGCAGTATAGAGAGTGAAGAGAACAGGGCCTATAGCAGATCCTTGAGGGACTCCGCATTCTAGTTTGGTTGGTATGGAATGAGTCTTGTTTACTGCAAAAGTTTGAAATCGGTCTGTAAGATATGAACTAAACCATGTGAGGTCAGTGCCTTTAATACCAAAAGTGTTTTTGAGATGGGGAAAGAAGAATTGACTGGTCTATTGTGTCGAATGCTGCAGATAAGTCGAGAAGAGTGAGAAGGAAGATTTTTCCTGAGTCAGAAGCATTTATAGGCGTGTTTAAGGTGTGGATTAGGGTGGTTTCAGTGCTGTGGTTGATGCGGTAGGCACACTGGAACGAGGGTAGGAGACTGTTGGAATGGAGATGGCTGTTGAGTTGTTTCAAAACAACTTTTTCAAGGACTTTAGAGATAAAAGATAGGTTACAGACAGGTCTATAATTCTTCAGAGTGTTAGGGTCGAAATCGTGGTTTTTGAGTAGAGGTATAACTGTTGCAGTTTTGAGAGCTGCTGGAAAACTTCCTGAAAGAAGAGATGAGTTTACAATTTTCGTGATGATTGGTATAAGTTGTGAAGGCACTGAGTGAAAAGAGAAGCAGGTACAGGATCAAGATCACATGATTTTATGGTCATTTCTTTCAAAATTGTCATGATTTCTTTCTTGCTTACTGGATGAAAGGAAACAAGGGCAGAGGTGGGGTGCAGGTTGGAAAGAAGTCTGATCCAGTCTGGAACAAATATTGCAGACTTTGTCAGAGAAGAATGAAAAAAATAGAAGGAAGTTCAGAATGGCTGTAGTTGGTAGGCAGAGGATTTGTCTTTTCAGATCCAAGAAGAGTTGAGGTGAGGGAAAAAAGAGATTTCATGGACGTAACACTGAGCAGAGTAGAAATTTGTCTTTGCAGAGAGGATTAAGGTTTTGACTTTGTTAGTTTGTTTTCGTAATAGCTGTCTGTTAATTTCAGTTTTTATGTTTCGCCACTGTTGCTCTAACTGTCGGCGTTTGCACTTTGCGACCAGAATTTCGTAAGTGTACCTTGTAGAACAGGGCCTGTCAGGCAAAGAAAGCTCAGTAGGAGGTGCGTGCTCATCGGGCAGTTAACTGAGAACATTATTGTCGTGTGTAGAAGGGTTGCAGATCTGGCAGACAGGAAAATGGCCAACACCATGGACACAGTCACTCATCATCACCCTCCCCAAGAAAGAAAATCTTCAGCAGTGCAAGAATTACCGCACAATTAGCCTCATATGCCACCCAAACAAGGTCATGTTGAAGATAATATTAAATCGAAGCCTTAAGCAGAGACCATCATTGCTGAGGAACAAGCAGGTTTCAGAGCAGGGAGTAGTACAACTGAACAGATTTTTAACCTCCAAATACTCTGTGAGCAGTACTTCCAACACCAACAAGACCTCTACCACATATTTATTGATTTTAAGAAGGTATTTAACAGGGTGTGGCATGTAGTTTGTGGGCAACCATAAATTTGTACAGCATCAATGTAAACCTGATCAGAGTCATTAAATTTCTGTACAACAAGGCCAGCAGTGCAGTGTGCTCCAACAGCAACATTGGAGAGTGGTTTTGAACAACAGTTGGAGTATAAGGCATGGTTGTCTACTCTCACCAACTCTTTTCAACATCTTCCTTGAGAAAATCATGGCTGATGCACTGGAACATCATAAATGATCAGTCAGCATTGGTGGCAGAACAATCACAAACCTCCGCTTCGCAGATGACATTGACAGACTAGCAGGATCAGAACAGGAGCTTGCCAGCTTAACAGAACACCTGAACAAGGCCTGTAAAACATACGGCTTGGAAATCAGTGCAGAGAAGACCAAACTGATGACCAATAACGTCAAGGGTATCAGCACTGATATCAGGGTCAATGACCAGAAGCTGGAAACAGTTAACAGCTTCAAGTACTTGGGAGCCGTCGTATCAGACAAGGGGTCCAAGCCAGAGGTAGTATGCAGGATTGCACAGACAATAACAGCACTGTCAAAACTGAACACCTTATAGAAAGATAAATATCTCACTCAAGTCCAAGATCAGACAAATGCGCTCCCTTGTCATATCCACATTCCGGTATGCCTGTGAATTATGGACCCTGACTGCAGAGTTGGAGAGAAGAGTGCAGGTGGTAGAGATATGATGCTTCCGGAGACACCTTGGCATCTCCTACAGAGACCACATAAGCAACAGAATCCAGCAGACCATTGGTCCCTACGAAAATCTTCTATCTATCTATCGTAAAGAAGCGCAAACTTAAATGGTACGGACATGGCACAGGATCAAAAGGACTAGTTGTCGAAGTGGAAGTTGAAGTCACCGAGAATGATAAGTTTCTTGGGAGAGAGGCTGTAGTGATCAAGGAGGGACTGAAACTCTTGATGGTAAACTGAAGATGTTAGATTGTTTTTACGGCTAGAAAGCGGACGGTACAGACAGCAGAAAGTAATATAATGGCCTGGTAAGTTGAGGCTGAGTTCAGAGACTTCAAAAGATTCAGGTGAAAAAAGGAGAGAGGAGCAGAAAAGTCATTTAAACAGCGCAAATAAATAAAGAAAAATGCTATTCTGCACGTCGTGAGCGCTAAAGTACCATTCAAAATACAAATTGTAAATAATGGGCATATCTTATTTAGTGTATACAAAGAGGATGATAATATTTTTCAACTAACACGAGGCCCTTTTTATTTATGGCAGACATACTGATTGATTTCTGATTCAGTGACTGATAGCTTTTCCTGTGGCGAAAACCTGAGGAGCATCTAATTCACTCAACGATCATGCAATCCACGCGCGCGCGCGCATACACACACACATACACCACACACACACACACACACACACACACACACACACACACACACACACACACACACACACACACATACACACACACAAAACACATGTGTGCGCGCGTGCACGCTTTGAGCTCGCTAAAATGTCAACGAATGTCTTTTTCCAGTAAAAGAACACATAAATATATCACACTTTCATAGCACCTATTCCTAATTCACTGAAGAAGCATCATGTCACTTCCATATCTAAAACAAACCTGACTGCATAATTGACATTACCTTCTTGGAGGCAACTGATGCGAACTCTGAACTGTGTTGGAATCCCAAAGTTTCACAGCTGATACACTTGACTTTCAGGGACGCAAAAAAAGCTAGCTAGCATTTCAGGTGAAATTTCTGATCGAGATCTAGTATACAACAGAAAAATAACACATGTAAAGCAAGTGGGTGGGCGACCGTTTGTGCGCCTTGGTTTCAGATCAACCATCAACTAGATCACCCAGCTGTAAATGGGTACCTGCCCTCTTTAGGGACACGGAAGGTAAAGCAGCGAGGAGAGAAGATGGGCGCCGCCCTGAATGTGCTGACCCCTAGAGAAGATGAGGTCTCTAACGTCTCGCTCCCCTACGACCACGTAGATTATGGGACATCTTTACCTTTTATCTAAAGCAATGTTTGCTATAGACAGCTCTCTTGGCAACAACATGATGCTATTCATCCCAAAATTTTGTGGTAAAAGCCTGCGTTTACTGTTTAAGAGATATTCACACGACGAGGACAAACAGGACCCATAGGATCGTACTGAAAGTGTAAGAACGCACTTGTTCCAATGAAAAGGGGGCCTATGTTCAAAAGAAAAGCACGTAACACAGCACCACCACAAAACAATACAAAATGGTACTGTTACAGTAACAAAACATCAATATAAAAACCGAATGAAGTACTAGACGCACGACACAATACAGCACCGTTACAGTACAACACAGTACAAAACAATAAATTTCAAAATACAAAACAAAAAGGACAAGACAATATCATTCACTAAGATACACTACAACACAAAACAGACAGCAACTACTTTTGTCTGTCACATGACCGAAAAATGCATTGCGCTGCAGTTAAGCACCTGACAAGTCAGGCCCAAAACATCCGACTATGGCATGACAAAATGATACTATACATACACCGTTACAATACAGAATAACACACACACACACACACACACACACACACACACACACACACACACACACACACACACACACACACACACACACACAAACACACTACACCACACCACACCACACTACACCACACCACAAAACAACAACAGCAGCAGCAGCAACAGCAGCAACAGTCATGCACACAGACTAAAACAATACATCTCCAATAAAAACAAAACCACGCTCACACAGGCGAAAGTGAAAAAAGCGTGTATCTGATTGAACAGCCTCTACCTGATCAGCCAATCAGATTGCTTAGTGGACAGATAGCGCCGCGCATCAACACCAAGCCTCTCTGATGACGTCTTTCCGGAAGACAAATAGGGCCGGCCAGGGTGTTTGCGCATGGAGGGATTAGCCCAATGTTTATGGACGCGGCTAGCTTGATTAATTAGTGTCATACAAGACAAATCGGCAGGATGTACACGATATCGCCATGTAGGGAAGCAGACACTGGCCGCTGTGGTTATGTATCGGGGGGATTTTACCTTCTGCCTTCCGGAAATTCCGGTAACACCCTGTCTGCTTTTACCATTCTTTAGGAGTTCTAGAATGGGGTGGATGAGGTTATTGGAGTGGGGGGGGGGTTGATGGTGGTGGTGATGGTGGTGGTGGTGGTGGTGGTGGTGGGGTGTGTGTGTGTGTGTGTGTGTGTGTGTGTGTGTGTGTGTGTGTGTGTTCTACGCACATACAAACGCACACTCGTCGGGAAGGGTATGCCTGTGTGTACGTGTGTACGTGTGTAGTGTGTGCTTGTTGTTTGTGTAAGTGTGCATGTGTTGTGGGTGTTATTGTTGTTGCTGTTGTTGTTGCTGCTGTTCCGTAAAATGATGTAATTTATCAAACAGACTGAAAGCGTTTTCGGATTGGGTGAGATTTTTGTTGTTGTTGTCTTTTATTTGGGGGAGGGTGGGGTTGCCTGATTTAAAGATAATCACCAGCATCAATTTTATGATGATGGGGATGATAAGTGTAGTGATCCACGTCCCCTTTCTGGCCATCAATATCATCTACTTATTGGTGCTTACACACACACACACACACACACACACACACACACACACACACACACACACACACACACACACACACACACACACACACACACACACAGGGAGAGAGAGAGAGAGAGAGAGAGAGAGAGGAGAGAGAGAGAGAGAGAGAAGAGAGAGAGAGAGAGAGAGAAGAGAGAGAGAGAGAGAGAGAGAGAGAGAGATAGAGAGAGAGAGAGAGAAACTTCAAACGTTTAACTGTACATTGGTCTTAGGCCACAATACAAAAGTAATACGGGTATACATACAGTGTGGGCATGTGGCATGTGACATAAGTGTTATAAACATATTAATATCTACATATAGTACGAAATAATGTATCAGAAGGATTATGAACACTAAAGTATTACATCAGCTCTGTTATAAATACCTAATCTAATAGTCGCTCAGATGAGACGATAAACCGAGGTCCCGTGTGTTAAAGAGCATTATTTAGCACACTTAAAAGAACTCACGGCAACAAGAGGGTTGTCCCTGGCAAAATTCTGTAGAAAAAAGTCACTCAGATAGAGAAACAAAATATGCAATTGCAGACAGGAAAAAGAAAAAAAATGGGTGGCGCTGCACTTGTGGCGACGCGCTCTTCATTTCACGCAGAGAAATCTGCTGTGACATAGATTGGTAATAAATAAGATAAATGAATAAATAAATAAATAAATAAATAAGTAATATAGGACCAGTGAATGTCACGCAATTCATATTCAACAATGCTTTATTTACATGTAGTGGTTATTGGCATCAGAATCTGCTTTTAGAAAGATATCCGATTTCTCCTTTTGGTTGCATAGGAAATAAATCGTGATTAACTGTATCTGAGAGAGAGACAGAGTCAAAAAGTAATGTGAATAAAAGACCTGAGATTAAAGAGAGAACAACCCCCCCAAAAAGTATGATAATGAGTACACTCCCAGACGGAGAGCAATTAGCTCAGGGTTCTGAAATGGGGAAGTCAATTCAGTCTACTTCTAGGTTTATTTAGTCTGGTCTACACTGAGGGTATTAGGGACCGACACATTGCTTAGCAAGTACGCACGCACTCACGCATACACGCACACACGCGCACATGTAAGCAAGCACTACTACACAGATGCATACGCATGCACGCGTGCGCGCACATGCACACTCGCCTGCACAGACACATGCACCTGCATGCAAATATAGAGAAAGAGAAAGACAGAGACAGAGATACAGAGAGACAGAGAAAGAGAGACAGAGATAGAAATAAAGGTCATAGACAGACAGACACAGACAGACACAGATAGAGACAGAGAAAGACAGACAGAGGTACAGGTGCGACAAGAAGCAGGAATTCTACAAGAACCCCAAAATACACATCGTATGATTTCTTAAATGTTGCAGTAAATTTCCAAACCTTATAATCATACGAACGGTCATCCTCTTAATTGTGTACAGTCTTGTACTGTTTTAATCTCTTAAATCCATCCAAATCCAGAAAACACTACAACGGAATAAACTTTTTCAAACGACACTTCTTGTAATTTCTTAATTTTGCAGTAGACATCTTTACATCTCGGGCACACGTTGAAACCCGTCCCGCTTTTCGGAAGAGTAGGCCATTGTGTGCGGGGGGAAAACGGACGACAAAATTGACAAAACTGCATACACACAGGGACTGGATGCAAAAGACACATGAGTGCTTATTCCATTATCCTCGAAATAAAAAAAAAAGAATTTAAAAAAGCAGAAAGTCATTTAAACGGTACATGTAATCGTACTCGTTAAGGTCTATTCTATAAAACTTCACTCCAACAATGTGAGTGGCTGACAGGCCTATCATTTCCTCACACGTGAGCTCTTCTTGAGTATGCTCTTCATACTAGGTTATGCAATAGTGACTCAACTCATAGTTTTTTGTACTGCTCAAAGAAGTACTCATGAGTATGAGTGTGTGTGTGTGTGTGTGTGTGTGTGTGTGTGTGTGTGTGTGTGTGTGTGTGTGTGTGTGTGTGTGTGTGTGTGTGGTGTGTGTGTGTGTGTGCGTGCACATTCGAGTTTGCTAAAACCATTATATTGTTACTTGCTGCTTGTGTGTTGTATAGGTCAAATGCAAGCGCTTTGATTTGTTTTTGCTAGATATCGCGCTCTAAAAATTCCATGTATTATTATATTATTATTATTATTATTATTATTATTATTATTATTATATATTATTATTATTATTATTGTTGTTGTTGTTGTTGTTGTTGTGTTGTTTTTGTTGTTATCATTATTATTGTTATTATTGTTGTTGTTGTTATTGTCATTATTGCTGTATATGGCAACGTTCTGGTGGCTCCTGCGACGGTACTGGAACCATTCGTATCGGTCATTGCCTTTCCAATGGCCAGTGGCGTGGAGATGGGGGGTCTGCTGCATAACAGCTTGCCCTCCATACTTACTTACCCAAGCTTTGTGTGCTAAAGACTAGAGCGCAACTCTATAATCTTACGAGACTGATGGGTGCCTTCTACTGCTTCTGTTATTATTATTATATTATTATTATTATTATTATTATTATTATTTATTATATTATCATTATCATTATATTATATTATTATTATTATTATTATTATTATTATTATTATTATTCATATTATTGTCATTATTATTATCATTATTATTATATTACTATCATTATTAATCAGGTCTGCGTGTATGTCTTACAGTGAATGGGACATTAACAACATCATGACATATGCTAATAACATTAAGACAACATTTGTCAAAACTCATGAAACATAGTGTCAGGGAATCAGTGTACATTAAGAACTTTTATGCTGTCTTTTAGCATTCAGTCAAATATCTTGGTGCCTAACTTGAACAGACAGCCTCGATGCGAAAACATATCAGCAAATTTTCCAGTGGGGCTTTTTTTCCATGATGGACACCGTAGCCGAGTGATTAAGACCTTTTGATTTCAATGACAAAGTCAATAAAATCTAGGGTTCGAATCTCGGCGGCGTCTGGTAAATTAAGTGTTGGGATTTTTACGATCTCTCAGGTCAACTTTAAGTGCAGACATGCTGGTGTCTTAATTCCCTGCGTGTATATAAACATGCAGAAGATCAGATATGCACATTAAAGATCCTGTAATTCGTATCAGCATTCTGAGGGTTACGGAAACACAAACGTACCCAGCACATTTGCCCGAAGTCGGAATACAGCTGCTTTAATGATTGGCAAAAAGGTTGCATACGCAAAATTTCACCACTGGTGAACCGCAGAGATCTATCCGAGAAACAAAAAAGACGCCAACAATCTTTTTTTTTTCTAAACTTTCGCGCTCTGCATCAATGATATCTCTCCTGTCCTACAATCCGTTTTGTCCCCTTGTTTTCTCTCAGAATTTTTGCAAGTCCGTTTTTGTTGGTCCCTCAGCTAGATAGCCAACCTGCTTGTAGCATTTTTAAAAAACAAAATGATGCTGCAAAACAGATTTTGGGGGAAAAGGAAACGAGAAGCTCCTATGCCGAACGAGCTTGATAGCTTTTTGCTAAAGTCCGATACCGGTAAAAGATTATTGCACTACCCTTATTTTCATGGATCACTTCCATTCCGTGTATCACCTTCAATGTCTCCTATACAAACCCTGAACTTTTCCTTCTTTTATTACAAAAATTGATCAACTTTCAAAACGCAACCTGAAACCTGTAAATGGCTTTAAGTCCACTCCATAAATGAGGAATTCTGTGTCTTCTTAACTGCGCAAAGCCGTACTCTACGTTAATACTGATCTTAGGACCTGTTTGCTTTGGCAATCTTCCCTATAACTTTACGTGCAGTATCTATCTCTGTTTCGGTAAGTACAAGATATCCATTCTTGTGCATAAGGATTTTTATGTGGACATACGTGTTAACTGTGAGTGATTGCATGTTGGTGAGGAATCAAATGTGCTGTAGCGAAAGGTGTGAAATGGAATTTTTTTTTAAAAACCTGAAAACTAAAATAATACCAAGATAAGATACCGTGCCAAGAGATAAGAAAGTGGACAGGCCTTACAAATGACCTGAAAATGGCGATCAAATAAAACTGATAGAATGCACGTCACATTGCATGACGACAGGACAATAGATGGACAAAAAGTGCAGCACAGAAAGACGGCCCAGATAGAGCCACAGAGAAGAATCCCTGGCAGACCGGCAACTAGAGAGCTGGATGACAACAGGAAACACATGGACGGCGTGACTTGGTACAGAGAGGCACAAGACAGCAACCTATGGAAGGTGTCTATGGAGGAAGGCCTGTAGTCTGCAGTGGATGAATAACACACAGGTACTACAGTACTAAGGAAGCCAAAACGCAATGAACTGCTCAGGCCAGATTTTACACAATGTAAAGAGGATCCATCATTGTATTGCCCTCAATACTCTCTGGCATCCTGAAACACCCTTTATCTACTTTTCTTTTTTATTGAAATGAACTGATATTTTGTCCAGGGCAAAAGCTTGGTCAGTTGCTAAAATAAGCAAATCATCAAAATATCCTACTTTGAAATGTGATATCAGAGATTGTTTTCCTCCATGACAAGCCCCACCATAATAACTTTGTACTCTAGTTTAAAAAAAGAAAGTCCGCTAAGATTGAAGTATGCTGCTGTTTGACCAGATACTTGAAAACAGTCACATACACAAACTTTTCATCCAGTGTGTACCTACGGTCTCACAGACATTCCCAGTGGAATGAGTGAGACAGAGAGCATTTGGGGTGAATCCAAGAGTGTCAGTCAGGGAAGCGCTAGGCAAGAGCAACAACAAAAACAACAACAAACAACAACAACAACAAATAAACTGATGATATCAGATCAAAGACGATGGGAACAGTGGCTATACTTAGCATTTTAGCCTTTCTCAATGCTGTCGAAGTAGGTGTGTGCAGTAGAAATTCAGGCTGTTATCTCATGGGAGAGAATGTCAGTATGATACATGCCACCATATCAGATTTTTCATATGTATTATATATATATTATATATATATATATATATATATATATATATATAATATATAATATATATATATATATATATACATACATACATATATATAATATAAAAATGTAATATATATCGCATACGACAGTACTCGCTTTTACTACATTTTCCCAGGTAGAAAACTTTTAATGCCGTAGGTACTTTTAGTAACCAAATGCTTGTTACATGTTGGATATCAACCTCTTTCTAAACAGATAAAAGTGAGTGTTACTGTAAGCCACCAAAGCGCTATCAACAAAAGCAAGAAGAAACGTACAATATCACACATTCAAGTACGCGTCTGAATCTGTTTCTTGTTATCCAGCTACTACCTGTCGTCTCTTCTCCATTCCTCCCCCTCCCTATATCTTTTTAAATCACGTACCAGAAAAAACAAAGACATCAAAATTAAAATTAAAATGAACACACACACACTCACACTCACACTCACACTCACACACACACACACACACACACCACACACACACACACGCTACACACACACACACACTACCACCACTACCACCACTACCACCACCACACCACAACACCACACAACACCAACCCCCTCCCCTCTTCCCCCCCCCCCCCCCTACCCCCAAACTCACCTTCATTCAAATCCAGCCAACCCAAACCAAAACCAAAACAGTTCCCCAAACACACAAAAAAACCGATACTGTACACACACACACACAATCTGCGGTCCTCTCCAGCCTGGTTCGGTCACCAGAGACAGCAACAAAATCGTTGATCGAATCTGACCGCCAACACCGCAACTCGCGCACCGCAAGACTTTCCTGAGGTGCCAGTAACTGCCGCTGCTGCCAGGATAGTGTCCGCTGTTGACTGACTGCTGATGCTGGTGACAGGCAGGCTCCGAGTCGCGCTAGCCTAGCCTAGCCTACAGAGCCAGACAGACAGACAAGAAGAGAAGAGATGGAGCTAAGCGGGCCAGGCCGAACTGGGCTGGGTTGGGCAGTGGAGATGGTGGTAGTGGTGGTGGTAGGGGGGGGGGGCTGCTAATGGTGACGGCGACTCGCAGTTAACCAACAGCATCCGACAGGCGTTTCGTGCCGTTTCGTGCGGTGCCGTGCTGTAACGTGCTGTAGTGTGCTATGCTGTACCGCGTCGTGTCGCGGTGTTTTTTAGGGTGGGGGGTAAAGCATCAGGTGTGGGGATGAAAATGTGTCTTTTGTGGGGGGAGGTTGGGGGTGATTCGTCTGGCGGGGTTTAGTGTTACCGCAGTTTTAATGATATAGTCTTTTTGTTATTATGAGTGGGTATTATGGGTATTAGTTCAAGGTGATGCTTCTTGAAGTAGACCGTTAGTGGTTTAGAGGTACCGCACGTTTCTAAAGGTGATTAGTCCTTTTGACTTTATTTGACTTGGGTAATGCGCATTTCTTAAGGTAGTGCTTCTCAATGTAAACTTTGTCAGTGGTTTAGGGGTAATGCGCCTGTCTAGACAGCGAAAAGCTGCAGTTCCATTCATCTCCAAGCCCACGTTTTTCGCCAATCTACTAAATCCTAAGTGCTGGTCTGGGTGCTTGTCCTTCAGGTTAGACGTTTAACTGACGTCCTGTGCACACCTTAAGCGGCAACAAGAACAAGAGTTATGCCTGTCAAAATTCTATAAGAAAATTAATGTCACTCCCATAGGGAAACAAATACATGGACAGACAAGAGAGATAAAAAGTAAAAAAAATTATAATGTATAAAGCTGCTCTTGTGGTGACGCACTCTCTTTGAGGAAGTAAAAGGTAAAGGTGTCCCATAATCTATATTGTAGGGGAGCAAGACCTCAGCTTTTCTAGGGGCCAGCATATCGAGGGCCGCGTCCATCTCTTTTCCCTCGCTACTTTACCGTAAGAAGGCAGGTACCCATTTACAGCTGGGTGAATTGGGGGAACTGTACTGAAGCCAAGGCGCGCAAACAGTCACCCATGCAATTGGTAATCACGCTCAATGCTGCTTAACATTGCCTGGGGCAAAGTGAGCGCTCTGACCCCTTAGCCTTCACATCCCATTCTCTTTGAGGATAGAAACACATTCTTTTGACAGAGAGAAATCTTCTGTGACTGAAAGTGCTATGCAACACAAATGTATATCACACAATGAAAATCAATACAGTACAAAACAATGCGACACAATGTAATGCAGTTCGATGCGCAGTGCTCTGAGTATGTGCTTGTTTTCATAGGAGAAAAAAAATTGCAGAATAGATCGACAAAATAAGAGAGAGAGAGAGAGAGAGGGGGGGGGGGGGCAAAAAGAGAGAGCGATACAGAGACAGAGACAGACAGACAGACAGACAGACAGACACAGACACAGACAGAGGGGATTTTTCCCCTGGAGTTAACATCAGTGCTGACTCCACTCTACCCAAAAGTCTTTCGGATGAGTCTGTAAACCGAGGCCCCGTCTGCGAACGCAGGCAGAACATCTTGCGCACACGTTAAATCCTGTTCTGCTTTTTGTAAGAGTAGGCTATTGTGTGCCGGTGGGAACAGATGACAATATTTACACAACTGCATACACACGGGGACTGGATGAAAAAAGCGCATGAGTGCTTATCCCATTATCCTCGATATAAAAGAATCAAATAAAGACACAGACACAAACAGAGACAGAGAGGCTAAGCAAGGCAAGCCTTTATTTCCAGAATGATAGACAAACACTGACGGACTTTCTTGCATCCAGTCTCCACCCTTATTAGAGATAGAAAGAGAAAGAGACAGACAAACAGAGACAAATAGACTAGACAGAAAGACAGATATAAACAGACAGACAGAGAGGCAAACAGAAAGAGAGAATTCAGAGCAATCAAAAAACAAAACAAAACAAAAAAACAGAACATCAAGTAATCAGCTCTACCCAGGCAGACAAAATGGCCGGAGGTTTCTCAAATCCGGGGAAAGTTTTTCACCCCATCCAAGTGCAAATCAGGCAAGACATGAATCACTTTGATGTGACGGACGGTTCTATTTTGGAATTTTACCATCCCCAGACTCTCAGGAAGGCTGAAGACACTGCTAGTCTAAAGGTCTAAACAAAAAAATGTCGACCGAACGCCCCCAGTCCTTATACCCTTCAGAGGATCTTTATCATCTTAGGTCAAAGGATTGATGATGATGATGATGATGATGATGATGATGATGATGATGATGATGATGATGATGATGATGATGATGATGATGATGATGATGACGACGACGACGACGACGACGACGACGACGACGACGACGACGAATGATGATGATGGTGGTGGTGGGTGGTGGTGGTGGTGGTGGTGGTGGTGGTGGTGGTGGTGGTGGTGGTGGTGGTGGTGGTGATGATGATGATGATGTAATGATAATGATGACGACGACGATAATGATGACGGTGACGACTATGACGAAGATGATGATGACGACGACGATGATGACGACGACGACGGTGACGACGACGACGATGATAGTGATGATGATTGTTCTTTTGTTCCTCCACTAGAAATGTAAGCCTCACTGATAACGAGGCTTTGCGAATGAACCCGTTTGCCCACCATTAAGGAGCGGCATGCTGACTTCAAACAAGACATGAGTGCGCATGCATTTTACAAGGTATTTATTGTCCGTTTCTCCATGCACGCACTAGCCTACTCTTTCGAAAGGCAGAATAGGTTTTGACTTGTTTGCAAGATGCAATGCTTAGGTTTGTGCACGGAACTTTTGGGGGGAGCGAGGTCAGTGCTGGTGTGCTAATGACAACTTCCATGGAACGGGCGTCTAGATGATGGCTCAAACCTGTGCTGTGAGATCGCAAGATCAACGTTCTAGTCACTAGGCTATCACATCCCCTCCTCCCTCCTCTCCTCCTCCTCCTCCTCCTCCTCCTCCTCCTCCTCCTCCTCCTCCGATGATGATGATGATGATGATGATGATGATGATGATGATGATGATGATGATGATGATGATGATGAAAAGAAGAGGAGGAGGAGGAGGAGGAGGAGGAGGAGGAGGAGGAGGAGGAGGAGGAGGAGGAGGACACGCTGAATCCCCCAATCAGCTAAACAATGGACGTGGACAGCATCACAACGTTAGGCGACACCGTGGAAGAAAACACGGCAAATCATCAAGGACAACATGCAGGACAAGACAGCTTTCCTAACCCAAATTATCAGCACAACTACCTATCCCCTCTGGATGACTACCATCCCCTATGGGCATTCACACATTCAGTCTTCATAGGCACTCCCCCCCTCCTTTCTACCATCTCTTTCCTTAAAATTCTAACCCCCAATTCTCCTTCCCCCTTATGGAGATGAGGATGGGGGATGGGGGTTCTGTCATAATAATTTTTTTTTCCCACTGTGTGTGTGCATGGGTGTGGATGTGTGTAAGTGTGTAATTCTTATCTGTATGTCTGTATGTCTGTGTGTGAGAGTATGTGAGTGTGTGGAAATCATTATCCAATTCTAAAAATGTTTTGCTAATTCTATAAACATCTGGGATGTTTTGTTTTTTTTTGTTTTATTGTTTTTGTTTTTTGATAGTATTCTCCCCCGCCCCCTTCAAATAAGGATATCATTTATTTTATCCCCCTTTTATCCAAATGTATGATTTAAATGACTTGTATAATTTTAGACATATGGCCGTAGACTGATGTTTCAGTTGTTTATTATAATGTTCTCCTGCTGGCTCCTGCTGGCTCTTTATCTATTAGCGGTTTTTTTTGTTTGTTTGTTTGTTTTGTTTTGTTTTTTGTTTCGTTTTTTTTGTTGTTGTTGTTTTTTTTGGGGGGGGCTGTTTTTTTTTTGTTTGATTGTTTGTTTGTTTGGGGTTTTTTGTGTTTTTTTTCTTTTTTGTTTGTTTATTTGTTTGTTTGTTTGTTTTGTTCTGGTTTTTTTTTCGTTTCTTTTCTTCTTCTTTAATAATCCAAATTATTTTATTGTGACTTCTGATTTTCTCTTCTATCAATCAATCAATCAATCAAATTTTTATTTCCAAATGGTACATTGAGTAAGCATCGATTTGCTTTTTTCCATCAAGCCATCTATCTAAAGAAAAAGAAAAAAAATCAAAACAACAACAAAAATCAAATCAAAAAGAAAACAAAACAAAAAACCAACAAAAAATAAAGCAGAAAATCCCTAGCAAAAAATAAAGCCAACAAAAGAAAGAAAAGGGGAAAAAGCAAACAAACAAATAAAACAACATCAATCATTTCACCAACATTAACATGATTTCAACAGCTTTAAAATAAAATATGCCTATAGATAATACAAGCAACTACAATAACAGCAAAAACAACCAAAAGAGACACACACACACACACCTACACCTACACACATACACATACACACACCTACAGCTACACCTACACACACACACACACGCACGCACGCACGCACGCACGCACACACACACACACACACACACACACACACACACACACACACACACACACACACACACACACACACACACACACACACACACACGGTTTGCGCTCTTCCACTCAGCACGTATACTCGTACATACATGCACACATTTAGAGTCTTTTAAAAATCATATAGTGTTAAAAAAACACACACACAAAAACAGCTTATATCAGTTACAATGTAACCAAAAGCCATTATTTAAGACGAGTCCATGAAATGTCTATAAGCAATTTCTGTCAGATGACAATATCTCTATACTTCAGTTCATACTTTATATTTTTAGAAGAAAGATAAGGAAAAGACAACAAACGCAACAATACCTTATAATAATACCCATCATCACTGAGAGGAAATAACATATATGCTAACAAACATACAATCAAACAAAGGAAAAACTAAAACAAACAAACAACAACAAAGAAACCCACAAAAAGCACACAAAAAAACTAACAATCAAACCAAAACAACAAAAACCAATCCACACGGATTATATATTAGAAGGAAGAAAAGAAAAAAAAACACCCATCACCACTGAGTGGAAATAACATAACAAACGTACGGGCATGTACACATTTAAGGTTTTTTAAAAAAATCATATAGTGTCAAACAAACAGCTTATATCAGTTACAATGTCACCAACCATTATTCAAGACTTAAGAAAAAGAATCCATGAAATGTCATTAAGCAACTTAATCTCCATTAATCTCTTCTGAATGAGTGCACCTTTCTTACCTTATTATATGTAGTGTACTGTCGAATTTCTCTTACCTTATTATATGTAGTGTACTTATTTCTGTGTGTTGTTTGGTACTGAGTATAGTTTTATTGTTTAATATCTTTTATTTTGATGTTATCCCTGAAAAGGGCGTGGACTGGATGTAAAAAAGCACATGTGTGCTTATCTATCATCCTCGAATAAAAGAATTTGCCTTGCCTTGCCTTGCCTTGCCTTGCCTTGCCTTGCCTTCTCTCTCTCTCTCTCTCTCTCTCTCTCTCTCTCTCCTCTCCTCTCTCTCTCTCTCTCTCCTCTCTCTCTCTCTCTCTCTCTCCTCTCTCTCTCTCTCCTCTCTCTCTCTCTCTGCCTTTGTTGACTTCAGAAAGGCCTTTGATTCTGTTCAGCACAATAAACTATTGCAATGTATTAGAGATCAAGGAGTAAAAGGAAAATTCTTTGCTGCACTGCAAGCTATGTACAACTCATTAAAATCATGTGTACGTGCAAATTTAGAATTAACCGAAATATTTGATTGTCCTATTGGAGTCCGGCAAGGCTGTGTACTCAGCCCGACACTATTTTCATTATTCATAAACCATTTAGCTAACCAAATGAATGAAAACGGTAACATGGGGTACAATTATTCCCAGATATCATGGAATTATTTATCCTATTGTTTGCAGATGATGTTGCATTGATATCAACAACACCAAGTGGTCTTCAGAATCAGTTGAATATTTTACGAACATGTTGTAATAATATGAAATTAACTGTAAACATTGATAAAACAAAGGTCATGGTATTTAGGAAAGGGGGATTTTTGGGAAAACATGAGAAGTGGTTTTATGATGGTAATAGGTTAGAAGTAGTTAACAGCTATTGTTATTTAGGATTTAAATTTACAACAATGATTAGTGCTAAAAATGGTACATTGCACTTAACAACAAAAGGCAAAAAGGGGGTAGTTCAGCTTAATAGAGTTTTTCAAAAATATAAAGAAATGACAGCAAACATTTATTTTAAAATCTTTGATATGAAAATACAACCAATATTGTTATATGCTGCAGAAATATGGGAATGAATAGGTTAGAACACATAGAAAAAGTCCATATGTGTGCATGTAAAAGGTTTCTAGGAGTCCCAATTAAGACACCCAACAAAATGGTATATGGAGATTTGGGTAGGTATCCACTCTATGTAAATTCATATGTTACCTGCCTAAGATATTGGTTTAGATTGTTAGAAATGAATACAGAACGATTACCGTATAAAGCCTATCACATGTTACTACAGTTAGACAGCACTGGGAAGCAATGTTGGGTATCAAAAATAAGAGAAATATTATGTATGACTGGTTTCAATATTGTTTGGTTACAGCAGGGTGTTGGGAATGTAAAAACGTTTCTGCATATATTTAAACAGAGGCTTGTGGATATGTTTACCCAAGAATGGTCTGGCACTCTCAGAGAACGTGACAGGTATCAAACTTACAATTCATTCAAGTCTGTTTTTGAAAAAGAACGATATATTCTAGATATTGATGTATATTGCTTCCGTGTTGCTATTTCGCATGTTAGATTCAACGTTCTGCCACTGAATAACAATGTAAATCGCTACAAGGATTCTAATCATGATAAAGCTTGTCCATCCTGTAAAAATCATATTGAAAATGAACATCACTTTTTGTTTGCCTGTCCAGTGTATGATGATTTGAGGTCCAAATTTCTAAAGGAATCAAAAGATCTTCCTTTGCATGTTTTGCTAAGAGTCACAAACCCTATCCATAGATATAATTTATCAAAGTATGTGTTCCATGCAATCAACAGACGGAAGAAAATATCTTAAGGCATTTGAGCTTATCATGACCTGTACTTCTATGTGAGTGTAACTGCCTATTGATTTGAAGTATCAACTTTCTTTTTTATGCAATACCAGCAAACAACTCCAATGGACTATTACAGGGTCAATGTTGTTGTGCAACACTGGTATTCTAATCTGCATCTCTACCGTGATAACTAGCCTATCATCAACTTAATGTAAAATGTAGGCTACATTACAAATGTTTCCTTAATAGTCTGTCCAGTAGCTGTGTTTGGTTTGATGTGATTGTAAAGTATTTTTTGTGTTTCTCAACATGTTTCATTTGTATAAAAGCTTGGTGCATCAGTGTGCAGCAAAATGCGTGGAATGTTAACAGTTTTGCATTCAAGGACAAACAAATAATGACGAAGAAAGACATATTTTTTTGCAAATGTGGTTTTGTTGTATATCATCAGAAGGAAGAAAAGTTACATAAGTGTTGAGATGTGAGAGTAGTAGGCCACCACAGGACGAAAACAAAATCTTTCATTTTCATTGAAGTAACCACAAAGTATGGAACATTTTTCACCATGTTCTTGTAGTTACCCGTAATCTTGATTCCAATAATACTAGAGAAGTGAAAACTCAGCAAACTTATCTAATCAGCACCTTACATCTGTTCAGTATGCTATAAATGCATAAATATGTATCGAATGTTGATTACTGTGTGTTATGCAATGCGTTATATCGTGATGCTTTCCAAAATCCTCTGTGCATTGTATTGTGTCCCAAGGCCGATGTGCAATTAAAACCATTTCAGTGTTCAGTGTTCAGTGTTCAGTGTCTCTCTCTCTCTCCTCTCTCCTCTCTCTCTCTCTCTCTCTCCTCTCTCTCTCTCTCTCTCTCTCTCTCTCTTCTCTCTCTCTCTCTCTCTCTCTCTCTGGGGACAGATAGCCTAGTGGTCAGAACATTGCGCTGGCAATCTGACAACCTGGGTTCGAAGCCGGTCGAGGAGATTTTTCTCCTGGAGTTAACATCAGCGCTGACTCCTCTCTCTCCAAAAGTCCTTCGGATGAAACTTTAAACCAAGGCCCCGTGTGCGAACGCACGCACAACATCTTGTGCACACGTTCAATCCTGTTCCGCTTTTCGTAAGAGTAGGTCATCGTGTGCCGGTGGGAACAGATGACATTTACAAAAGTGCATACACACGGGGACTGGATGTAAAAAAGCACAAGAGTGCTTATTCCATTATCCTCGATATAAAAGAATAAATCAAATCAAATCAAATCTCTCTCTCTCATTCCCTGGTTACATTGCAGTTCGCAAGGATCCATTACAAAACAAGGAAACTGGTTTACTCATTTATATGCATCAGTCACTGAGATTCAAAAGAATAGATACCTTAGAGCAACATAATGTAGAAGCACTCTGGGTCGAAATTCAAATAAAATTTACCAAGCCATTTCTAATCTGTTTACTATACAGAAATCCATCCGAAGGAATTGATTGGAACGATCATCGTTTTATTTCAATGATGGACCACGCATACACTCAATTTAAAGATATCATCGTATTAGGAGACTTCAACAAAGATTTACTGAAAGACAATAAGCATTGGAATCTAACGTATAAATCTTATGGACTAACGCAGTTAATACAATCACCAACGCGAGTAACTAGTGTCTCTAAAACTCTTATTGATCATTTATATATATCTGATCCTAAGACTGTTATTGAAACATCTGTCCCAGAGTGTGGTTGCAGTGATCATTATCCGATTTGTTTTACATGGTCAAAAAAGGCACAAAAGTACCAAAGTTAAATCATAAAACTATTGTATTTAAAAAAAATTCAAAATTCGATAGTGAAAAGTTTATCTATGATCTTACACATTCTTCTCTCAATAGGTATATCAGTATACAGACCCTGATATGGCATTAGAAGTATGGTACAAGATTTTTTTATAGCATATACAACAAACATACTCCACTGCAAACGAGAAGAGTTCAATATAGGATAAAACCTCCATGGTTGACAGATGAAATACAGAAAGTCATTTACCATAGAGATTATTTACTGAAACATAGCTCCCTTGAAAATTATAAAAGGCAGAGAAATAAAGTAGTTTCCCTGATTCAAACAGAGAAAAAGAAATATTTTGTAAATGTGTTGAACAAGAAGAACAATGGTAGACTAATCTGGAAAGCCATGCATCAATTAACAAATAAAAATGTCAACAGTTCAACCTGTAGGCAAAACGATATATCAGCTGACAAACTAAACTACCATTTATCAACTGTAGCAAAACAAGTAATTCAAAATGACTACTTGAAAGAAAATAATTCAATTGAACTGCAAAAGTATTGTGAAGACAAACATATTCACCTTTTTGCAAAAATACAACCCCTATGCGTTCAAGAAGTTTACACTGCTTTACAACAGCTCAAACAGACAAGCACCCGTGGCATTGACGGAATTGATGGAAAAATTCTTAAGCTTTCTGCACCAATCATAGCAGAAACACTTACATATGTTTATAATCTTTGCATTGATAAAAACTATTTCCCTAAAGGTTTTAAACAAGCAAAAATTGTACCCATATATAAATCTCGAAACAAAACTGATCCATCCAACTATAGACCAATTTCTATTTTATCTGTTCCTTCTAAGCCTCTGGAGCAACATACTTATGTCTTCTTTCTCACTTAAATCAACATGATCTGATACATCCCAACCAGTCTGGATTTAGAGAATATCATTCCTGTCACACAGCTTTAACAAAGCTGGTTGATCGCTGGCATTTAAATATAAATAGAAAGGAATTTACTGGAATACTGTTTGTTGATTTTGCAAAAGCTTTTGATGTTATAAATCACAAACTTCTTCTTAAAAAATTAGCACTTTACAAATTATCTCGTAGTACTCTTGAGTTGATCTCCTCTTTTCTTTCTGATAGACAACAGAAAGTATCTTTAAATGGATCTATCTCTGATTTTCTCCCAAACACTTATGGTGTGCCTCAGGGTTCAGTTTTGGGTCCCCTACTTTTTCTGCTTTATATCAATGATCTTCCTTTATCCATAGGTACTCAATGCGACATGCTTGCTGATGACACCACCCTTGAAACAACGAACTCTGATGCGTATGAGGCTTATCTTACAATGCAAAAAAGTATCAATAACCCTATTCAGTGGACACACCTAAACCACATGTCTCTTCATCCCAATAAAACTAAATTTATGTTGATTACCAATAGACAAAAGTGTCAAAACCTCACCCAGTCTTTACCCTCTCTATATAGTTCTAATGTGAAAGTCGATGAAGTAACGAATCATAAAGTTTTAGGTGTAACAATAGATAATAACCTCACATGGTCTAAACACTTAGAAAAAATGTCTAGAAAGATAGCATCAAAACTGTATCAGTTTAGAAAAATAAAGAACTTCTTAAATTTACATGCTAGGAAACTATTCTTTTATGCATATATACAATCTCACATTGATTATGCATATACACTCTGGGATCTAGCGAGTAAAAATGTACTTAAAC
>CM060320.1:57614889-57617389 GCA_030674155.1 Stramonita haemastoma | reverse complement strand
AATCAAATCTCTCTCTCTCTCTCTCTCTGACTCTCTGTCTCTGTCTCTGTCTCTGTCTGTCTGTCTGTCTGTCTGTCTGTCTGTCTGTCTGTCTGTCTGTCTGTCTCTCTCTCTCTCTCTCTCTCCTCTCTCTCTCACTCTCTCTCTCTCTCTTTCTTCTCTCTCTTCTCTTCTCTTCTTTTATTTTGCTCTCTCTCTCTTTGATTTTGCTTCTTTGTGCTGTGAACATGAATCACATAAAGTATTCAGATTCCCTTTGAAGTTCAAAGCCCAGAGGTAGCTGAGGACATGTGTCCACCTTCTGCTGAAGTGATGAAAAGCGGTAGATTAGCTCCTGCATAGTCCTTTCTTCTTACCTGACTCATCTTCCATCTTCCTCTTTCTTTTTTTTAGGTGCTTTTTTTATGTTAACTTGAATCACATGAAACAGCTTCATGTCTCCTTTGAAGTTCACAGGCCAGATTTTTAGCCAGAACACTAACAAGCTGCACTGATGGATGGTCTTGTACCAGCTTTGCCTTTAAGTGATATTGCTGTTGTCATTGTTGCTGCGCTGCCGCTACTGCTGCTGCTGCTACTACTGCTGCTGCTGCTGCTGCTGCTGCGTGCTGCTGCTGCTGCTGCTGCTTCTCCTCCTCCTCCTGCTTCACGTTCCATAGCTTAGCATCCTCTGGTCACCCACAAATTGACTCTGACTCTCTCATCCAATCTGGGACTGTAACAAAGTACAAAGTGGATGAGATAATTATATGCATGTGTGATTTTTTTATATCTCACAATGTAAGTAGCCATAGTTCAATTTCAGAGTATTTCCCCCTCATTAAAGACGAGTACAGATTTTATGCTATAAACTTGCCTTGGCTGCTGACAATATCAATATAAAGTTTTACAGGATGTTAACAGCATTTTGATATATGACTCAGTACTTTGTTTACATGAATAAATGACATCTTTTGGCCTAGGACTCATGAAGTGATATGAAGGAATGTATCATTAGTCTTATAACACATTCTCTCTCTCTCTCTCTCTCCTCTCTCTCTCTCTCTCTCCTCTCTCTCTCTCTCTCTCTACTTCTCATCTCATCATCTCTCTCTCTCTCTCTCTCTATATATATATATATATATATATATACATATATATATATATATATATATATATATATATATATATATATATATATATATATATATAGTAGGCACTCATCAGTCTCGGAAGACTATGGAGTTGCGCTCTAGTCTTTAGAGCGCAAAGCCTGGGTAAGTATGTATGGAGGGCAAGCTGTTACCCATGCAGCAGACCCCACCTCTCCACGGCACTGGAATGATCCATTGGAAGGGCATTGACCGATACGAATGGTTCCAGTACCGTCGCAGGAGCCACCAGAACGTTGCCATATACCTAGAGCCCCGAGCCGCTCTGGGACTCCAACTTCCCGATTTTTCCTCAGGGATGGTGTCTAAACACGACACGTGTGTGCATGCTGGTTTGTTATAATTTTGTCATCCGCTCCTACCGACACACGATGGCCTACTCTTCCGAAAGGTGGAACGGGGTTTTAACGTGTGCGCAAGATGTTCTGCGTGCATTCGCACACGGGGCCTCGGTTTCAAGTCTCATCCGAATGACTTTGACATTCAGTTCGATTTTTTCGTCAAACTGGGAAGAAAGGGCGAGGCTGGGTACGAACCCAGAAACTCACGATTTACATATTGGCAGGCAAACGTCTTAACCATCCTGCCACCGTCCTTCCTATATATATAATATATATATATATATATATATATATATATATATATATATATATATATATATATATATATATATATAATATATATCTGTCTATCTATCTATCTATATCTATCTATTCATCCACCTATCTGCCTTTCCCTCCCTCTGCCTTCTTTATCTTATTGTTAAGTTTGAATTAATGAACAATCCCTACCCTGGCAATGGACAATTTTCCCTTTTATTTGGTTTGTTGGAGCTGGGGTGATGAAAAAGTAGTAGCTGCTTCATCTTCTGTGACGTTCCTGTACTGCTTTTCCTATGCCACTCATTTCAGTCTCTTCACCCTAGCTATACCTCACCTTGTTTTGTAGCATCCTCAGCTTCAGAATTCTACAGAGAAGCCTTCAATGTTGGGCCACCTTGTGGCCACCAGCCAGAGGGGCCCTGACCTCCCTGTTGGGTCATTTTGGTTGAGTTTAACGGTACCTGTTCTGAGCTAGCATACGCAGAATGCCTAAACTCCCTATTCACGACAGTATTAGCTCAGTCCCAGGGTAAGACTGAGAGAGCCGCTCAGCAGAGGTGTCGGCCACCACAACGTCCTTCCAACGACACCCTTCCCCCCCCCCCCCCCTCTTCCTGTGAACCTCCAGCCCCAAAAGGCTTTGAGACAAACTCCCCACAGGCACAGAAGAGTATCGAGAAAACAAAACTGAGGTCACCATAAGACCAAAGCAGCATAGGCCACCAAATCAGAGACCATTTTGTTGTT
>CM060320.1:57604889-57607389 GCA_030674155.1 Stramonita haemastoma | reverse complement strand
TCTCTCCTTTGAGGTTGTCCACTTTGGTACAACGGCCACATACTGACACAACAAACATCCAACAACAATCAAAGACATTAAAGAGAATATGTAGACTTCGCTATATCCTGAATTAGTGACAGCAATGACTGATTTGCAAGAATAAGAAAAACTGAAAATATCTAGCCGCCATATGAGACCCACTCTGATCCAAGTCACAAAGTAATACTTCAGCTATCCGCCAGGTGGATTAGCAAAAGATGGGATGAAAGGAACAATGGAATATTCATCACAAAAAACAACATCTCCCTCAATCCCACCCCCTTCCATTTCTTTGAAAATTCAAACTTTCAAACCCCTAGCTTTTAATAACTTTTCTTTTTTGTTGCTCTTGATTAGACAGCACATCAAATGAATCATAAAGAGCTGTCTTTTTCCATTAAAAAAATGCAAACTGCCAAGCCTGTGTGTTCTTTTGCCTCATAGTTTTCTCCAGATAAACCACGCGGTAAGGGGAGAACCCTCTCTGGGAGTGTTTCTGCTTTTGACGAAGTTTAATTCAAAGTGCTCTTTTTCCGTCTCTTGCTTCCTTTCTCTCTTTTTTTTTCTTTCCGCTTGTCCCTTTGTTTCTGTCATTCTCTTTCTGTTGGCTCACACCTCTTCTTCATCTACTGTCCTCCTAATTATGAGGTTTGTTGTTGCTGTTGTGCGTTGTTGTGGTTGTTTTCCTTTTGTGTGTGTGTTTTCCATACCATTTCTTTGTTTGGTTTACTTGCTTTTGGGTTAGCATATCTATTGTTTTCATTTGTGAAGTTGTATGTTGTCTGTTTTGTGTTTTTGTATTATCGTCTTTTTGTGTTCTTGTATTTCGTCTGTTTATGTTCTTGTTGTATTGTCGTCTGTGTGTGTTCTTGTTGTATTATCATCTGTGTGTGTTCTTGTTATATTATCATCTGTTTGTGTTCTTGTTGTATTATCATCTGTTTGTGTTCTTGTTATATTATCATCTGTTTGTGTTCTTGTTGTATTATCTCTGTGTGTTCTTGTATTATCGTCTGTGTTCTTTGTATTATCGTCTGTGTTCTTGTATTATCGTCTGTGTTTTTATTGTATTGTCGTCTGTTTGTGTTTTTATTGTATTATCGTCTTTTTGTGTTTTATTGTATTATCGTCTGTTTGTGTTTCATTGTATTATCGTCTTTTTGTGCTTTATTGTATTATCGTCTGTTTGTGTTCTTGTATTATCATCTTTTTGTGTTCCTCTTGTATCATCATCTGTTTGTGTTCTTGTTGTATTACAGTCTTTTTGTATTCTTATCGTATCCTCGTCTTTTTATGTTCTTGTGGGTTAACTTGCTTTCTGTTTGATGTCTTCTCTTACTGAGTTTGCCCTACTTTTTAAACAAAATGATTGTTATTGTCCTTGTGTCATGTTCTTTAAGATATGGTAGAGCAAATATAGCTGGATGTTTATCTTTCAGCTCGATCTTTGTTAAGGCAAGAAAATAAACATAATGTTGAAATGGTACTCTCTCTCTCTCTCTCTCTCTCTCTCTCTCTCTCTCTCTCTCTCTCTCTCTCTCTCTCTCTCTCTCTCTCTCTCTCTCTCTCTTCTCTCTCTCACTCTCTCTCTCTCTTCTGTCTCTGTCTCTCTGTCTCTCTGTCTCTCAATCAACAGACTTCTTTCTGCCCTGTCAAAATATTTAAGCACTGCAAACATTCCCATGCTCAAGCATCACAATGGAAACTAGAACATGCATTGTGCTCAGCTTCTTAAGAGTCTTTGATATCAATGGATCACATCTCATTGGCGTCTGCTACTTCGGGGAAAGAGTTTTAACATTTCCAAAGTCAGTTTACTTCCAGAAGGATCACCACTTCGATAAGTTGTTTTGTGAATATGCATACATGTCATGAAATACTGGCCCAAGCTAAAAGCTTTGTTAGTTCATAATGTAAGCTGTGTGCCATGTCTACATTAGCATGCTGTTCAGTTAAAATAATGGCGGTTTTTTTCAGAGGAATGTTATTATGTTCTGAAATGTTATATTGAGATTGTCTTGATTCATAACAAACTATTATGATAACAACCCATATGCTTCATTAAAGGAGAAAAAAAATAATTTGGAGTATAGCTGCCTATTTGTTAATGAAGTGAAAACATCCATACAAATACTCACCAGTGTGTACTACTGTCTCTCAGTGATTCCCAAGCGTGATGAGTAAGACAAAGTGTATGATATATTGATGATCCTGATTGTTAAGCTGCGAAATGCCCAACAGCAACTATCAACAACAAATGAAATTCACACATTGTTAGATCTTGAATTTCATGTCCGCATATGGCTGAATTGAAGAGAAAAAAAGAAAATATGCAAAAACCCCATTTGGCCTTTCCTGTGCTCTGAGTCACAAAGTGGGATTCAAATGATTACTTGCTATGTGGATTACCCAGGAGATATGCAGGTAAGGAAGGATCTGGGAGTTGGAATCCCCAGGGCGTTCCAGGGATGTAGGCCTA
>CM060320.1:57579889-57594889 GCA_030674155.1 Stramonita haemastoma | reverse complement strand
TTCTTCTTCTTCTTCTTCTTCGTCTTCGTTTTGGACTTTGTCTTAAGTTTAATTCAGTGGATGAGTAATCTTATTTCTTTGGTCTTTGTTTGATACTCGGTGCTCACATTTATTTTTGTCTGTGTCCGTTTGGATGCATCATCGGCCCCATTCTTCCACCCAACACTTTGCTGGTGTCAAGTGTTAGAGGATATCAGAGCCTGGAGAAAAAGAAAAAAAAGAAAGAAAAGTCTAAGAGACCGAAGCACACTCTTCTCTCATTAGCCCTCTGACGATCGAAGTGGAATGACAAAAAATTCGTCCCTTGAGAACCACGAAGAAAAAACACGTTAGAAACTTAAGCCTTCTTGTTCTTTTTTCTATGTGTGTGTGTGTGTGTGTGTGTGTGTGTGTGTGTGTGTGTGTGTGTGTGTGTGTGTGTGTGTGTGTGTGTGTGTGAGTGTGTGTGTGTGTGGTGTGTGTGAGTGTGTGTGTGTGTGTGTGTGTGTGAGTGCAAAACTGAGTGCATTTTTATGCAACCTTGGAGCTTAAGGTGTGTGTGTCTGCATGTCTGTCTGTCCATCTGTCTGTCTGCCTCTACCTGTCGCTCTGTAAACATGCTTCCATGCAAGTGCCTTCCGTACATGGGTGAATATATTCATCGCGGTTCTTTCACACAAGTGTTAAGTAAACTCTTGAATACATTTAATGCATTTTTCATATATCCTAAAACTTAGCACAATTGTAATAACGTGACGAGGATGGACCCCTTTTAAAAGCTACAACCAAACTGTGTCTGCAAAATTGCCTGGAACCATACTGCAGAAATAGCCCGAGGATAAACACTGAAAATGTCCTATTATCAAACCACAATAAACCCTGAAATATACTGCGATTTGTTTATCAAAGAAAAGTGCGGACGTTTCCCTGTCTTTTGCCCTGCTATACTCCTTGCCTTAGAGTCAGACCAGCACTGGCTTGATGGCTAAAGAAAAATCAAACTGACAAAAGGAAAGGATGGTTCACATCAAAGTCGGTCTTCTGTCTTTGTCTGTTACGTTCAAAGTCAAGTGTCTGAGACCAACTCCATCATCCAATTACTTTCAAGATTTGAAGAGATTTGACAACACTTTCTTTAAATTTTATGTCAACCCTCTCTCTCTCTCTCTCTCTCTCTCTCTCTCTCTCTCTCTCTCTCTCTCTCTCTCTCTCTCTCTCTCTCTCTCCTCTCTCTCTCTCTCTTCTCTCTCTCTCTCTCTCCTCACCCACACACCACACACACACACACACACACACACACACAACATACATACATACATACATACATACATACATACATACATACATACATACATACATACATACATACATACATACATACATACATACATACATACATACATACATACATACATACACATAGACACACATGCACGCGCACACACACATGCACACAAACAAACTCTGAGTGAAAGAGACAGACAGACAGACAGACAGACAGACAGACAGACAGACAGACAGACAGACAGACAGACAGAGACATGTATATAAAAGAGTTATATACATACATTTATATATATAATGTGTATATGTGTGTGTTTTTTTTATTCTTTCATATCGAGGATAATGGGATAAGCGCTCTTGTGTTTTTTTACATCCAGTTCCCGTGTGTATGCACTTTTGTAAATGTCATCTGTTCCCACCGGCACATGATGGCCTACTCTTACGAAAAGCGGAACAGGATTTAACGTGTGCGCAAGATGTTCTGCGTGCGTTCGCACACGGGGCCTCGGTTTACAGTCTCATCCAAAGGACTTTTGAGGAGAGTGGAGTCAGCACTTATGTTATCTCCAGGAGAAAAATCTCCTCGACTGGAATCGAACCCGGGTCGTCAAATTGCCAGCGCAATGTTCTGACCACTAGGCTATCCGTCCCCGTGTGTGTGTGTGTGTGTGTGTGTGTGTGTGTGTGTGTGTGTGTGTGTGTGTGGTGTGTGTGTGTCTGTGTGTGTGTGGTGTGTGTGTGTGTGTGTGTGTGTGTGTGTGTGTGTGTGTGTGTGTGTGTTGTGTGTGTGTGTTATTTATTTCGAGGATAATGAAATGAACACTCAATATTTTTTACATCCAGTTCCCGTGTGTATGCACTTTTGTAAATTTTGTCATCCGTTCCCACAGGCACACAATGGCCTACTCTTCCGAAAAGCGGAACGGGTTTTAACGTGAGCGCAAGATGTTCTGTGTGGGTTTGCACACGAGACTTTGGTTTCTGGTCTCATTGAAGGACTTTTGGGGGAAGTGGAGCTGGCACTGGTATTAACTCCTGGGGAAAAATCCTCTTGAACGAGATTTGAACCTGGGTCACCAGATCACCAGTGCATCATTCTGACCACTAGGATAACACTGAACACTGAAAAGTTTTATTGTACATCGGCCTTAGACCACTATACAAAACATGTTTGAGGCAGGGGGAAGGTAAACATTATCGCGAAAAACATTTCATCATCAATCCCATAATCATTTTCATCATGTACATAATCACTGCCATCAGCATCTTCATTAACTACGTCTGCAGCTGCAGCAAGTATATCAACATCACCATCATTACTTGCATCCTCTACGTCATCATCATCAAAATCATTCTCTTCATCATCTGCAGTATCATCATCCTCTTCAACCTATATAATTATCATCGTCACGATCATCATCTTCAGTGTCTACATAATAGTCACGATCATCATCCTCGTCTTCTTCATCACTGTTTCCATCGTCATCTTTAACTTCTTCATTATAGTCACCGTTACCACTATCACTTTCAACACCTACACCATCGTTACCATCATCCCCTTTAATAACCACATCATCATAACCATCATCCCCATTTGAGATCACATCATCATTACCATCATCATTATTAGTATTTATATCGTCATAACCATCAGCACTTCCTTCATTGGTTCTATCATCTACATCATCATTCATAATCATCACCTTCTACAATTACATCACTATCACCAATATCTTCAGCATTTACATCACCGTCAACATCATCTTCAGCATATACATCACCATCATCCTCAACATTTACATTACCGTCACCATCTATTCAGCATTTACATCACCTTCAACATCATCTTCAGCATTTACATCACCATCATCTTCAACATTTACATCACCATCATCTTCAGCATTTACATCACCATCATCTTCAGCATTTACATCACCATCAACATCATCTTCTATATTTACATCACCATCACCTTCAGCATTTACATCACTATCACCATCATCTTCAGCATTTAAATCACCATCCCCGTCATCTTCAGCATTTACATCACCATCACCATCATTTTTAGCATTTACATCACCAACATCTTCGACATGTACATCACCCTAATCTTCATCATTTACATCACCATCATCTTCATCATTGACATCACCATCATCTTCAACATTGACATCACCACCATCTTCAACATTTACATCACCATCATCTTCAGCATTTACATCACCATCACCTTTAAAATTATATCACCTTCATCTTCAGCATTTACATCACGATAATCATCATCTTCAACATTTACATCACCATCATCTTCAACATTTACCTCACCATCATCTTCAGCATTTACATCACGATAATCATCATCTTCAGCATTTACATCACCCACATCTTCAACATTTATATCACCATCATCTTCAGCATTTACATCACCCACATCTTCAACATTTATATCACCATCATCTTCAGCATTTACATCACCATCATCTTCAACATTTATATCACCAGCACAATCATCTTCAGCATTTGCATCACTATCATCTTCAACATTTATATCACCAGCACCATCATCTTCAGCATATGCATAACCATCATCTTCAGCATTTACATCACCATCACCATCATCTTCAACATTTACATCACCATCATCTTCAGCATTTACATCACCATCATCTTCAACATTTACATCACCATCATCTTCAACATTTATATCACCAGCACCATCATCTTCAGCGTTTGCATCACCATCATCTTCAACATTTATATCACCAGCACCATCATCTTCAGCATTTACATCACTATCATCTTCAACAGTTACATCACCAGCACCATCCTCTTCAACATATGCATAACTATCATCTTCAGCATTTACATCACCATCACCATCACCATCATCTTCAACATTTACATCTCCATCATCTTCAACATTTACATCACCATCATCTTCAACATTTACATCACTACCATCTTCAACATTTAAATCACCAGCACCATCATCTTCAGCATTTACATCACCATCATCTTCAACAATTACAACACCATCATCTTCAGCATTTGCATCATCATCATCACCATCATCTTCAGCATTTACAACATCACCATCTTCAACATATACATCACCATCATATTTAGCATTTACATCACCATCATCTTCAGCATTTACCTCACCATCATCTTCAGCATTTGCATCACCATCACCTTTAACATTTACATCACCATCCCCATCATCTTCAGCATTTACATCACCATCACCTTTAACATTTACATCACCATCACCATCATCTTCAGCATTTACATCACCATCACTTTCAACATTTACATCACCATCACCATCATCTTCAGCATTTACATCACCATCACCTTTAACATTTACATCACCATCCCCATCATCTTCAATATTTACATCACCATCACCATTATCTTCAACATTTAAATCACCATCATCTTCAACATTTACACCACCATCATTGTCAACATTTACATCTCCATCTCCATCATCTTCAACATTTACATCACCATCACCATCATCTTCAACATTGACATCACCATCACCATCATCTTCAGCATTTACATCACCATCATCTTCAACATTTACATCACCATCACCATCATCTTCCACATTTACATCACCATCATCTTCCGCATTTACATCACCATCGTCTTCAACATTTACACCACCATCATCTTTTATGCAAATAAAGCAAGTTGAGAATCAGATAAGTATTTTACAATCATAGTAAATCAAACACACCAACTAGACTGGGAGAAAACATTTGTAACATACATTTTACATTTACCATCAAGGTAGTTATCACGGCAATGCTGCTGATTTGAATTCCAGTACTGCACAGTCACGCTAACCCTGCAATTTTCTATTCGAGATATTTGCTGGTTTTTGCACACACACACACACACACACACACACACACACACACACACACACACACACACACACACACACACACACACACACACACACACACACAAACATACCCCCGTTCATAGGTAGGCACATTCACCTAAGAAATTTGTCTCGAAGGCAGAGAGAAGAGAAGAGGAGAAGAGAGAGAGAGAGAGAGAGAGAGAGAGAGAGAGAGAGAGAGAGAGAGAGAGAGAGAGAGAGAGGAGAGAGAGGAGAGAGAGAGAGAGAGAGAGAGAGAGAGAGAGACATGAACACTGAACACTGAACACTGAACACTGAAAGGTTTTATTGTACATCGGCCTTAGGCCACTATACAAAACATGATTAAGGCAGGGGGAAGATAAACATCACAGCGGAAAACATTTCCATCCATTTTACATTTCCAATTTTGCAAGTGCATAAAGTCACACTCAATGCCTTCTAGTTATCATCAATCAACCCCGTCATTATTTTTATCATTTACATAATCGCTGCCATCAGCATCTTCATTATCTATATCTGCAGCTGCAGCAAGTATATCACCATCACCATCACTACTTTCATCCTCTACGTCATCATCATCAAACTCATTCTCTTCATCATCTGCACTATCATCCTCCTCTTCAGCCTATATAGTTATCATCATCACGATCATCATCTTCAGTGCCTCTAAACAATAATCACAATCACAATCTTCGTCTTCATCACTGTTTCCATCGTCATCTTTAACTTCTTCTTCATAGTCACCTTTACCACTACCACTTTCAACACCTACACCATCGTTACCATCGTCACCATTAGTGATCACATCATCACTACCATCATCATCATCATCATCATTAGAATTCACATCATCCCAACCAGCACCTCTTTCAGCAGTTCTACCATCTACATCATCCTCCATGATCATCACCTTCAGCATTTACATCATCATCACCATCATCTTCAACATTTACATCACTATCACCATTATCCTCAACATTTACATGACCATCACCATCATCCTCAGCATTTACATCACCATTACCATCATCTTCAACATTTACATAACCATCATCTTCAATATTTACATCACCATCATCTTCAACATTTACATCACCATCATCTTCAACATTTACATCACCATCATCTTCAGCATTTACAGCATCATCAGCTATATCCTCAACATTTACATCATCATCATCTTCAGCATTTACTTCCCCATCATCTACAACATTTCCAACACCAGCATCATCATCTTCAACATTTCCATCACCGTCGCCATCATCTTCAGCATTAACATCACCAACATCTGTAACATTTACATTACCATGTTTTTCAACATTTACATCACCATCATCTTCAACATTTATATCACCATTATTTCAGCATTTACATCACCATCATCTTCAGCATTTACATCACCATTATTTCAGCATTTACATCACCATCATCTTCAGCATTTACATCACCATTATTTCAGCATTTACATCACCATCACCATCATTTTCAACATTTACATCACCATCATCATCAGCATTTACATCACCATCACCATCATCCTCAATATTTACATCACCATAACAATTTTCTTCAGCATTTACATCAGCATCACCATCATCTTCAGCATTTACATCACCCTCATCCTCAGCATTTACATCTCCATCATCTTCAGCATGTACATCACCATCATTAGCATCTTCAGTATTTACATCACCATCATCTTCAACATTTACATCACCATCATCTTCACTATTTACATCACCATCATCTTTAACATTTACATTACCATGATTTCAACATTTATATCACCATCATCTTCCGCATTTACATCACCATCATCTTCAGCATTTACCTCCCCATCATCATCAGCATTTACATCACCAGCACCATCATCTTCAACATTTACATCACCATTACCTTCAACATTTACATCACCATCATGTTCAGCATTTACATCAGCATCACCATCATATTCAGCATTTACATTGCCATCACCATCATCTTCAGCATTTACATCGCCATCCTCTTCAGCATTTACATCACCATCATGTTCAGCATTTACATCAGCATCACCATCATTTCCAGCATTTACATCACTATCATCTCCAACATTTACATCACCATCATCTTTAGCATTTACGTTACCATCATCTTCAACATTTACATCACCATCATCTTCAACATTTACATTACCATGAATTTCAACATTTACATCACCATCATCTTTTGAATTTACATCACCATCATCTTAAGCATTTATCTCCCCATCATCATCAGCATTTACATCACCATCATCTTCAGCATTTACATCACCAGCACCCTCAACATTTACATCACCATCACCTTCAGTATTTACATCATCAACACCATCGTCTTCATCATTTACATCACCATCATCTTCAACATTTACATCACCAGCACCATCCTCTTCGACATTTAGATCACCAGCACCATCACCCTGAACATTTACATCACCAACATCTTCAACATTTACATCACCATCATTTTCAGCATTTACATCACCATCATCTTCAACATTTACTTCACCATCACCTTCAACATTTACTTCAGCATCATCCTCAACATTTACATCACCATCATCTTCAGCATTTACATCACCATCATCTTCAGCATTTACATCACTATCATCATCATCTTCAGCATTTACATCACCAGCATCATCCTCTTCAACATCTGCATCACTATCATCTTCAGCATTTACATCAGCAGTAACATCATCTTCAGCATTTACATCATCAGCACCATCTTCTTCAACATTTACATCACCATCATCTTCAGCATTTGCATGACCATCATCTTCAACATTTACATCACCAGCGCCATCATCTTCCACCTTTGTATCAGCATCATCTTCAACATTTACATCACCAGCGCCATCATCTTCCACCTTTGTATCAGCATCATCTTCAACATTTACATCACCAGCGCCATCATCTTCAGCATTTACATCACCTTCAACATTTACATCACCAGCACCTTCCTCTCCAACAATTACATTACCGGCACCATCAACATTACCACCACTAAGCCCACCATCATCACCATGGTTACTATTAGAATGACCATCCCGCTGCACAACAGCCCATATGAAGATGGATTCTGATACGGTTCAATCTGACTGTGCCGGCCTCCTTCATCAAAACACCCCACCTGTCATTATACAGAGTGACAAAAACATAATAAGGGTAAGGAACGTCCAGTGCTCCAATAACAAATCAGAAAAGAGTCAAACAAAACTATCATATTGACATCATCATCCTTGCAATAACAGAATCTCCACCAATACATGTGAAAATCGACAAAAGTATTCCGCCAAGCCCAAATAGATTAACAAAAATTAAATGACACACCTCTTTCGTCTATTGACAGAATGGAAAACATACCGGGAGACACCATACATCTGATGAGGATTTTTCACTTGCAACAAAACATGTAGAGGAAGTTGAGTTAATTCACCAAGGAACTTAGCTCTCAGATCAGAGTACATGGGGCAGTCAAATAAAAAGTGTATTTCGTTTTCAGTCATTGACTTACAAAAAGGACAGGTTTTATCTTGCAAGGAGTCACTGTACCGATGTATATTTGCATTTAAAGGCAGGACATTAAATCTAACCTGAGCAATGGCTACCCTGAAGCAATAAGTATCAACATCGTGTATGTATTTTTCGCTTTCAAAAATCATTTTAAAGGATCTATAACTTGCATATCTATCCCGATCTCTAACTGTAGAAGTCCATTCCTGAATAGAAATATCAATAAGCCTTTGTTTAAACTGATTCAAAAATGCTTTGGTATCTCCGACACCTTGTTGCAACCAAACAAAATGAAATCCTGTCTCACATAAAAAATTTCCCTGATTTTAGATACCCAACAAATTTTCCCAGTTCTATCTAGATCAAGAAGCATCTCGTATGCTTTATGGGGTAACCTTTCATTTTCCATTTGAATAAGTCTGAACCAATACCTTAAGACTGATACGCAAGAATTTACATAGAGAGGATACCTTCCCAGATCACCATAAACCATCTTATTCGGAGTTCTGACTGGGACACCTAAAAATCTTTTACAAGCTAACATATGAACTTTCTCTAAATGATCTAGCTTATTCAACCCCCAAATTTCAGATGAATAGAGTAAAACAGATTGAACTTTAGCATCAAATATTTTGAAAAATGTATAAGCAGTCATTTCTTTAAATTTCTGAAAGGCTCTGTTTAATTGAATGGCTGCCTTTTTGCCTTTAACTACCAGATGTTCAGTACCTTTCTTCATACTAATCATCGTTGTTAAATTAAACCCTAAGTAACAATAATTATTTACAACATCCAGCTTTCTTCCATCAAACACCCATTTTCATGTCGGCTTAAATAACCCCCTTTTCTGAAAACCATAATTTTAGTTTTTTTAGTATTTACGCTCAACTTCATTTCCTCACAGCATTTATGTAATATATTTAGTTGGTTTTGTAAGCCATGTGGACTTGATGACAATAAGGCCACATCATCAGCAAAAAGCAATATGAATAATTCCAAAAAGTCTGGCAGAATCTGGATACCATGCTTACCTTTAGCGCTCATATGGTCAGATAACTGATTTATAAATACGGAGAACAATGTAGGGCTTAACACGCAGCCTTGCCGTACTCCAACAGGACAGTGAAAAAATTCTGTAAACTCATCATTTACACGCACACATGACAACAATGAAGAATACATTGATTTTAAGCACATCATAAACCTCCCTTTCACACCTTGTTTTTTCATACATTCCAAAAGTTTTCCATGTTGTACAGAGTCGAATGCTTTCCTAAAATCCACAAAAGCAACATAAAGTTTTTTTCCTTTTTTTTGAGTACATTTCTGAATAACTGCATATAAGTTAAATATCTGGTCGATTGTTGAATAACCTTTACGAAAACCTGCCTGAGTTTCCGAAATCATATTATTATATTCTAACCATTTATATAATCGTATGTTCAAAATTGTTGTAAAACATTTTGAGATAATACTTAATAATGATACTCCCCTATAATTATCTGTGTTATCACGATTTCCTTTTTTATGAATTGGAATTATTATCGCCTTAGACCACTCTATTGGGTATATACCAGATGAAAAAATAACATTGAACATCTTTACCAAAAAAGCTATCACATCCCTACTGCCAACCTGTAACATTTCAGCTGTTATACCATCTATTCCACTTGCTTTTCCCAATTTCAGCTTGAGTATTGCTTCTAAGACTTCTAATTCAGATATGTCCCTATTTAAAGTATGTCCAGTATCATCTAATAAGTCTGCTGTAATGTTACTGTTATTACCAATTCCTTCATGACTTTGGAAAACATCTTTAAAATGAGCAAACCATTTCTCAGTACTAATACTATTGTAAACTTTCTCTGAGTTTCCACAACCCATGCTTCTCACCTGACTCCAAAACCGTGAAGAATCCTTTATGTTTTTCACTAAGGATTCAGCTTTTTGCTTTCTGTAGTTTTGCTTCTTAGTTTTTAATAATTTTTTATACTGTTTCCTTTTCTCAACATACTCTACTCTGTCATCTTCTTGTCTAGCTGCTCTGAAATGGTTCGGTTTTGCTCGGCTTTCTTTTTTTAGCATTTGGCATTCATTATCAAACCATGGGGATTTCCTTATGTTGTGCATGCAAACCCTTTTGTTCATACAAGTACTGGCATCTTTTAAACACTTTACAAACATGTATAGAGCAATTTCTACATTGTTTTCTAGGGCATCTGTGGCCAACAAAAGTCTATTTTGGATCTCTTCACTTCTTAAGGCATTAAGAAATTTGTCTTCTTTATCTTTACTCCATACAAGTTTATCATAAGGCTCCTTCTTCTTTGCATAGTCTGTAGGTTTTGAAAAGTTACAAGCAACCTCTACTTCCATACTAACTGGTAAATGATCAGACTCTGTCATGTTTTCTACATTCAAGGAGAGTACATTAACAGATGTAAATAAGTCAAGGGATGTTATGAAATAATCTACTATACTTGAGCCTGATGTGGATATAAATGTGCAGCTATCATCAAAGCCTGCTTCACAGAGACCATTCAAAATAATACAGTCAAACATATTGCACAATTCAAGAAGTTGGTTACCAAATATGTTAGTATGCACATCTTGCGATTTCCTCAGCAATTCCGACTCAACAAATCCTTGAAAGGGTTTGAAATCGTCATCATTTGAAGCACTACAGTTATAAGTTGCTGTTCTAGCATTAAAGTCCCCCATTAGTAGAAGATGAAAATCATCATACTCACTTTGGAGGTCCAGTATGCAGTTTTCCAAAACTTCTATCCCATAAATGTCATGTCTTGATTTCCAAAAAGGTGAGTCACTTGGGGGAATATATGAGCAAACAACAAAAATATCTTTGTCAACATCAAGCAAATCTTTGTACATCTTTAAAACAATAGTATTTTCATTTTCAACATTAACTTTTTCAATAAAAGATGCCAATGATTTTCTGACCAGGACAATTACTCCTCCCGAATATCTTCCCTGGTGCGAAAGCTTTCTAGCTTTTGAAACAAACAATAAATAATCATGAAAAACAGGAAAGTCAACATCAGTTGCAATAAACGTTTCTGTTAGACAAATAATATCATACTTCAAAAGAAAACTAACAAAGTATGCGTTATCTAACTTTGGTAGAAGACCATGCACGTTGTAATTTAGAAATTTAACATGACTTTTATATACATTATGATCTGAATCTTTCATGTGCTGAACTGGCTCCTGCAATCTGCTCTTTGTTGCACTAAGGTATTTAGTTTTACCTGTTTCCTTACCATTACTTGTGGCCCGGCCGATTCCCTATTTTTTTACGCCTGTGGCACGTGCATATTTGTCCCCTTAGTTTTTGTCTTAAACCCAGGATCCAGACCTTTATCCATGGCTCCTTGTCAGTGTCTACCTTCTTGAAGATCTGTGATGCTGCTTTGGCTACAGGACCGAGCTGAGTCATTGTGCCTGGACTGCCTGAACCTAGCACTGCCCGTCCGAGAGGCAGCGCGTCTGGGTCTTGTTGTTTGTGCTGCGGACAAAGACTGAGCACCATGGTTAGCTACATGCTTATATTGTGCATTTGTAGTCTGTACATCCAGCTGTTTGTCAGTGTTTGTGACATCTGCTGTCTGAAATTGGTCAGTGTTAGGAACCCTTTCTTTATTTTTAGTTGTACTTTTATTTTCTATGTTGTCATCCGTGTCATCGTCTGTTGCCTTGTCACTGACAGAACCTTCTGTCGAAATGTCTACATCTGGATTATTTTCTTGAACGTCATTGCCCACCCCATCATGTATGTCTTTGGGACCCATGCCTACGTCATCCCCATATGATTTATCAGACCTACAAGGATTGTTTTGTGTATCTGCATCACTCATACACTCTTCACTGTCACTTGTCCTGTTAATTGAGGTCTTCTGTTTTGTTGTCTCTACTGTATGTCCAATGTCTGCCCCACCCACATGAACGTTCTCCTCATCAATGTTTGGGTCACCACTGTCGCTGAAGTCAAGGTCTTCTTGTGTGTCCAATCTATGCACTCTGCTTTGCTGATGCCTTCTGAAACCAGCAACTGTTCTGGTGCCACTTTGTCTTGGACAGACTGGAGCAGTTCTGTTGGATTCTGCCAGGTCCCTGAGATTTGGTCCTCTCCTCTGTCCTGGGCTGTCTTTCATGTCCCACCACTTCACTGTAAGAATGGACACCTGGTACGACTGGTAATTTTCTGTCCACTCCCTGACTTTGGCCGAAGTTCCTTCTCCCAAATTCTGTATCGATCTCTCTTGGATCAGTGTAGTATTTCTCTATCCTGACATTTCTTTTCTGCTCCTTGAGGTTTTGCTGTTGGGCCTTATAGTGTGGTCCAGCTGTTCTCTGGAACAGTCTGCTATCTGACTGGGCCTGACAACCCTCATGTCCATAGGTTCTAGTTTGGCGTGGAGAATGGTATTTCTGTGGATTCCTCTCCTTCTCCCATTGATGCCCATGGTCAGCATACCTGCCCCCTGTATCCCTCCTCCATCTGCCATAATTGCTGTTCTGGACAGAGGGCCAATCCTCTTCCTGGGTACCAACCATGTGAGGGAATTGTTGCCTGTGCTCCTGTCGCTGTGGATGAAGATGTTTGTCTCTGATATGTAGTTTGCCTCGATGAATGTAGGCAATTTTACCTTGGCCCCGATGAAAATCTACTGTTTCTCTCTGGTGGACTGTGAGGTCAGAGGACACCTTGATTCCACTCTCACGGAGGTTGTCCCTAAAGTTCCTGTCACCTATCACCGACATTTTGTCTGACCAGCGACAAAAGTGAACTATGATAGGACGTGGTTCGTTTCTCCATGCCTGTGGTCTTCCAACCCGGTAGGCTCTTGAAATATCTTCCTTCTGCCAGTTAGGGTGAGGTCCATGATCATTCAGAATATCTATTATGTACTGTGTTGTTGTCTGGTCATCCTCCTGTCCAGTTCTTCCACATTTAGAAATTTGACATTACATTCCTTCATGCTTTGCTCAGTAAATTCTAGCTTTCTTAGAGAGAGAGAGAGAGAGAGAGAGAGAGAGAGGAGAGAGAGAGAGAGAGGAGAGAGAGAGAGAGGGGAGAGAGGAGAGAGAGAGAGGAGAGAGAGAGAAAAGAGAGAGAGAGAGAGAGAGAGAGAGAGAGAGAGAGAGAGGAGAGAGAGAGGAGAGAGAGGAGAGAGAGAGAGAGAGAGAGAGAGAGAGAGAGAGAGAGAGAGAGAGAGAGAGAGAGAGAGAGAGAGAGAGAGGGGAGAGAGAAGACAGAAGAGAAGAAGCGACAGAGAGAGAACGTTGACAAAAATGCACCAAACATGTGATTTATTCTTTTATATCGAGGATACTGGAATAAGCACTCTTGTGCTTTTTTTACATCCAGTCCCCGTGTGTATGCAGTTTTGTAAATGTCATCTATTCCCACTGGCACACGATGGCCTACTCTTACGGAAAACGGAACAGGATTTAACGTGTGCGCAAGATGTTCTGCGTGCGTTCGCACACGGGGCCTCGGTTTAAAGTCTCATCCGAAGGACTTTTGGGGAGAGTGGAGTCAGCACTGATGTTAACTACAGGAGAAAAATCTCCTCGACCAAACGAATCGAACCAAACATAAGGTAATGTGCTGAGTCAAGCATACTGTATGCCGCGTGTGCACTTCTTATAATAATAATAATAATACATGGAATTTGTATAGCGCTATCTCCTGTAAAAACAAATCAAAGTGCTTGCATTTGACCTACAGAGCCACAGATCATGCTGCCACCAGGCGCAAAGATCAACGACGAACAACGATGATCAACTGTTGTTGTCTTGTTGCTGCTGTACACTGTTGTCTTGTTGCTGCTGTACACTGTTGTTGTTGTTGTCTTGTTGCTGCTGTGCACTGTTGTCTTGTTGCTGCTGTGCACTGTTGTTGTTGTTGTCTTGTTGCTGCTGTACACTGTTGTCTTGTTGCTGCTGTGCACTGTTGTTGTCTTGTTGCTGCTGTGCACTGTTGTTGTCTTGTTGCTGCTGTGCACTGTTTTGTTTGTTGTGTGTGCATGTTGTTGTTTGTTGCTGCTGTGCACTGTTGTTGTCTTGTTGCTGCTGTGCACTGTTGTTGTCTTGTTGCTGCTGTACACTGTTGTCTTGTTGCTGCTGTGCACTGTTGTTGTCTTGTTGCTGCTGTGCACTGTTGTTGTCTTGTTGCTGCTGTGCACTGTTGTTGTCTTGTTGCTGCTGTGCACTGTTGTTGAAAATTAAAAATGGAAATAAAAACTCCACCTTAAAAAGGTCCACTAAAAATGGAAATAAAAA
>CM060320.1:57573314-57579789 GCA_030674155.1 Stramonita haemastoma | reverse complement strand
AACGTCGCTAGCCGTCATGGCGCAGTAGTTAGCATTTTGTACTTCTGGCTTAAAGGCCGCTGATTCAAATCCGATAAGAAACAGAGGGGTTTTGGACTCCGACCGGCTCTTGATCAGAGTGAGTATGCTTTGTGCTCATTGGGAAGGTTGGGACTACACACTCGAGCTTCATCCACTGTACAGATGCGATTTTCAATTTACCTGACCAACACTGCAGGTGTCTGTCTCTCTCAGACCTGGTTGATGCTGGGGTATATAATGACGGAAAATGTAGAGTACAGACCTGTTATGTAGTTCCAAAGCACAAGCACTTTCAGAGCAGTATCATTACATCATTCTCATCACCATTGATCGTCATGCAAATGAAAGAAAAATTCTCTTATTTGGTAGCCATACCTCAGCTTGGCTTCCCATGCTCTTCTGTGCATGGAGTGAGTTAGTGTCAAAGCTTCGGGGATGAAGGTTCATGGGAGGGGGCTGACGTAGAGACATTGTGGTCGTCACCACTCTGAGTGGGTTCTCACTCATTTATGTCTAAGCATTTATGGCCGTCAGTAGAAAGCTTAGTAGGTAGTGCACTACGTATGTTAGTCCGGAACAGGTACCATTGCACTGAACACCACCAAAGTGATCCAACAGCAGTGCAGGGTCCCTCTGGCTGGTTGCCACACTGCTGCCTGACATCGACAAGCTCCCTATGGACTTATTTTCTTGAGGATGTGATATAACAAGTTTGCCCATAGCTAAGGTGTAAAGGTAGAAATGAGCGGCATGGGAATGGCTAGATAAACAATACATAAGATAGTACAAACAAAAGAACAATAATAATCAAAGAACTTATTCTTGGGCCTAAGTCTCTCTCTCTCTCTCTCTCTCCCCTCTCTCTCTCTCTCTCTCTCTCTCTCTCTCTCTCTCTCTCTTCTCTCTCTCTCCTTCTCTCTTCTCTCTCTCATTTAAAGGAATAAGCAAAGCTATTGTGTTTGCTTGATGTATTGGGAGCTGGGAAATTTTTTCCCTATTTACTTATTTGGTTTGTATTCGTGTTCAGGCACTTTGTCCGTGTCGAATGTTGCAGAAGATAAGAGATTGCAGCACACACATGTCCCATTACGCTTTTGACGATCAAAGAGGAATTGGGGGGGGGGGAATCTATATCAGGAGCAGCATAGAACATTTCTCCTTTTTTTGCTCTCTGTATCTCTAGGTGTGTGTGCATTTGCATGAGATTGATTTCATTTTTACGTGCATTTGCGCGCGCGGGTGTCTGTCTATCTGTTTGTTTGTCTGTCTGTCTGTATGTTTGTCTCTCTGTCTGTCTCTGTTTCTGTGTGTTTGTGTTTGTGTCTGTGTCTATGTGTCTGTGGGTGTTGGGGTATGTGCGCATGTGGACATATGTCTGTGCCTGCCCACCAAATAAAATGTGTGTGTGTCTGCATCTGTGTGTGAAGAGGGGAGAGAGAGGGACTTCTTCAGACTTCTTCAGATGTTTTATTCACGTAAGGCCACAGCCCCTTATGAACAGAGGGGCAACAAATGATAAATTGAACATAAAGGTAAGAAAAGAAAAGAAATATTACGTGTCCTATCAAAATGCAGTATCAAAAAAGTCAAGACGTAGCTTTTTCTCGCAGTTGGAAAGCTTTAAATAAGTACATTGCAAAGTTACGAACAATACTTTCGTTTTCAGATGACATCAATAAACATAGACGAAATAAGCTTGGTTGTGCATAGAATTTTTTCGGGACGAATCTTTCACGGAGATCACAGAGGGTGTCACATTTCAAAACAAAGTGGACCTCATCTTCATCTTGTTCTTTACATAATGGGCACAACATATCAGTGGCACAAGTACGTTTAAAGCGATAGGCATGTTTCATCACTTCTGAAATACCAAACCGAAATTTGGTTGTAATTACTCTTAAATGTCTATCTAAATTTAAGGAAAGATACTTCTTCACAACATGGGTAGAGCTGTAGATCCTGTATATGTCAAATCTGTCGCTTGATTGAATGTGACTTTCCCAGCTTTGCCATCTACAATCAATCAAGCGTTGGCGAAACATCTGTATAAACATTTTTTCTTCTGCTACCCCTTGAAACATCCAAACATATCCGAACCCAAGCTCAAACAGACATATTCGTATGTTTGAAACCCAGTTGACTTTACCCCTTGTGTCTAAATCAAATAACATGTTATATGCTTTCCACGGAAGTCTTTCCCTACTCATCTTTACTAATTTAAGCCAGTAACGGAAACATCTAACAGCAGAATTAATGTAGATAGGATATCTATTACATTCTCCATATACTAAATCATTTGGAGTTCTCATGTCAACACCTAGAAACCTTTTGAGACCAAATAAGTGAACAGACTCACATTGTGTAACTGCTTTTTTGTCCATACCCCACAATTCGGAACCATATTGAACTCTAGGTTGTATTTGAGAATCAAAAATTTTAAGAAATAGGTCCAAAGAGTTGTTATTCAGTGCATACAGTTTCCTCATTATACAGAAAAGCACATGCTTTGCTTTACTGCACAGATCCTTACATGCAGCAACAAAACTCAAACGAGTAGAAAAAATAATTCCTAGATACCTATAGGCATTCACAACAGACAATGAAGCACCAGCATATACCCATCTTTCTCTCGGCTGCCAAGAACCCACCTTTTCTAAATACAACAATATTACTTTTGGTTAAGTTAACCTTTAATTGTAATTTTTTGGCTGCACTTTGCAAGCTGTTAAGCTGAGTCTGTAAACCAACAACTGTCTCTGAAAACAACACTATATCATCAGCCAATAACAATATGAATAATTCAACAGAATCAACAGTAAAATTTGCACCGTGTCTACCCATTTCAATGATTTCTATTGCTAATTCATTTATAAACAGCGAAAACAAAATAGGGCTACATACATCCCCTTGTTTTACACCTTTGGTACAGTTTATATAGTTAGACAGTTTATCCCCACATCTTACTCTTGTTTTAACTGAGTTATACATACTCTTAACACATCGAAATAATTTACCATTAATTCCGTTCTTAATGGAGAGAGAGGGAGAAAGAGAGAGAGAGAGTGAGAGAGAGAAAGAGAGAGAGAGAGAGAGAGAGAGAGAGAGAGATTGTGTGTGTGTGTGTGTGTGTGTGTGTGTGTGTGTGTGTGTGTGTGTGTGTGTGTGTGTGTGTGTGGTGTGTGTGTGTGTGTGTGTGTGTATTGTACAGTAATATGGGTCTCTGTGTTAAAGATAAAGACAGATGAACAGATATGCTGAGATAAGGAGACTGACACAAGATTATTCCAACAACAGTAATTTGACATGGTCACCACAACAGACACAGCCCCAAAACAAGGCATAAAAACTGTGACATCACACCTCACCCTGACATAAGGCAGAGACACTGTGACATCACACTTTAACTCCACCCTGACATAAGGCAGAGAAACTGTGACGTCACACTTTAACTCCACCCTGACATAAGGCAGAGACACAGTGACATCACACTTTAACTCCACCCTGACATAAGGCAGAGACACTGTGACATCACACTTTAAATCCACCCTGACATAAAGCAGAGAAACTGTGACATCACACTTTAACTCCACACTGACATAAGGCAGAGACACTGTGACATCACACTCCACCCTGACATAAAGCAGAGACACAGTGACATCACACTTTAACTCCACCCTGACATAAGGCAGAGACACTGTGACATCACACTCCACCCTGACATAAGGCAGAGACACAATGACATCACACTTTAACTCCACCCTGACATAACAGAGTCCTCTTCTGGCCTCAGGGCACCCAGTGTTTTACAACATCTTTGTTTTTTATCAACATTGCACTTCTCTGGCAGCTCAGCTTTAACTCTTTCCTGCCCTGAGGACAAGCTGGGGTCATGACATTGCCACATGCAAGGAGAAAAAGAAAAACATGTGGAATGTGAAGGTTTTGTTTCAGTGGTACCGTCATTTAGAGGAGTGTTTATGTATCAATTTTAATGTATGGCCATATTTGCAGAGGGTGTGTATGTTGTGTGGTGTGTGTGTGTGTGTGTGTGTGTGTGTGTGTGTGTGTGTGTGTGTGTGTGTGTGTGTGTGTGTGTGTATCTGTGTGTCTGAGTGTCTGTGTGTCTGTGTGTCTGTGTGTCTGTGCGTCTGTGTGTGTGCGTATGTGTATTTTGTGTTGTGTGTGTCCATGCACCCTTGTGTATGTTGTGAGTATGTGTTTGCATACGCACAACTGTGTGCAACACATGCTTAATTATGTGTGTTTGTTTGTATTAATGTATAAATGATATTTGTGCATGTCCGCGCATGTGTGTGTCGGTGTGTATGTGTGTGTGTTTGTGTGTGTGTGTGTGTGTGAAAACTTGTGTGTGTTTAAGTGTGTCTGTCTGTGCTTGTGTCTATCTGTGTATTTGTGATCATGTGTGTGTATGTGTGTACCTGAGATAGATAGAAAGAGTGTATGTGTGTGCGTGCATGCGTGTGTGTTTCCATGCATGTGTGCATGCTTGCCAGCCAGTGTGTTTGCGCACGAGAGAGAGATGGAGATAGCAAGCAAGTGAAAGATATAGAGAGACCAGAGCAAAGAAGACACATGATTATCCCAACACAGTAATTTCACATGCTCACCACAGCAGGCACAGCCCCAAAACAAGGCATAAAAACTGTGACATCACACTTTAACTCCACCCTGACATAAGACAGAGACACTGTGACATCACACTCCACCCTGACATAAGGCAGAGACACTGTGACATCACACTTTAACTCCGCCCTGACAAGGCAGAAAAACTGTGACATCACACTTTAACTCCACCCTGACATAAGGCAGAGAAACTGTGACATCACACTTTAACTCCACCCTGACATAAGGCAGAGACACTGTGACATCACACTTTAACTCCACCCTGACATAAGGCAGAGAAACTGTGACATCACACTTTAACTCCACCCTGACATAAGGCAGAGACACTGTGACATCACACTTTAACTCCACCCTGACATAAGGCAGAGAAACTGTGACATCACACTTTAACTCCACCCTGGCATAAGGCAGAGACACTGTGACATCACACTTTAACTCCACCCTGACATAAGGCAGAGAAACTGTGACGTCACACTTTAACTCTATCCTGACATAAGGCAGAGACACAGTGACATCACACTTTAACTCCACACTGACATAAGGCAGAGACGCTTTGACATCACACTTTAACTCCACACTGACATAAGGCAGAGACACTATGACATCACACTTTAACTCCAGCCTGACATAAGGCAGAGACACAGTGACATCACACTCCATCCTGACAAGGCGGAGACACTGTGACACCACACTTTAACTCCACACTGACATAAGGCAGAGACACTGTGACATCACACTCCACCCTGACATAAGGCAGAGACACAATGACATCACACTTTAACTCCACCCTGACATAAGGCAGAGACACTGTGACATCACACTCCACCCTGACATAAGGCAGAGACACAGTGACATCACACTTTAACTCCACCCTGACATAAGGCAGAGACACAGTGACGTCACACTTTAACTCCACCCTGACATAAGGCAGAGACACTGTGACATCACACTTTAACTCCACCCTGACATAAGGCAGAGACACTGTGACATCACACTCCACCCTGACATAAGGCAGAGACACAGTGACATCACACTCCACCCTGACATAAGGCAGAGACACAATGACATCACACTTTAACTCCACCCTGACATAACAGAGTCCTCTTCTGGCCTCAGGGCACCCAGTGTTTTACAACATCTTTGTTTTTTATCAACATTGCACTTCTCTGGCAGCTCAGCTTTAACTCTTTCCTGCCCTGAGGACAAGCTGGGGTCATGACATTGCCACATGCAAGAAGAAAAAGAAAAACATGTGAAATGTGAAGGTTTTGTAACAGTATTTTCTTCATCAGAGAGTGTTTTACGTTTGGGGCGCTGTATAATGTTTATTGATTTTGATTTGTGTGGATATGGATAGGGTATCTGTGTGAGAAGAGAAGGGGGTGGGTTACATGCCTACATATGTGTAACTATTGGTTTGATATGTGCATATAATATGCAGGTGTGCGGGCATGTTTGCGTGCATGTGTGTTTGTTTGTTTATTTTTTATTTGTTTATTTTATTTATTCTTTTGTATTGAGAACAATGGAATGAGCACGCATGTGCTTTTTTACATCCAGTCCCCGTGTGTATGCAGTTGTAACTCTTGTCATCTGTTCCTACCGGCACACGATGGCCTACTCTTACGAAAAGCGGAACAGGATTTAACGTGTGCGCAAGATGTTCTGCATGCGTTCACACACGGGGCCTCGGTTTATAGTCTCATCCGAAGGACTCTGGGGAGAGTGGAGTCAGCACTGATGCTAACTCCAGAGGAAAGAGGAAAAATTCCCTCTAACGGGAATCGAACCCGGGTCGTCAAATTGCGAG
>CM060320.1:57553314-57570814 GCA_030674155.1 Stramonita haemastoma | reverse complement strand
GTCTGTCTGTCTGTCTGTCTGACACACACTCTCTCTCTCTCACCACTCTCTCTCTCTCTCTCTCTCTCTCTCTCTCTCTCTCTCTCTCTCTCTCTCTCTCTCTCCTCTCCTCTCTCTCTCTCTCTCTCTCTCTCTCTCTCTCTCTCTCTCTCTCTCTCTCTCTCTCTCTCTGTGCCAACTTTCCTTTTTTTTCTTTCCATCAAATTTCGATATACTGTTGTCAATACAACATTTTTCTACTTTTACAAAGTATCCAAGAAAAGAAAATGGCCACATTTTGAAGATTACAACTACTGTTGGTGTTGGAATATTGTTGCTATATCTAAATTGATGTATCTTTCAAACCAAACAAAATTCTCTCAAATTTGTAGTTCTATAGTTCATCACCACATTGTGATTGCTGGTATTTTCTGTCTTGTTTGAATTGTATACTGTCACATTCCTTTCAAATATGTCTTTGGCCTTGTTGACAAAAAAGATAGTGTTATATCTTTTAAAGAAATGCATCACTTTTTTTGCTGTTTCTTACAGGGAAGTAGAGACACCATAATTTCTGTTTAGCAATATTTTATTTTTAACTGCATGAAAAAAGAAACTGCAGAAACAGTTAAAATGGCTAACAGGTTTTAGTAAGGCTTTTATTTTGTTCCTCAGCTAGAATTTCAATGATAAGTTTTTTTGCATATGCACAAGTTGTGCCCACTATCGAGGTAGCAGCATTCATCTGAGGCTGGAACTTTTACTGTAAACCCAATAGACCAACATGTTATAACTGCAGCTGCTTTTTGCTGCACCATCCCAATCCTCCCCTGTCAATATAATAAGCTCCATCAACCTTCTCCTTTCTTTTTCACTTCAGAGTAACATTTTTCCTCTCTATGCTGCTCTGAAGATAGAAGAGAGACTCTGTGAAAAGATCAGAAAAGAACTTGTAAAGCACCTACAGGTTTTAGATAGGCCCTGAATCTACCAACTATTATCATTAGAAACTGCCTTTAATACATAAAATGAGAACACATTAGATGCAAAATCCGTTATTCAAATTACAAAATGATTTTTTCATTTCTAGCTATAAAATGACGGATTCATACACACCCTCCCCCCTCCCCCTCTCTCTCTCTCTCTCTCTCTCTCTGGATCCATAGAACACTGGGCGAAAGGGCAGAAAGCGGCCATGATGGTTATGACGTCATCTGTTTACTTTCTCTGGCCTCTGTTCCATTTATCACTCCACATGATGAGACTGAGACACATTCACAACCTCCCTATCTGCTTTTATCTTTAACTACGTTTTCTCTGTCTGTCTGTCTGTCTGTCTGTCTGTCTGTCTGTCTGTCTGTCTCTCTCTCTCTCTCTCTCTCTCTCTCTCTCTCTCTCACCCTATTTTTTTTTTATTCCTTTGTTTTGTTCTTTTATTTCTAGGATAATGGAACAAGCGCTCACTTGCTTTCGTACATCCAGTCCTCGAGTATAATTATGCAGTTTTGTAAACTTTGTCATCCTTCCCACTGGCACACTTTGGTCTACTGTTCCGAAAAAAGGAACAGGATTTAACGTATGGGCAAGACGTTTTGTGTACGTTCCACATGTTGATTTACAGTCTCATCCAAAGGACTGTTTGGGGGAGTAGAGTGAGCACTGATGTTAATTCCAGGGAAAATGTCCCCTTGAACGCGAACGAGATTCGAACGTGGGGTCAGAAGCACAATGTGCTACACTCTAACCATCAGACCATCTGGTCCTCCCTCCTTCCTCTCCCCCCTCCCCCTCCCATCCCTGTTTCTGGGTCCATTAGGTAAGCAGGAACTAGTATAGAAGATGAGGAATGTGTTGTGTTGTGTTATGTTATCCAGGATTTGAGGAAGTAAGGCAAACCAAAAACAAAAAGAAACAGTAAAATGTGGTAGACAGCCTTATCTATTGACACTATGTTTATTTTGGCGACTTGTTATTCTGAGAATGTGCGCAGTCTTGCTCTACATTTGTGTAAAGCTTTTAAGATAAGAGATAATTATCTATCTTGTTATCTTAATTTACAGTCCTGGTAACTGACAAATCTTGTTACAAATCAACTTGGCTTTTGCTGTGTTGTTGGTTTCGTTTCTGTGTAGTTTGGTTGGTTGGTTGGGCTTTTTCTTTAACTCACTAAAACCCAAGATTGTCGGCTACCTCCTTTTTGTATAGCATTTTGTGAACTCTCTCTCTGTCTCTCTCTGTCTCTCTCTGTCTCTCTGTCTCTGTCTCTCTGTCTCTGTCTCTGTCTGTCTGTCTGTCTGTCTGTCTGTCTGTCTGTCTGTCTGTCTGTCTGTCTGTCTGTCTGTCTGTCTGTCTGTCTCTCTCTCTCTCTCTCTCTCTCTCTCTCTCTCTCTCTCTCTCTCTCTCTCTCTCTCTCTCTCTCTCTCTCTCTCTCTCTCTCTCTCTCTCTCTCTCTATTTCTATGTAATTTGAAAATGTGGGGCATTACTTCATAGTGATAACGTTATATAACATTTCAGTAATTCTAGACTATCGAAATTTTCATCTTCAAAAAACGAACCTATCACCAAGGCTTCGAAATTCATTTCAATAAGCATTCCAGAGAACGCAAATGGCTTTACCGTGATATTACAAGGTTTTTCACTCTTGGACTAAATATAAAGTTTGCTACTTTCTTTGTATTAAAATGACATTTTGTGATGAAATTTCTTCTACTAGAAGTGCATTTACATCTTTAATGTCGGTGTTCAGTTTAAAGGAATAGCATCCAACCCTGAAGTTCTCGTTATTCACCTCTCTCTCTCTCTCTCTCTCTCTCTCTCTCTCTCTCTCTCTCTCTCTCTCTCTCTCTCTCTCTCTCTCTCTCTCTCTCCTCTCTCTCTCTCTCTCTCTCTCTGTGCCAACTTTCCTTTTTTTTCTTTCCATCAAATTTCGATATACTGTTGTCAATACAACATTTTTCTACTTTTACAAAGTATCCAAGAAAAGAAAATGGCCACATTTTGAAGATTACAACTACTGTTGGTGTTGGAATATTGTTGCTATATCTAAATTGATGTATCTTTCAAACCAAACAAAATTCTCTCAAATTTGTAGTTCTATAGTTCATCACCACATTGTGATTGCTGGTATTTTCTGTCTTGTTTGAATTGTATACTGTCACATTCCTTTCAAATATGTCTTTGGCCTTGTTGACAAAAAAGATAGTGTTATATCTTTTAAAGAAATGCATCACTTTTTTTGCTGTTTCTTACAGGGAAGTAGAGACACCATAATTTCTGTTTAGCAATATTTTATTTTTAACTGCATGAAAAAAGAAACTGCAGAAACAGTTAAAATGGCTAACAGGTTTTAGTAAGGCTTTTATTTTGTTCCTCAGCTAGAATTTCAATGATAAGTTTTTTTGCATATGCACAAGTTGTGCCCACTATCGAGGTAGCAGCATTCATCTGAGGCTGGAACTTTTACTGTAAACCCAATAGACCAACATGTTATAACTGCAGCTGCTTTTTGCTGCACCATCCCAATCCTCCCCTGTCAATATAATAAGCTCCATCAACCTTCTCCTTTCTTTTTCACTTCAGAGTAACATTTTTCCTCTCTATGCTGCTCTGAAGATAGAAGAGAGACTCTGTGAAAAGATCAGAAAAGAACTTGTAAAGCACCTACAGGTTTTAGATAGGCCCTGAATCTACCAACTATTATCATTAGAAACTGCCTTTAATACATAAAATGAGAACACATTAGATGCAAAATCCGTTATTCAAATTACAAAATGATTTTTTCATTTCTAGCTATAAAATGACGGATTCATACACACCCTCCCCCCTCCCCCTCTCTCCTCTCTCTCTCTCTCTGGATCCATAGAACACTGGGCGAAAGGGCAGAAAGCGGCCATGATGGTTATGACGTCATCTGTTTACTTTCTCTGGCCTCTGTTCCATTTATCACTCCACATGATGAGACTGAGACACATTCACAACCTCCCTATCTGCTTTTATCTTTAACTACGTTTTCTCTGTCTGTCTGTCTGTCTGTCTGTCTGTCTGTCTGTCTGTCTGTCTGTCTCTCTCTCTCTCTCTCTCTCTCTCTCTCTCTCTCTCTCTCTCTCACCCTATTTTTTTTTATTCCTTTGTTTTGTTCTTTTATTTCTAGGATAATGGAACAAGCGCTCACTTGCTTTCGTACATCCAGTCCTCGAGTATAATTATGCAGTTTTGTAAACTTTGTCATCCTTCCCACTGGCACACTTTGGTCTACTGTTCCGAAAAAAGGAACAGGATTTAACGTATGGGCAAGACGTTTTGTGTACGTTCCACATGTTGATTTACAGTCTCATCCAAAGGACTGTTTGGGGGAGTAGAGTGAGCACTGATGTTAATTCCAGGGAAAATGTCCCCTTGAACGCGAACGAGATTCGAACGTGGGGTCAGAAGCACAATGTGCTACACTCTAACCATCAGACCATCTGGTCCTCCCTCCTTCCTCTCCCCCCTCCCCCTCCCATCCCTGTTTCTGGGTCCATTAGGTAAGCAGGAACTAGTATAGAAGATGAGGAATGTGTTGTGTTGTGTTATGTTATCCAGGATTTGAGGAAGTAAGGCAAACCAAAAACAAAAAGAAACAGTAAAATGTGGTAGACAGCCTTATCTATTGACACTATGTTTATTTTGGCGACTTGTTATTCTGAGAATGTGCGCAGTCTTGCTCTACATTTGTGTAAAGCTTTTAAGATAAGAGATAATTATCTATCTTGTTATCTTAATTTACAGTCCTGGTAACTGACAAATCTTGTTACAAATCAACTTGGCTTTTGCTGTGTTGTTGGTTTCGTTTCTGTGTAGTTTGGTTGGTTGGTTGGGCTTTTTCTTTAACTCACTAAAACCCAAGATTGTCGGCTACCTCCTTTTTGTATAGCATTTTGTGAACTCTCTCTCTGTCTCTCTCTGTCTCTCTCTGTCTCTCTGTCTCTGTCTCTCTGTCTCTGTCTCTGTCTGTCTGTCTGTCTGTCTGTCTGTCTGTCTGTCTGTCTGTCTGTCTGTCTGTCTGTCTGTCTGTCTGTCTCTCTCTCTCTCTCTCTCTCTCCCTCTCTCTCCTCTCTCTCCTCTCTCTCTCTCTCTCCTCTCTCTCTCTCTCTCTCTCTCTCTCTATTTCTATGTAATTTGAAAATGTGGGGCATTACTTCATAGTGATAACGTTATATAACATTTCAGTAATTCTAGACTATCGAAATTTTCATCTTCAAAAAACGAACCTATCACCAAGGCTTCGAAATTCATTTCAATAAGCATTCCAGAGAACGCAAATGGCTTTACCGTGATATTACAAGGTTTTTCACTCTTGGACTAAATATAAAGTTTGCTACTTTCTTTGTATTAAAATGACATTTTGTGATGAAATTTCTTCTACTAGAAGTGCATTTACATCTTTAATGTCGGTGTTCAGTTTAAAGGAATAGCATCCAACCCTGAAGTTCTCGTTATTCACCTCTCTCTCTCTCTCTCTCCCCTCTCTCTCTCTCCTCTCTCTCTCTCTCTCTCTCTCTCTCTCTCTCTCTCTCCTCTCTCTCTCTCTCTTCTCTCTGTGCCAACTTTCCTTTTTTTTCTTTCCATCAAATTTCGATATACTGTTGTCAATACAACATTTTTCTACTTTTACAAAGTATCCAAGAAAAGAAAATGGCCACATTTTGAAGATTACAACTACTGTTGGTGTTGGAATATTGTTGCTATATCTAAATTGATGTATCTTTCAAACCAAACAAAATTCTCTCAAATTTGTAGTTCTATAGTTCATCACCACATTGTGATTGCTGGTATTTTCTGTCTTGTTTGAATTGTATACTGTCACATTCCTTTCAAATATGTCTTTGGCCTTGTTGACAAAAAAGATAGTGTTATATCTTTTAAAGAAATGCATCACTTTTTTTGCTGTTTCTTACAGGGAAGTAGAGACACCATAATTTCTGTTTAGCAATATTTTATTTTTAACTGCATGAAAAAAGAAACTGCAGAAACAGTTAAAATGGCTAACAGGTTTTAGTAAGGCTTTTATTTTGTTCCTCAGCTAGAATTTCAATGATAAGTTTTTTTGCATATGCACAAGTTGTGCCCACTATCGAGGTAGCAGCATTCATCTGAGGCTGGAACTTTTACTGTAAACCCAATAGACCAACATGTTATAACTGCAGCTGCTTTTTGCTGCACCATCCCAATCCTCCCCTGTCAATATAATAAGCTCCATCAACCTTCTCCTTTCTTTTTCACTTCAGAGTAACATTTTTCCTCTCTATGCTGCTCTGAAGATAGAAGAGAGACTCTGTGAAAAGATCAGAAAAGAACTTGTAAAGCACCTACAGGTTTTAGATAGGCCCTGAATCTACCAACTATTATCATTAGAAACTGCCTTTAATACATAAAATGAGAACACATTAGATGCAAAATCCGTTATTCAAATTACAAAATGATTTTTTCATTTCTAGCTATAAAATGACGGATTCATACACACCCTCCCCCCTCCCCCCTCTCTCTCTCTCTCTCTCCTCTGGATCCATAGAACACTGGGCGAAAGGGCAGAAAGCGGCCATGATGGTTATGACGTCATCTGTTTACTTTCTCTGGCCTCTGTTCCATTTATCACTCCACATGATGAGACTGAGACACATTCACAACCTCCCTATCTGCTTTTATCTTTAACTACGTTTTCTCTGTCTGTCTGTCTGTCTGTCTGTCTGTCTGTCTGTCTGTCTGTCTGTCTCTCTCCTTCTCTCTCTCTCTCTCTCTCTCTCTCTCTCTCTCTCTCTCACCCTATTTTTTTTTATTCCTTTGTTTTGTTCTTTTATTTCTAGGATAATGGAACAAGCGCTCACTTGCTTTCGTACATCCAGTCCTCGAGTATAATTATGCAGTTTTGTAAACTTTGTCATCCTTCCCACTGGCACACTTTGGTCTACTGTTCCGAAAAAAGGAACAGGATTTAACGTATGGGCAAGACGTTTTGTGTACGTTCCACATGTTGATTTACAGTCTCATCCAAAGGACTGTTTGGGGGAGTAGAGTGAGCACTGATGTTAATTCCAGGGAAAATGTCCCCTTGAACGCGAACGAGATTCGAACGTGGGGTCAGAAGCACAATGTGCTACACTCTAACCATCAGACCATCTGGTCCTCCCTCCTTCCTCTCCCCCCTCCCCCTCCCATCCCTGTTTCTGGGTCCATTAGGTAAGCAGGAACTAGTATAGAAGATGAGGAATGTGTTGTGTTGTGTTATGTTATCCAGGATTTGAGGAAGTAAGGCAAACCAAAAACAAAAAGAAACAGTAAAATGTGGTAGACAGCCTTATCTATTGACACTATGTTTATTTTGGCGACTTGTTATTCTGAGAATGTGCGCAGTCTTGCTCTACATTTGTGTAAAGCTTTTAAGATAAGAGATAATTATCTATCTTGTTATCTTAATTTACAGTCCTGGTAACTGACAAATCTTGTTACAAATCAACTTGGCTTTTGCTGTGTTGTTGGTTTCGTTTCTGTGTAGTTTGGTTGGTTGGTTGGGCTTTTTCTTTAACTCACTAAAACCCAAGATTGTCGGCTACCTCCTTTTTGTATAGCATTTTGTGAACTCTCTCTCTGTCTCTCTCTGTCTCTCTCTGTCTCTCTCTGTCTCTCTGTCTCTGTCTCTGTCTCTCTGTCTCTGTCTGTCTGTCTGTCTGTCTGTCTGTCTGTCTGTCTGTCTGTCTGTCTGTCTGTCTGTCTCTCTCTCTCTCTCTCTCTCTCTCTCTCTCTCTCTCTCTCCTCTCTCTCCTCTCTCTCTCTCTCTCTCTCTCTCTCTCTCTATTTCTATGTAATTTGAAAATGTGGGGCATTACTTCATAGTGATAACGTTATATAACATTTCAGTAATTCTAGACTATCGAAATTTTCATCTTCAAAAAACGAACCTATCACCAAGGCTTCGAAATTCATTTCAATAAGCATTCCAGAGAACGCAAATGGCTTTACCGTGATATTACAAGGTTTTTCACTCTTGGACTAAATATAAAGTTTGCTACTTTCTTTGTATTAAAATGACATTTTGTGATGAAATTTCTTCTACTAGAAGTGCATTTACATCTTTAATGTCGGTGTTCAGTTTAAAGGAATAGCATCCAACCCTGAAGTTCTCGTTATTCACCTCTCTCTCTCTCTCTCTCTCTCTCTCTCTCTCTCTCCTCTCTCTCTCTCTCTCTCTCTCTCTCTCTCTCTCTCTCTCTCTCTCTCTCTCCCTCCCTCCCTCCCTTCCCTCCCTCTCTTTCTCTCTTCCTCTCCTTCCCTCCCTCCTTCCCTCCCTCCCTCCCTCCCTCTCCTCTCTCTCTCTCTCTCTCTCTCTCTCCTCTCTCTCTCTCTCTCTCTCTCTTCTCTCTCTCTCTCTCTCTCTCTCTCTCTCTCTCTCTCTCTCTCTCTCTGTCAGAGAGATCAAACATATTCACAAGGAGACCCACAGGCTTGATCTCTAGCAGCCAATTATCCTACATCATTTCCACTGCACGTGCTTCATCGCCCTAGAAACCGCATGCCACCAGATCTGTGTTTGGCACCGAGTTTTTTCATGGGCATAAAATCAATCCGAATATTAACGAAGACAGCCAATCCCCCCAGCACGCCAGTTTAGGAAGCTACCTGATGTCCTTAAGTACGTGGGCATGACTCACAGCTCCGCAGTGGCATAAACGGACAGAGAAAACAGGCAAGCAGGCAGGTAGGCAGGCAGACAGACAAAAAAACAGGAGGGATGAATGAAGGGAATGAAGAATCGTGAACACGCTCGGAGAAAAGATTTCTTCTTCATCGAACGCTCGACTGTCGTATAAGCGAAAATGCGTTGCACTGCCGTTAAGCGCCTGACAAGTCAGGCCCAGCACGTCCGACTTTGGCCTGGGGAAGAATTGTTATCTTTAGAAATCTTTCTGCAAAAAAATGCCTGGAGAATGGATCGAGACGGCATCAGATAGGAAGGGAAGTGACGGGAAGAAAAGGAACAATATATAAACAAAGGGCGGGATAGAAAAGAGGGGATTCATAACTCAGAATTTCCAGAAGGTAGGGATGTTGTTTATTTTGTCAGGCTCCCCGGCATCTCAAAGGTGAAAAATATAAAAATTGAAGCCCAAAAAGCATTTTTTTAAAAACACACACACAGATAGACAGACCGACAGACATACAGACAGAAAGAATCAAACACAAAGTCATATATCTCCACAAACTGAAAATAATATTTTTTCTTGAGTGTGCATGCGCATGTGCGTGTGTTGTTTGTTTGTGTGTGTGCGTGTGTGGTGTGTGTGTGTGTGTGTGCGCGCGCGCGCGCGCGTGTGTGTGGTGTGTGTGTGTGTGTGTGTGTGTGTGTGTGTGTGTGGAAAGCAGAGCAGATGGTGTAAAGATGATTACCAGGATGAAGATTACATGTTTGTTCTGGGCTTGAACAAAATTGATTGTTCTTCCATGGTCTGTCTGGCTTCTTCTACAGTGTTTTACCTAAGGTCAGAAAGCCCTCATTGCTCTAGAGTTAGGGTAACATGGTCTGTTTACTGTGTCTCTTCTCATTTTGACACATGATGACCCTGCGGTCGCGGTGTGATATCATGTGATGTGATGTGCATGATGAGGTGTGTTGTTTATTTATTGTTCTTTTATTTCGAGGACAATGGAATAAGCACTCATGTGCTTTTTTATATTCAGTTCCCTTGTGTTTTGTCATTTTTGTCATCTGTTCCCACCGGCACACAATGGCCTACTCTTTCGAAAAGCAGAACAGCATTTAACGTGTGCGCGTTGTGCGTGCTACGAGGCCTCGGTTTAGTCTCCTCCGAAGGATGTGATGTGATATGATGTGGTGCAATGTGATACCATACACTGTGATGGTGATGTTATGTACTAGGATGTGATGTAAAATGTAGCATACTGTTTCTGCTCACATTTGTTTATAATTTTGTATGCCATTATATTGTATTGCATTTTATTGTATTGTATGCTATTGTATTGTATTGTGTTGATTTGTATTGTGTTGTATGCTAGTTTAAGTCATGCGTATGTGTGTAGTAGGCGTGATGTGATGTGGTGTGATGTGATGTGGTGTGGTGTGACGTGATGTGATGTGATGTGATGTGATGTGGTGTGATGAAACATGTTTCCGTTTACATTTATCCATGTAGCAACCTGTTCTGGAATGCAAAATGTACTGTAATATTTGCTTTTACACTCTTCTATGCAGAAGCCCGACTTGAAATTTGAAATGTTCTGGAAGTCTATTGTTACCGTTATCAACGTAATAATCAGACATGGAATGTAAAATGTACTGTATTGTTTACTGTTACCGTTATCAACGTAATAATCAGACATGGAATGTAAAATGTACCTGTATTGTTTACTGTTACCGTTATCAACGTAATAATCAGACATGGAATGTAAAATGTACCTGTATTGTTTACTGTTACCGTTATCTACGACATAATCAGACACGGAATGTAAAATGTACTGTATTGTTTACTGTTACTGTTATGTACGTAATAACTTGACCCAGAATACAAAATGTAGTGTAATACTCTCTCTCTCTCTCTCTCTCTCTCTCTCTCTCTCTCTCTCTCTCTCTCTCTCTCTCTCTCTCTCTCTCTCTCTCTCTCTCTCTCTCTCTCTCTCTCTCTCCTTTCTGGAAAAAGGCAACTGCATTGAAAGTTTTTGTTCCTAGGCTAGAACTCTGAGGTTCACCAATAGTGAGATTTTTGCGTAAACGACCATTTTTGTCCCAACCTTTTGCGTAGACTTTGGGAATCATTGCTTATTCACTACACAATCTACTAATAAACGTTCCACTTTGACTTTTACATTTCTTACACACTACCAACAATGTTCCCAAGTTGTTGTTTTGGTTTTGATTTTTTTGTCTTCTAGCTGCGACTGTACACATACATTTCGGATTGTATCAAGCCTGCAACTTTTTCAAGAAGCTAAATTTGCTTCTTGTGGTGGAGAAACATCAAAGTATACGAATATTTTTTGCAACATATTGTTTCAACTAGCTAAACTTGCCAAGCAAAATAATGAGAAAATAGACAAAACGTTAAAAAAAACAACGTTAACGCTTATTTCCAACATTTGGAAATCATTTCTCTCTCTCTCTCCTCTCTCTCTCTCTCTCTCTCTCTCCTCTCTCTCTCTCTCTCTCTCTCTCTCTCTCTCTCCTCTCTCTCCCCTCTCTCTCTCTCTCCCCTCTGACACTTGGCCGGTTCATGCCTTTTTCATTTACTTTCTCATTCTTTTTCTCATTCTTCTTTTGTTTTCTCCCCCCTCCCCGACGAAAAAACCTAATTTAGAAGGATCCTCCTAGTCTGTTTTCAAGTAAACACATCATTTTTTGCTGTATAAGCTTCTGTCTCCCAGAAAATGTGTACCCCAAGATCTTTGTTTAGCGGTTTTGTTTGTTTGTTTGTTTGTCTTTTTGGCGGGTTAGGCTGCATAAGATATGACTTTCGCAGCTTGTCACAGGAGTGGCACGTCTCATAATCGCTTGGATGCCAATCCCACACCTTGGAGCTTTTTCTCTCTGTCTCTCTGTCTCTCTGCTGTCTCAGTCTCTGTCTCTGTCTTTGTCTCTGTCTCTGTCTCTCTCTGTTTTCTCTGTCTCTGTCTCTCTCTCAATCGGTTGTTAGTTTGTTTGGTTGGGTGGGGTTTTTTTCTTTCATGTTCCATAATATGTTATATATCAGTACGTTTATTCTCCTCCATCCCCAAAACTCCGTGTATTGTAGCTTAAGACCAATGCACGTATTTAACACTTCATAGTTTCTCTCTTCTCTCTCTCTCTCTCTCTCTCTCTCTCTCTCTCCTCTCTCTCTCTCTCTCTCTCTCTCTCTCTCTCTCTCTCTCTCTCTCTCTCTCTTAAATGCTTGTAACAACTAGGCAGAAACGCCAAAATTTAAATGACAATATTCCATCTATCTATATAAATGATGACAAAATTGAAGTAGTCAAGTCACATAAAGTCTTAGGTCTTATTGTAGATAATAATTTATCATGGTCTGATCACATTGATAAACTATCCAAACGAGTGTCAACAAAGGTTTTTCAGTTATCTAAAATTAAAAATTTCCTACCTTTTCATGCTCGGAAACAATTTTTCCACGCTCACATAAAATCAGCTATAGACTATGCATCCACTCTTTGGGACTGTGCTAGTGAAAACATATTAAAACCGCTCACTCAAAGTTACAGACGAGCACTAAAAATCCTCCTCCTTAAGTCATCGTCATTAACTCCAGAAGATTACAAATTTCTTGATATTCTACCACTGAAAAACAAATTAAAATATAACAAAGGTATTCTAATGCATAGGATTATATCACATATAGTACCTGCTACCATTATTGATTTATTCCCAATTAATAATAAACGACATACTCACAAACTTGCATTGTCAAAGCCTCGAATAGATTTGTTCAAATCAAGCCTACATTATTCAGGAGGTACCCTATGGAATTCATTACCAGAACCTCTCAAAAATTTTAAAAGCCATTATTCTTTCTAGAAAATGTATCGAGAACATCTATCATCGAACAATATATAACTCTCTCTCTCTCTCTCTCTCTCTCTCTCTCTCTCTCTCTCTCTCTCTCTCTCTCTCTCTCTCTCTCTCTCTCTCTCTCTCTCTCTCCCTCTCTTTCTCTCCCTCTTCTCTCTCTCTGTCTCTGTCTCTCACACATCTCTGAACATATTTGCACGGAGCCACACAAGTCTGGATCCCTAAACAGCTAATTACGTCATTTCCACTGCACGTGCTTCATCACTCCGGGAAGGGCACGCTCCCGCGCCAAATTCTCTGTTTGGCATAAAATGTTGTGTGGTTTGTTTGTTTTTAGGGGAAAAATACGTTACCAAAATACAAACAGATAAATCAGTGGACAGAAAAAGAGAAAATAACAGGCCTCAGGAAAATTAAACAAATGAAAAATTGAAAGTTAAACAAAATCAAACCCTGAAAAACTTGAGCTGATTCTGTAGTTTGATCGTTTGCAAACTGTCTGATCCAACGAGGCAACGAGAACTGAGGCAGATCAAGTTTAACACAAGATGTCAACATTTGTTCTACTATTTTGTGTTGTTTTTAACACAAGTTTCACTTTTGCTTTTGTAAATCCTACTGTCGAGGATTCTGGGGGGGGGGGGGGGGGGGGGGGGAGTTGTGCTGTTTTGTTTGGGAAGGGGGGAGGTGCAATGTAATGCAGTTTTGTTGAATTAAGATCTGATATGGTTGGGAGGGGGGTGTAATGCTGTTTTGTTGAGTTAAGTTCTGATCTCTTTTTATATCAGGGAGGGGGGTGATGCATTTTTGTTGAATTAGGATCGGATCTGATAATGCCTTTAAAACACACACCTTTTCTTAAAAGGCATTCGAGTCGCTTTCTTTGCCTATCTAGTATCTCATTTCTTGGGAAACGTTCGGTGCGAGCATTTTTTTCACTTCTCGTATAAAATACTCCATATATTATTTTACAATTTCGTATCGGTAGTTTCCAATTTTCAGTTGAACAGTATAATTTATCATTATGAGAGAATATAACCTTCAATGCAAGGGACAAAAAAGGGGGAAAACAGATTTTATTATGAGGCAAATGCGAAAGGTCGCCAAGATGACACTGACACCCAAAACTTCTGGAACCATCATGAACAGAAACATAACTTCATCTGCTTGGCTGCTTCAGCACACTGGCAGATCAGCAAAATATTGCAGTGCTCAACGCAACAGACTGGCAATTTTTTCGGCTCTAAGTCAATGATGTTAACTGCAGACGAGCTATTACGATGCTCCCAGACCATGACTGTTCAACATCTTCCCTGCAGGCATTACACTGCTTAGCAGCCGTCTGCACGAGGCGATTGGCAGACTGCGAGCCAGAAAGAAACTAGTTCTACAAACTGGCTTTTTTGTTTGTTCCTAAGCTAGAGCTCTGAGGTTCACAAATTGTGAGATTTTTGTGTTTGCGACCGTTTTTGGTAGACGCATTCTGACTTCGGGGATGATGTCTTAATACAACACCAGTGTGCATGCGTCTTTTTTTATAATTTTGTCATCAGTTCCTACCAGCACGCAATGCCTATTCTACTGAAAAGCAGAAAGGGTTTTTAATTTGTGCGCAAGATGTTTTGTGAGTGTTTACACACGGGACCTCGATTTATTGTCTTGTTCGAAAAACTCTCGGGGAAGAGGGGTCGATAGTGATGTTAACTCCAGGGGAAACTTCTCCTTGAATTGGTGCCTCCTTGGTGGCTGGATCTCCGACTGTCAGATCACGAGCTCGACGCTGTAACCACTGGGCTATTCCATCCTCCTGCAATCTGTTTACATTCAGTCATTTAGCGACGGGATAGCTCAGTGGTCAGGGCACTCCCTTTCTACCAGTCAAGTTAAGCAGCGTCGAGCGTGGTTGCCAATTGGATGGGTGACCGTTTCCGCGCCTTGGTTCAACATGCTGGCCCCTACAGAAGCTGAGGTCTCTGACGCCTAGCTCCCCTACGATCACACAGGTTATGGAACACCTTTACCTTATTTACCTTTTACAGATCTTTGACTTTGACATAGTATCTCAGTTCCTGCATCTGTGTGTTTGTTTGTGTGTATGTCTGCATGGCTTTTGAGTGCCCATTCGTCGTTTTTTTTCTTTTTCTGTTTGTATAAGTGTACTTGTGCAACGTATAAATCTGTGTGTACTTGGGCATGTCTTTTTATATATATATATATCTCTGTCCTTGTGTGTGTCTGTGTGTGCGTCTTCTCTCTCTCTCTCTCTCTCTCTCTCTCTCTCTCTCTCTCTCTCTCTCTCTCTCTCTCTCTCTTCTCTCTCTCTCTTCTCTTTCTCTCTCTCTCTTTCTCTCTCTCTCTCTCTCTCTCTCTCTCTCTCTCTCTCTCTCTCTCTCTCTCTCTCTCTTTCTCTCTCTCTCTCTCTCTCTCTCTCTCTCTCTCTCTCTCTCTCTCTCTCTCTCTCTCTCTCTCTCTCTCTCTCTCTCTCTCTCTCTCTCTGGGGGGTTGGTCACGAGACGCGAAGCGGACAGGGCGTACATTTTCTGTGAGCTACAGTAAAACTCGTAATTCATACAAAAATGCCAGTTACTGGACTTCCAGCGGCTGTGGAGAGGACCTTAGGCGCCCTGCTGACTGACAATGCAGTCTCCAGCTGGAAAGTGGCAGGAGAAGGGGACAGCGTGGTTTTTGTCTTGCGACTTAAACCAGTGGACACAGCAGTGTCAACCAACATGGCGGATCCAACAGTGAATCGCAGCACACAAGTACAATACTATAGGAAAAAATCCTACTCCCAAACCCGCAGGGATTTCGAACGCGCTCGAAAGCATAAAGAGAAGCAGGCAAGTGTTGTGTGTTGAAAGTGACTGTGTCTTCAGTGCCTCGAGTCCACCTGACAAAAGTGTAGAACAGCAGAATGCAGCATGCGCAGATACGCATAGAGTAGACCTACCAACAGCACACACACAGGACATCAACACAAAAACATCAGTTAAGTTGCCATCATCAGTTGATTTAGAACCTCCGTGTATGTCTGATTGTAGTGACTGTGCTGATATGTGTGTTTTGCAGCCTGAGGTGAACGATGATAATATTGTTGGTGCATTCGACAAAGGAAATGTCAAACAGTATGTGGCTACTCTAACTGATAGATCAGTACAGAAAAGGCTGAGAGACAGACAAAGAAATACACACTTTAGAAAATCTGTCCTACATCATTCAGATGGTGAAGATATTGTGACGTGTGAATCAGATGACATTGTGATCCAGCTCGCATGCCAACCAGACACTGAGCCAGTATGTGTGTACTGGTTTGTCAAACAGCAAGAGAAAAACATGTTAAAAGAGGAACGTGTCAAACTCGCCAGTTTGCGGAATGGGAAGCGAATCCAGAACACACTACACACGGAGACCCTTTCGTGTGCTTCAAGGGACTTGGCGACACTTAGAGAACTATTACATCGCTGTCTTGGCTAGTGTAGGCGGAGGGCCTGTGACAATGACTGGACGAAAGAAAGGCTCGGAATGCTGTAACATATCCGGACTGTAAAGAGTGTCGTGTCTCGATGTACATTACAAATCAATGCTGTGGTTTCCATGGCATGGAATGGTGTTGTGTGTCAGCTTAAAGCAATTATCGTTATCGTTATTCGGCATCCCCCTTCATGTATGGGCCAGTGGCCTTTTTTCATGAATAAACCTTTCGAGTTCGAGTTCGAGTTCGAGTTCGAGTTCGAGTTCTCTCTCTCTCTGTCTCGTTCGTAGAGACCCCCAAAATTTTCATGAAACTGGTTTAATGGTCTATATTCACAACTCAATTCAGTTTAAAAGACTGATATATTTAGAAAAGTACACCGTAGAAACGATTTGGATAGAAATCAAAATCAAACATTCTAAACCACTTTTGTTGTGCTTTCTGTACAGAAATCCTGCAAAAAATGTAAATGGATTGATCGGTATAATGTCTATGAAGGAAAACATTAGTGAGGATTCAAAGGACATAATACAGTTAGGAGACTTCAACATTGACTTGATAAAAGGAAATAACCAATAGATACAAACATACGAGTTATTCAATTTAAAACAGTTGATTCATACACCAACACGTATTACTAAGACTTCCAAAACTTTACTAGACCATGTGTATACTACTAATTCTGAGATACTTGTTGAGGTAGCTGTTCCAGTGTTTGGTTGTAGTGACCATTTTCTAGTCTGTATCACATGGTTCAAAAAAGGGAATAAAAGTATCCAATCTTAATCATACAACTGTTACATGTAGAAATTTCTCTCAATTCAATACAGATGATTTTCTGCAAGATCTTTTAAACTCTCCCCTCAAAAGTGTATATCAACTGACCAATCCAGATCATGCTATTGACCTATGGTATCAGATTGTTTTCAGCATTTACAATAAACATGCTCCTCTTCAAACAAATAGAGTTAAATACCGAATCAAACCACCCTGGCTCACTAAACATGCTCAAACAAATATTTATTTAAGAGGATCTCTTGAAGACTATAAAAAGCAAATGAATCATGTTACTAGTCTTTTAAGAGCAGAAAAAAAATACTTTCAGCAACTAATTGGTGATAAAGGTAGTAAAAGTGGAAGGCTATCAATAAACTAACAAATAAAAAAATAAACAATACTTCAAGTAATATTAAAGATATATCAATTGATGTATTAAATCATCATTTTTCAACAGTATCAGATCAGGTAATCATAAACGACAGTTCAGATAGCAGTGATTTAAGAGACCTGAAAACCTTTTGTTCTAACCATTACATATGTTCAAAGCTCAACATTACACCTGTCAGTGTTCTTGACGTGTTAATTTCTCTAAAAGGACTAAAACAAACAGCAACATGTGGACTAGATGGACTGGATGGTATTATCTTAAACTAGCTGCTCCTGTAATAACACACACTTACATATATCTATAATCTTTGTATCAGTAAGAACACCTTTCCA
>CM060320.1:57545814-57548314 GCA_030674155.1 Stramonita haemastoma | reverse complement strand
AGATAGATAGATAGAAGAAGATAGATAGGTAGGTAGTAGGTAGGTAGATAGGTAGATAGATAGATAGATAGATAGATAGATAGATAGATAGTAGATAGATAGATAGATAGATAGATAGATAGATAGATAGATAGATGATAGATAGATAGATAGATAGATAGATAGATAGATAGATAGATAGATAGATAGATAGATAGATAGATAGATAGATAGATAGATAGATAGATAGATAGATAGATAGATAGATGATAGATAGATGATAGATAGATAGGAGGAAAGAAACAAACGAAACAAACAAACAAACACAGAGAAAGAAAAAAGAAGAAAGACAGAAAAGAAGAAGTAAATATGCACAACCAACAAGAGAGATAGAGGGAGGAGAGAGAGCTAGAGGTAAGGAAGAGGAAGGAAGGAAGGAAGGAAGGAAGGAGGAAGGAAGGAAGGAAAGAAAGAAAAAAGAAAAAGCAAACAATCATATAGAAAAACAGAAAGAACGGGAAAATCAGAGAAAGAAGAAGCACAAAAATCCCACAAGAAACAAACATTATAACAAAAATATACATACAGAGAGATAAAAGGAAAAAAACAGTAACCATAAAACATTCCTGTTTACCCATAAAAGATTCTGCGTTTTATAATCCAACGGATACAAAAAGCATCCCCCCAAAATGAGTTGATCATAACAGGTTTCGTTCATATAATTGTGTAAATTGCCTTGTGCATCATAAATATCAGTTTTTGGTAACGAGCAAAAAGTATGTAAACGACCTTATTTTGCATGGTATGCGAAAGAAATAGAAATTAGAAGATGCCTGATAGTAAGATGGAAGATATTTTGGGTATTTGTTTTCTTCTGCAGAACGAACTAATATAGAATAATGTTATTTGCTATGTATTGTTTGGAATTGTACTTGGTTTGTTGTATTATGTATTATAACATCAATAACTAATTGATGTTATAACATTGTCTTTTGTTAAATTGCATTGTTTTGTGTTACAGTATAAATTGCATTGCATTGACAGTGACAGTGCGTATTGTGTTATCTTTATTGTCTTGATTCATTGTTTTGTGTTACAGTGCAAAACATGGTTTGGTATTGTATGGTAGGGTGGGGTAGGGTAGGGTATGGTATGGTATAGTGTGGTATGGTTATGGTAAGATAGGGTAGGGTAGGGTATGATATAGTATGGTATGGTAGGTATGGTAGGTATGGAAGGGCATGGTAGGGTAGGGTAGGGTAGGGTAGGGTACAAAAAGAGGAACAACAAGAACAAAAACAAGAAGATGCATTAATAATGATGATGATGATGATAATGATGATGGTGAGGAGGAGGAGGGTGGTGGTGGTGGTGGTGGTGGTGGTGGTGGTGGTGGTGGTGGTGGTGTGTGGTGGTGGTGGTGGGTGGCGGTGGTGGAGGAGGAGGAGGAGGAGAAGGAGGAGGAGAAGGAGGAGAAGAGAGAAGAAGAAAGAACAACAACAACAACAACGACAACAACAACAACAACAACAACAACAACAACGACAACGACGACGACGACGACGACGACGGCGACGACGACAACAACGACAACAACGACAACAACGACAACAAACGACAACAACAAAAACAACAAGAACAAGAACAATAAGAACTAAGAAAAAATGAGAAGAACAAGAACAAAAACAAGAAGATACAGATGACAAAATCCTACGATTCCAGTTTACACAAGAACACGTAAGCCGGTAATCTGTTAAAATAATCTTTCCTTGGAAACTGAAAGGAATCTCATCCTCCTCTAATTGCTTCGAAAGTCAATTCAACAGTGATCCTCATATGAGAGAGTTAGTAATCAAGGTAGAGTTGATTTATATATATAATATATATATATAATATAATATATATACATATATATATAATATACATACAAGAACAACGGGAACTATATATATAAATATATACTGCTCTTTCTTGGCTTGGTCAGGAGAGATGTCTACAGACTTTCAAGTTTGTCTTAGTGTCTAGGAGATTGCTACTATAATACTATCATAGCTGCTGCTGCTCCCGTTGCTGCTGCTGTCACCACTACTACTACTGCTGAAAATGCTGCTGCTGCTTCTGCTGCTGCTAATGATGATGATGATGAGAAGGAGAATGGTGAAGACGATGTTGTTATTGTTGCTGTTGTTGCTGCTGCTGTCACTGCTGCTGCTGCTGCTTATTCTGCTGCTACTTCTACTGCTGTTGTTACTACATACTCTACTACTACTACTACTACTACTACTACTACTACTACTACTACTACTACTACTACTACTACTACTACTACTACTACTACTACTACTATAGTCGTCGTCATTCGGATGAGACTATAAACAGAGGCCCGTGTGCGAACGCACGCAGAACATTTTGCGCACACGTTAAAACCCCGTTCCGCCTTTCGGAAGAGCAGGCCATCGTGTGCCGGTAGGAGTGGATGACAAAATCATATTAAAAAAAAAAACCAGCATGCACACAGGTG
>CM060320.1:57538314-57543314 GCA_030674155.1 Stramonita haemastoma | reverse complement strand
GAGAGAGAGAGAGAGAGAGAGAGAGAGAGAGAGAGAGAGAGAGAGAGAGAAGAGAGAGAGAGAGAGAGAGAGAGAGAGAGAGAGAGAATTGAATTGAATTGAATTGAATTGAATAAATTTTATTTAAAGAGGGTAATGGCATAAGCAAACATGCTTTTTTACAACCAGCCCTCTGGGCATAAAAAAACACAAATAACCAACAATCAAGAAAACCAACCTTTCAACCAAACAATGAACAATTTCTTTTTTGAAGAATACGGGGAAAAAATCAAAACAAAGAATATATTAGGAATACAAATGTAAATACCAGACAGGAGAGTATAGGGAAGGAGAGAGAGAGAGAGAGAGAGAGAGAGAGAGAGAGAGAGAGAGAGAGAGAGAGAGAGAGAGAGAGAGAGAGAGAGAGAGAGAGAAGAGAGAGAGAGAGCATAATTTTGCAAATATTAACATTTCCATATCAAAATAATAATAATAATAATAATTTTAAAAAAAGAAAAAAAAAAAGCATCCGACCATCTAGTCATGTAAATAATCATATTAATAGCAACAAGAACAATGATGATGATGATAATTATGATAACACAAACTATGATGAGGGTGACAAAAAGACGCAAATGAGGATGATGGTGTTGAGGATGAGGATGACGATGATGGTGATGATGATGATAGTGATGGTGATGATATGAACAACGACTACGAGAAATGGTAAGATACATGCTGAGTGACAATCAGTTCAATACGTGTTTGTGTTCAATACATGTTTGGAGAAAGGAATGTTAAATCAGAGAGACTCATTAAGTAATTAAACATGTTGGTTTTAAATCTCGAAAAATTAGATTCACATTTTAGGAGCTCTGGAATATTATTCCATAGCCATCCTCCAGAGTACATAAGGCTAGACTTATAAAGATTAATTGTTGTGAAAGGAACATTTATTTTGTGCGAATGTCGATAAATATTATAAGTAAACATATTCCTAAGAGAATGTGGAGTCTTACCATGGAGTATTTTATACATGAGAATGCCTTTATTGTATATTAACTTGGCTGGGAGGGGAAGTATATTTGCTTGTTTATAGTCAAAGTCTGTTAGAGTAGATGACTTGTTAATGACAATTTTAATGGCTCTTTTGTGAACGCTAAGCAAATGTTTAAGTACATTTTTACTTGCTAGATCCCAGAGTGTAGATGCATAATCAATGTGAGATTGTATATATGCATAAAAGAATAGTTTCCTAGCATGTAAATTTAAAAAGTTCTTTATTTTTCTAAACTGATACAGTTTTGATGCTATATTTCTAGACATTTTTTCTAAGTGTTTCGACCATGTGAGGTTATTATCTATTGTTACACCTAAAACTTTATGATTCGTTACTTCATCGACTTTCACATTAGAAATATATAGAGAGGGTAAAGACTGGGTGAGGTTTTGACGCTTTTGTCTATTGGTAATCAACATAGATTTAGTTTTATTGGGATGTAGAGACATGTGGTTTAAGTGTGTCCACTGAATAAGGTTATTGATACTTTTTTGCATTGTATGATAAACCTCACGTGCATCAGAGTTCGTTGTTTCAAGGGTGGTGTCATCAGCAAACATGTCGCATTGAGTACCTATGGATAAAGGAAGATCATTAATGTAAAGTAGAAAAAGTAGGGGACCCAAAACTGAACCCTGAGGCACACCATAAGTGTTTGGGAGAAAATCAGAGATAGATCCATTTAAAGATACTTTCTGTTGTCTATCAGAAAGGAAAGAGGAGATCAACTCAAGAGTACTACGGGATAATTTGTAAAGTGCTAATTTTTTAAGAAGAAGTTTGTGATTTATAACATCAAATGCCTTTGCAAAATCAACAAACAGTATTCCAGTAAATTGCTTTCTATTTATATTTAATAGCCAGCGATCAACCAGCTTTGTTAAAGCTGTGTGACAGGAATGATATTCTCTAAATCCAGACTGGTTGGGGTGTATGAGATCATGTTGATTTAAGTGAGAAAGAAGACACTTATAAATATGTTGCTCCAGAGGCTTAGAAAGAACAGATAAAATAGAAATTGGTCTGTAGTTGGATGGATCGGTCTTGTTTCCAGATTTATATATGGGAATAATTTTTGCTTGTTTAAAACCTTTAGGGAAATAGTTTTTATCAATGCAAAGATTATAAACATATGTAAGAGTTTCTGCTATGATTGGTGCTGAAAGCTTAAGAATTTTTCCATCAATTCCATCAATGCCACGGGTGCTTGTCTGTTTGAGCTTTCTTAAAGCAGTGTAAACTTCTTGAACGCATAGGGGTTGTATTTTCGCAAAAAGGCGAATATTTTTGTCTTTACAATACTTTTGCAGTTCATGTAAATTATTTTCTTTCGAGTAGTCATTTTGAATTACTTGTTTTGCTACAGTTGAAAAATGGTAGTTTAGTTTGTCAGCTGATATATCATTTTGCGTACTGGTTGAACTGTTGACATTTTTATTTGTTAATTGATGCATGGCTTTCCAGATTAGTCTACCATTGTTCTTCTTGCTCAGTGCATTTAGAAAATATTTCTTTTTTTCTGTTCGAATGAGGGAAACTACTTTATTTCTCTGCCTTTTATAATTTTCACGGGAGCTATGTTTCAGCAAATAATCTCTATGGTAAATGGCTTTCTGTATTTCATCTGTCAGCCATGGAGGTTTTATCCTATATTGAACTCTCTTCGTTTGCAGTGGAGTATGTTTGTTGTATATGTCATAAAAAATCTTGTACCATACTTCTAATGCCATATCAGGGTCTGTATACTGATATACGCTATTGAGAGAAGAATGTGTAAGATCATAAATAAACTTTTCACTATCGAATTTTGAAAAATTTCGAAACACAATAGTTTTATGATTTAACTTTGGTATTTTTGTGCCTTTTTTTGACCATGTAAAACAAATTGGATAATGATCGCTGCAACCACACTCAGGGACAGATGTTTCAATAATAGTCTTAGGATCAGATACATATAAATGGTCAATAAGAGTTTTAGAGACACTAGTTACTCGCGTTGGTGATTGTATTAACTGTGTTAGTCCATAAGATTTATACGTTAGATCCCAATGCTTATTGTCTTTTAGTAAATCTATATTGAAGTCTCCTAATACAATGATATCTTTACATTGAGTGTATGCGTGGTCCATCATTGAAATAAAACGATCGTTCCAATCAATTCTTTCAGATGGATTTCTGTATAGTAAACAGATTAGAAATGGCTTGGTAAATTTTATTTGAATTTCGACCCAGAGTGCTTCTACGTTATGTTGCTCTAAGGTATCTATTCTTTTGAAACTCAGTGACTGATGTATATAAAGGAGTAAACCGGTTTCCTTGTTTTGTAATGGATCCTTGCGAACTGCAATGTAACCAGGGAATGATATATCACTATCAGAAATCTGGGAGGAAAGATGAGATTCTGAAAATCCAAATACATGAAAACTCTTTCCTGAATTTGTCAAAATAGAAGATATCTCAGTTAATTTGTTTATCATATGATTTATATTCAAATGACCTACTCTGAGTCCCTCTTCCTTTAGCCAGGAATTATTGCTGTCTGACATTGTGATACAGCATTAAAGAAGAAACATGATAAAGGACCAATTTAGTTATGATTTATAATCTGTTGAGAACCTTAGAAATGTATGCGAATTTGGTATTTTGAAGAAAACACAAAAAATGCACACGCTTACACTGATCCCAAGGGATAAGGTGAATCACAAAAAGGAAAATATAAAAATCAATGTGAAAAGTCTTCAGCAAAGAAATATGAATAACAAGTGACCAAAGTAATGATATGTAATTGCAGGATAAAACTGAAAGGATCAACTACTCAATACACAATGCACAAAAGTTCAGATTTTCAATGTACACTCACAAAAAGACACAAAGGTAAACCACACTCACAATTGGTGCCAACTAGGAAAGGCCCAAAAATGATTAATTCCCAATCTCACTCAAACAAACAAAAAACCTCACACACAACAACAACAAATAAACAAAATAAACACTGAAAAGAAGCAAAGTAAAAACCAACAACAAAAGCTACAGCTTACTGCTAAAGGCAGATTATCAAGTTTTTTCGCTAAGAGATGAAAGAAAAGAAAAAGCAAATTAACACAATGATCCCAAAATCTGTAATTCAAGGTCACAGTAAGTCACAAGTTCACTTTTCCAAGGACAATAATTATATAATCTACCACCGTCAGTAATCATTGACTAGTGCCCAGCCCGGTATATCATCCATGCATACCATGCATCACATACTTATGCCTAGGAGTCTTCAGGAGATTCCCAGAGGGAAATACATCCAAATACTCACATGCATGCACCCACCCACCCACACTCACACACACACTCACACACACACACACACACACACACACACACACACACACACACACACACACACACACACACACACAATCTCTGACATTACCCTCAGGCTAACATGGAGTACTAAACAGATGGTTTAAAAATCATGTTTACATTGGACAATTTGACATGGATAGTGAGGATGGCTGTTGATACAACAACTGGGATGCCATGGCCAGTAAATCAACAGCAAAAGGATGTATGTATCTGTGACTGGCAGAAAAGTCTGGAGGCATAGAAACAGTCTGATTAGTTGCTTGCTGAAGTTTAGGGGCTACATGAGAAGTGTGTCTGTAATGACCTCTGTCATGTCTGAATTGGTGAGGAAAGGGCAGATTTGTTTCTGTTGGGCGGACATTATGGGAGAAAGCATCTCTGGGATGACTCCTGTCCTGAGTGGGATGGGGAGGTAGGGGCATGGGTGCTTTCCTTCCATTGATGTCATGGGGGAAACCATCAACAGTTGACGGTATATGTGAAGACCTGAAGTTTGTCCGTCCAGGATGTGAATTAAGATTGGGGTAATGAAGAAGAGATGATGGGGGTGGGCAGTTCCGGGTGTTGTGAGAAGTGTCAGCCTGGGGATCATGGTAGTGAGGTTCCA
>CM060320.1:57503314-57528314 GCA_030674155.1 Stramonita haemastoma | reverse complement strand
ATGTTCGTGTATATGTATGTATATATGTGTTTATATTTTTATATAAAATATATATATATATATATATATATATATATATATATATATATATATATAAATATAATATAATAGTGTGTCGGCATTGGAGGCAGAACAATTATCAACTTGTGTTTTGCTGATGACATCGATAGACTGGTAGGGAAAGAAGAAGAGTTAGTTAGGTTAGTGGAACGCCTCGCATTCAAATTCAAACGCATGGAGATCAGTGTGCAGAAGACCAAGCTGATGACCAACAACATCAACGGCATCAACACCAACATCAGGGTCGGTGGTCAGAATTTGGAAACGGTACAAAGCTTCACGTATCTGGGAGCAATTGTAACAGACAGAGGATCCAAGCCTGAAATACTCTGCAAGGATTGCACAGACAGTTACAGCACTGACAAAATTGAAGACCATTTGGAAGAACAGGAACATCTCGCTCAGCTCAAAGATCAGGCTGATGCGCACTCTGGTCATCTCAATATTCCTGTATGCTTGTGAGTCATGGACCCTCACAGCGGATCTAGAGAGGAGAATACAGGCCACAGAGATGAGATGCTTTCACAGACTCCTTGGCATCTCTTACAAAGACCACATTACTAACGAGGAAGTGAGAATCAGAATCGGTCAAGCCATCAGGCTCTTTGAAGATCTCCTGACCACAGTCAAAAAACGCAAACTGAAGTGGTATGGGCACGTCGCAAGATCAACAGGGCTTGCCAAGATGATTCTGCAGGGAACTGTGCAAGGCGGGAGAAGGAGAGGCAGACAGAGAAAGAGATGGGAGGACAACATCCGAGAGTGGACGGGCCTCAGGCTGAGTGACACCCTAAAAAAGGTCGAGAACAGAGGGAAATGGAGAGTGCTGGTTGCGAGGTCTTCTATGGCGCCCTTACGGTCTAAATAGACTACGGGATAGAAGAAGAAAGAAGATAATAGTGTGTACAATACCTTTTAAAGGGAAAAATCTCAAAGTAAAACCAGAGATTAGAGGCAAAATTCTCAGCTATTTAGGACAAACTAATGTTTTACTAAACAGTGAGACAAGAATACAGCAATACTGACACATCATAGCAGAAGCAAGCTCTTGTCACAAAAGCCATCCTTTGGGGGAGGGTAAGCTGAAATGGCAAAATCTACAATGTCCCTAAAAAGGAACACTTTAAAAGTAAATTCAATTTACACATTTTCTAACTTTTTATGTAAATAATAGCTACTCTTTTAACAAAAATATCCTCTGCTGAAAATCTCTACAAATATAAGCTGTAAGTCTGAGCGAGAAAGACTGTGTGGAATGGCTGCATGAAATGATTACTGCATGCTTTCAGATAATCAATTCCGAGACATAAAAGAACACCGTAACCTTTGTTTTCTTGGACCCTACAGCCTAATGATTGAATTAGACTAGGGCCAGCTGCCATTCTGTTCCAAAGATAAGGCAGACAAATTATAGGCCTATCAGGAATGCCAGATCAGTGTTTCTTGGGGTAATTGAAATTTGCACATACTTTGTCCCTATGTGCTGATGAATAACGTGGAGCACACTGTATTTTACACACACACACACTCACACTCACACTCACACTCAACACACACACACACACACACACACACACACACACACACACTGGGGGGAGAGACAGACAGATACAGACTACTGGACAGAAGGACAGATACAGAGACAAAGACATAGAGGCAGACAGGAAAGCTACAAGTCAACTCAAGTCAAGTCAAATTCTTTTATTTCAAGGGTAATGAATCGGCACTCAAGTGCTCTTTTACATCCAGTAATGCCCACCCCTATCAAGGCACAACAGAAAGAGACCAATGGAGAAAGAGGAGAAGAGAAATACAGAGTAGACACAAACAGAGAGACAAGCTCACAGACCAACCTCTATGAATGGCCACTCTGTAAGTGGAAATGAAAAATCACCGCCATCAACAACGTCATCAATGTGCTTATCAACAAAGGAAATTATCTTCCCAGCCTTCCCCCTACCCATACCCAATACCTAACCCACAATCCTATATCCTACACAGAAACACCCACCCCACCTTCAACTGACCACCAAATGACCCAGAGAGAAAGGTCTGGGTCAGAATGACAGGTTCATTTCCTGAATGCCCCCTTCATCACAATATCTCCCCCAGGACAAAACATGATAGTCTAGCTGATGCAACTCTATTAACTCCCCTATCAGACAGTACCAGGAGTGAATGAGTTAACTCAGGAGGTGACTCAGGGCAATGAGGTATGATATGATATACAAGTCAATAGGGCACAAGGATGGGATAGCTTGGTGGTCAGAGTGATGCCTGGTGATCTGTTGACCCAGGTTCGAATCTCAAGAGGATTTTTCCTTTGTAGTTAACATCAGTGCCGACTCCACTCCCCCCCCCCCCCCCCAAAGTCCTTTGGATGACTCTATGAACCCAGATCCCTGTGCGAATGCATGCAGAACATCTTGTGCACACAGTAAAACCTGCTCCACTTTTCGCTTTTTGGAAGATTAGGCCATTGTGTGTCGGTGGGAATGGATGACAACATTTGCAAAACTGCATACACACGGGGACTGAATGTAAAAAAGCACATAATTGCTTATTCCATTATCCTCAAAATAAAAGAATAAATAAATAAAAGGATCCTTTATTAAACTTACTACTAAAATATAAAAGTCCAAAGATCCTATGAAATGCTGCTGCTGCTGTGGAAGTGTATCCCTTTTGAGACTACTTGACAGAGCTGTACTCTACGCTTACTGTCATAATATCCCCACGTCAACCGGCCCAAGAGATACAGACACCTGCAGTGTTGGTCAGGTAATTTGAGCAACACTCAAATTCTCATCCCTAAAGTGGATGAAGCTCGACTGTGTGGTCCCAGTCTCTCCACTGAGCCTACAGCACACTCACTCTGTTAGGAGCCCACTGGAGTCTGAAAAATTCCTATGACTCATGGGAATCAACCTGCGACCTTCCAGTCCGAATCCAAGGCGCTAACCACTGCAACATGGCAGCTTGCTACTACTTAACAACTTGATTAATTTTCCAAACTCATGTCATTCACTGAAATGTGTGCTTTGTCTAGCAAACTCTGGACTTACAGCTGCAAGCAAATCAACAGCAAATGACCAAGAGCACTACACCTCACTTTGAGATATTGATGCAGAATTCCAATAACTACAACAATTTGGATTCAACCATTTATCATGATATCTTCTTTCTTGCAACATTTTGAAGTCCATATATTAGAGTATTTTAGCTTGATTGCTAAAAAAAAAACCTGCGTGAATGTGATGTTTTTATACTCCATAGATAGATAGATAGATAGATAGATAGAATAGATAGATAGATAGATAGATAGATACATAGATACATAGATACATAGATACATAGATAGATAGATAGATAGATAGATAGATAGATAGATATGATAGATAGATAGATAGATAGATAGATAGATAGATAGATAGATAGATAGATAGATAGATAGATAGATAGATAGATAGATAGATAGATAGATAGATAGATAGATAGATAGATAGATGATAGATAGATGATAGATAGATAGATAGATGGATAGTGGATCGATAGATCGATAGATGATAGATAGATAATATGTTGATGATAGATAGATAGATAGATAGATAGATAGATAGATAGATAGATAGATAGTAGATAGATAGATAGATAGATAGATAGATAGATAGATAGATAGATAGATAGATAGATAGATAGATAGATAGATAGATAGATGATAGATGATAGATAGATGATGGATAGATGATGATAGATAGATAGATAGATAGATAGATAGATAGATAGATAGATGGGTGATGATGATGATGATAGATAGATAGATAGATAGATAGATAGATTTACTGAAAAGATTTATCCACTTGGTTGACGTTATGACACGTAATAATTTTGAATATTTGTCATGTCTATAAGCTACCTGTCCAAGTAGCAGAGAGCTCCCTTGCGAGGGTAAAAAGCAAAACAAAACAGAAAAAACAAGGGATGTACAGAATGCATGAACGGTTCCTGCACAGCTCATTCGCTATACAGTGTCAGCAGCAGACAGCAGCACCCTCACACCATGTCTGCCAGGACGCTCATTATAATTATACCGTTGCACAATGTGATGTATAATTATGGCCTAAACAAGGCCTGTTCAGCTAGTGAGGCGTTCACACACTGCCTAATGCTGAACAGTGACTGGGGAGTTGTTTATCTATTTGGGTTTATTTATTGTGTTGTTTTTTGCTTTGTTTATTTATTTGCGTTTATTATTTTGTTGTTTTTTGCTCATTCCTATGTTTTTGTGGGGTCTTTTTGGTTTCTCTGTTGTTTTTTTAAGGGGGGTGCTAGAGTTCTGAGGTTGACCAATGGTGAGTTTTTGCGTATGCGACCGTTTATGTCCACTATTAAAAAAAACCATGTAACCATATGAAGAGTTCCTGACTTCAATGAAAAAAGACAAATCTAAGTGGTACTGGCACGTCACACGAACATGTGGACAGGCCACTACTGTCCTACAGGGAACAGTACAAGGAAGGAGACGAAGAGGCAGACAGAGGAAACGATGGGGAAACAACATCAGGGTGGACAGGCCTTGAGGGGAACTTTGTGCTATGGAAAGCAGAGGACCGCGGGGAGTGGAGGAAGCTGGTTGCAAAATCTGTAGTGGTGCCCCCACAGTCCACGAGACTTCGGGATAGGTGGAGGTAAAGAGCGTGGCCCCATTCCGATTTCGGGGATATTTCTTTTGGTTTCAGTGGGTTTGAAGTGTTTGAGAGGGACAGGAGCTGTGGGTATATTTGGTAAAATGCAAACGTTTCTATTTCCCTGGGTAAAATCTCTGGTGCTCTGTTCAGAGATAGAGCAAATGGCACACAGCAGTGGAAACTGAGTATCAAAACTGTTTCCCGTACGATTTCTGTTCATTTCAATTCAGATTTTTTTTCAAAAGAGCATAGAATTAGATGGTAAAGTCGATTATTGGTTACTTGGTCTTGCCAAGATGCTGAAAATTGTCAACCTCAATCTTTAACAGACAATTCACTTTCGGGTCTGTTTCTAAAGTACTGTTATTCTCGTTTGGCAAACAAACTAACGACAAAATTGACAAAACTGCATACACACGGGGACTGGATGCAAAAAGCACATGAGTGCTTATTCTACTATCCTCGAAATAAAAGAATAACAGAAAGAAAAGAAAAGAAACCGCTGTTAGGCAACAAACTATGAGAAAACTACAAGCACAAATCTGTCATCTTGGCTGAACCCTTCTTTCAAGTCAATCAAAGACCCTGCAGTTATTGGCATGCGATCACAATCGCCATCTCCGATCTCAGCTTTCTTCTTTTCTTCTTCTTCTTCTTTATCTTTTTTTTTTTTTGCCGAAGCAAATGAACAAAGTCAATGATGTCTGCTAATGAACGACGCGTACACAGTCCCTTGGCTGATTTCTGTTGGTTTGTTTTTGTTTTTTGTTTTCTCTTGTTTTTGTTTAGCTTCCATATTGTTTTTGTTTGATTTTGTTTAGTGTTGCGTTGTGTTAGTCCTGTCGTAATTTTCGATGGTGTTAGTGTTCATGGGGGACTAATCAGTGTGTTAACGATTTGTGCTAATAAAATAATGGCAACACTATTCCTAGTCTGCTTTTCTGGGAGGGGGTTTCTGTTGGTTTTTCTTTTCTTTTGGGGGAATTAAATGCTATAAATCGACAATGTCTGCGCTGCAGTTGAAACAAAAAAAGAAGAAAGAAAGAAAGAAAGAAGAAAGAAGGAAAGGGCGATAACCAAATAGCTGTCCGTCATGGGCTGGCAATGTGCTCATTATGGGCAATCCTTACAATCTATTTTCGCTCATATGGCTGTTGGAAATTCAAATTGCCCAAATGCAACTGTCAATACTGCAGTTAGCAATTCTGCACTGTGTGTGTATGTGCGTGCGTGCGTGCGGTGGTGGTGTGTGTGTGTGTGTGTGTGTGTGTGTGTGTGTGTGTGTGTGTGTGTGTGTGTGTGTGTGTTGTGTGTTTGTGTGTGAGTGCTCTGTGTCTGTGTCTGTGTGTATGTGTGTAAGTGAGTGTGTGTGTGGTGTGTGTGGTGTGTGTGTGTATAAGGGGATGGGGGCGCGCGCGCAGATGTGCATTTTTGTGTGCACGTGCTCTGGTGTATAGGTATATAGTTTTACAGGCATTCACACATGCCACCTTGCAATTAGGCAGGGAGGCATGTTTCTGATTTCATTTTTGTTTTCAATCAGACGCTGGATTTTATCAGGAGAAATATTCAACACGCGTATTCTCTCTGATTTTCCATCATCACCCTTCTTCAATCTGTGCTTTATGTTGATTAGGTTTGTGTATTGATTGGTATTGTTTTGATGTGCTTTGTTGTTGTTTGTTTCGCTGTTCTGCTCCTTTTTCTCTTGTCTTGTTACATGGGCACGTGTGTGCTGCTTGTATATCCCAACAAGTACGTTAGAACCACCCCACCCATCCCCACCCCACTCCATCTACGCACACAGGACGATGAAAACAAGTATGTAAATACTTACTCTGTTACCCTTGAAAAAAAAGGTTATTCATTCATTCATTCTCTCACGCGAGCGCGTGCACACACGTGCACACACACACACACACACACACACACACACACACACACACACACACACACACACACGTACACACACACACAGAGTTACGATCCTTTTTTTGTTGTTTTAACTTAACAGCTGCTCATAGAATCAACATCTAGATCTAGTAAGGATGGTAATTGACAACGTTTTTCTATTTGAATTTTTCAGTCTCGCGTACAGAGTTCAATTTATAATTTCTTTTATACTTGTTCATTTGTTAATTCAAAGAAAAAGATTGTGTTTTACTTCATGTTTTTGTGGGGTTTTTTCCTACTTTTCTTCTTTCCCCATAAATCTCGCTACATTCCCCCCTCCCCTCCCCCATTCCTTCTCCTCCTTTTCCTAAACATCCCAGATATCTGATTGTGGAGATATCTGATCGTGGAGAGAGGTTAAATTGAAGACCTAACACAGAATGATTCTTCTTCCTTCCCTGAAGTCCTAATGCAGCCACCTAAATGGGGAGTAAACACCGTGAATTTTCATTGTTGGTGAACTTCAGAGCTGTAGCTGAGAAATGAAAAGAAATTTATTCCCCGGGGCCCTCTTTATCTATTATTTATTTATTTATTTATTTATGCAACTTTATGTCACAGCAGATTTCTCTTCATTCGGGCTGCTCTCCCTGTCGCCACAAGTGCAGCGCCACCCTTTTTTTTTCCTTTTTCCTGTCTGCAACTGTATTTGTCTCTTCCCCACCACCACCACCCCCTTCCAGGTTCATGTGCACGTGTCACATCAATCAATCAATCAATCAATCCAATCCTCCTTTGAGAGTGAGAGAATAGTACAGGGACAGTGAGTGAGGGTCAGGTGGTGACTGTAATCAGAGCTTGTGTGGAGAACAGCACAGCTGTATTATCAATCAGCTGGACAATGTCTTCAAACAGCCCGGTTAGCTCAGTCGGTAGAGCATGGGACTCTTAATCCCAGGGTCGTGGGTTCGAGCCCCACATTGGGCGAACTTTTTTTCTGCTCAGTGCGTTCATTTTAGTTTATGTCCAGTTTTTCTGTACAGTTCATTATTCTTTTTGGGGGAGGTTTTTTTTCTTTCAATGTTATAAAAAAAAAAGTGGTTGTCTTGTTTGCTCTATATCTTTTAATTTGATTTTTTTTTCTTTTACTGTGATGTGATGTATGTTGCACTTTTGATTTTAAAATCACTATAGCTGTTTATGAAGAAGCAAGAGCAGTACTGAATAAGTCTGAGTATAAAAATATGTGATATTTCTGTAACAGTCTCTGCAAAAGATATGCAGTTTTAACACACACTTGCTGTCTGTCTGTCTGTCTGTCTGTCTGTCTGTCTGTCTGTCTGTCTGTCTGTCTCTGTCTCTGTCTCTCTCTCTCTCTCTCTCTCTCTCTCTCTCTCTCTCTCTCTCTCTCTCTCTCTCTCTCTCTCTCTTTCTCTCTACCTATGAATCAAGCATATTATGCCGTCTTCTTTTCCATTATATTGCGGGCAATACATTTTCTCTGTTTCCTTTCCTTTTTTATGCTATATTATTTGTATCTAGATTAATACCGTGTTGTTTTTCTATCCTTTATTGATGTGTTTTTATATCCATTTAAACAAATTTGTGAGGGCAAAATGGAAACTTTTGTGAAAGCTTAATGTTTTGCCCTCAGTAAAGATCTTTTTGAATTACACGCACACAAACACACACACACACACACACACACACACACACACACACACACACACACACACACACACACACACACACACACACACACACACACACACAAGACAAAGATCATGAAAGATCCACCCAGACATGACAAAGATCATGACAGTAAAGACAAAGAGTGCACGGAAGACAAATGTGCGTGGTGCAGACTTGGAAGAAGTACAACACTTCAAATACCTTGGCAGCTACATTTGTCCAACAGTGATATTGAGAAGGAGGTCTCAACTAGAATTGGTCTTGTAGCACAGGCCTTCAACAGACTGCAAAACATCTGGAAGTCAACAGTCTTACGAACCAACACATGGAGAACCAACAAAAAGATTGAAAGCCGACTCAAAGGCTTCGAAAGCAGGTGTCTTCGCTGCATCCTTAAGATCCACTGGAAACAACGTGTTACCAATAGAGAAGTGAGCATAAGGACTGGCATCAACAACATCCTAGAAGAAGTGAAACAAAGACGATGGAGGTGGCTTGGCCATGTCCTCAGGATGAACAAGACCCGACATCCACATGCTGCACTCAGATGGGCACCACCTGGGAAAAGGAAGAGGGGCAGGCCGTTAGGTACATGGAGGAGAACTATAGAACAAGAAATGAAAATAATGGGCAAAACATGGAATGAGATCAGCTGGCTTGCCCAAGACAGAGATGGCTGGAGGAGACTTTTTGGCGCCTTTTGCTCAACCCAGAGGGAGAAGGGTTAAGTAAGTAAGTAATAGTCAGCAAAGAAAACTTATCTCTGATTAATTCACGGAGGGGTCTGACCCTGAAATAGCGAGTGACGCAAAAACGAGGCTGCGCACTTGACTGAAACTCCGGCCCGCTGGCGAAATCAACAGAAAGTAGTTCGACATAAAAAGTGTTTTTAGGTAACCCCCCACCCACACAAAACTTTCATTAAAACTAGTGGAATGTAATCGGGAAGGGTAAAATTACTAGTTTGTATAGTCAGAAATTTTGAAGCAATTACTTTGCACCAAAAAAAAAATTTCTTGGCCTACTCGTGTGTGTGTGTGTGTGTGTGTGTGTGTGTGTGTGTGTGTGTGTGTGTGTGTGTGTGTGTGTGTGTGGTGTGTGTGTGTGTGTGTGTGTGTGTGTGTGTGTTCCTCCCCACCTCATCTCTCTTTCTCTCTCTCTCTCTCTCCCATCTCCACCCCCCCCCCCCCCCTCTCTCTCTCTCTCTCTCTCTCTCTCTCTCTCTCTCTCTCTCTCTCTCTCTCTCTCTCTGATTGCAGCTATTGAGTTGTGTCATTAAAATTTCCACTACAACTTCGACTTCTCTCTTGTGTTTTCTACAGTCGCAGTTTTACTCTGTAAAGATTTTGATTAATTGATTAAATGTCCCCATCTTTTCCTCTTTCCTTCTATTTTTACTCTATGCCTTTACCCACTCCTCTCCTATCTATCCGTGTGTCTGTCTGTCTGTCTATCTGTCTTTCTCTCTGTCTGTCTGTGTCTGTTTCTTTCTCTTTTCTGGATCTTTGTCTGTATCTCTGTGTCTTTGTCTCTAATGTCTCTTTTTATTTATTTATTTTATTTTACTCTTTTATATCGGGGATAATGGTATAAGCACTAATGTGCTTTTTTTCATCCAGTCCCCGTGTGTATGCAGTTGTGTAAATATTGTCATCATTTCTATCGGCACACAATAGCCTACTCTTACGAAAAGCGGAACAGGATTTAACGTGGGGGCAAGATGTTCTGCGGGCATTCGCACACGGTTTACAGTCTCATCAGAAAGACTTTTGGGGAGAGCGGAGTCAGCACTGATGTTAACTCCAGGGGGAAAATCCCCTTGAAGGGGAATCGAACTTGGGTAGTCAAATTGCTAGGCAATGGTCTGACCACTAGGCTATCGTCCCCCTCTGTCTCTGTCTGTATGCTTCTCTGTCTCTCTCTGTGTCTCTGTGTCTCTCTGTCTCTCTCTGTCTCTCTCTGTCTCTCTGTCTCTCTGTCTCTCGTCTCTGTCTGTCTGTCTGTCTGTCTGTCTGTCTGTCTGTCTGTCTGTCTGTCTGTCTGTCTGTCTCTCTCTCTCTCTCTCTCTCTCTCTCTCTCTCCTCTCTCCTCCTCTCTCTCTCTCTCTCTCTCTCTCTCTCCTCTCTCTCTCTCTCTCTCTCACACACACACACACACACACACACACACACACACACACACACACACACACACACACACACACACACACACACACACACACACACGTCTAATATCACAATTTGTGAAAAGACGTTAAAAGAAATTGAAAACACACACACACACACACACACACACACACAACACACACACACACACACACACACACACACACACACACACACACACACACACACACACACACACACACAGTTTATTTCTGGATTTTATGTTTGTGTGCCCTCTGGTTATTACCATGTGTCTGTCTGAGAGTGTCCGTTTTGATCACACTATGAATGTGCGCTCTTCTTTTACCTCTTTTTTTTTGTTACCCTCCTTGATATCGTTTTGGCCATATGAGGATTATACATGAATGGCTTACGAAATCGTAAACTACACACACACACAAACACACACACACACACACACACACACACACACACACACACACACACACACACACACACACACACACACACACACACACACAGGGAAAATACAGGCGGCACACACACACACACACACACACACACACACACACACACAACACACACACACACACACACACACACACACACACACACACACACACACACACACACACACACACACACACAGAGAGAGAGAGAGAGAGAGAGAGAGAGAGAGAGAGAGAGAGAGAGAGAGAGAGAGAGAGAGAGAGAGAGAGAGAGAGAGAGAGAGAGAGAGAGAGAGAGAGAGAGAGAGAGAGTAAAGCTTAGTTTCAGATTGATCTCAATGAATTTTTTTTAATTACGTCATAAGTTTACATAACACTCTTAATGGGCATTCATGAACATTACAATACCTTTGGCTTTGGAAAGAGAGAAGATTTATTCATTGATAGGTTATGGTGACAAAATTGACAAAACTGCATACACACCGGGACTGGATGTAAAAAGCACACGATTGCTTATTCCACTATCCTCGATGTCAAAGAATAAATAAATAAATAAATAAATAATGATAAATAAAACAAGCCGGAAGGCAAGGGGAGGGTATGGGAGGTACTGGGTGGAACAGATTTACAAGCAAAGGTAGACCCGCTTTGAATGAAAAGAATTTCAGAAGTATTTATCCTGATTGTGAGGCCAGAGCCTATCAATCAATCAATCAATCAATCAATACAAGTTCTTTGCGTGTGTGCTGTGTGTGCTCTGTGAGTGTGTGTGTGTGTGTGTGTGTGTGTGTGTGTGTGTGTGTGTGTGTGTGTGTGTGTGTGTGTGTGTGTGTGTGTGTGTTGTGAAAGCGATGTGTGTGTGCGTGCATGTGTGTGTGTATGTGCGCACGCGCGCTTGCGCGCGCGTGTGTGTATGTGTGTGTGTCTGTGTGTGTAAGTCAAAATCAAAGTCAAACTTTTATTTTCAGATGGTACATCGAATAAGCAGTGCAACTGCTTTTTTTCATCAAGCCATTTATCTAGGGAAAAAAGGATTTTTTATCAATATTATCTAACAAACACGAATACAGCAACCTTAAAAATAAAATATATCCCTCAGAAAATGGGGTGTGTGCATGCGTGCATGCGTGCATGCATCTGTACGTGTGTGTGTGCGAGTGTGTGTGTGTGGGGGGGGGGGGTGAGTGTATATATGTGCTCACTCGTCCGTGCACGAGTGTACATATGTGTGTCTGTATGCGCGCGCGCGCGCATGTACGCGCGTGTGTACAAATACGCATCCATATATCACAATATCTATCGATACGTGTTCTTATATGAGGACATGCACGCGCGTGATGTGCACGAACGAGCCCCTACATTTTCCACCAGACTTGCCTTACCCCCACGAGTGTGCGGCGCGTGCTCTAACACAATGGAACGCACTAACAGGCACCGGCAATCGCCTTTTATCAAATTTCCCCCGAGCCTTGCCGAGACGGATTAGGGAGAGGGATCATGCAATGCAGGGATATATATCCGTTAATCCGTTGTTGTAAAGCCACCGGCGCTGAAGCCGAAGTTTCTGTAAGAGACGGCTGTGGCTGGAGAGGTTGTATCTCTGTGGTGATCCCTTTCTGTGCTAGTGCCGGCGTTATCAGAAGGGTCTGCAGTCTGGGAGGGGGAACACAAGACTGGAGGGTGGTGTGAGCAGCTCCCATGTTCCTTCTTCTGTTATGGCTAACAGTTTTTGATGGGATTTATTTTTCGTGACTTCTTTTTTTTTTTCACCAGAGTACAAGATCAAGATGGAAGGAAGGAAGGAAGAAGGAAGGAAGGAAGGAAGGAAGGAAGGAAGGAAGGAAGGAAGGAAGGAAGGAAGGAAGAGAAGAAAGACAGAGAGGTAAAGGAAGGAAGGAAGGAAGAAAGAAAGAAAGAAAGAAAGAAAGAAAGAAAGAAAGAAAGAAAGAAAGAAAGAAAGAAAGAACGAATGAATCAATGAATGAAAGATTAACTAACTGACTGATTGATTGACTGACTGACTGACTGACTGACTGACTGACTGACTGACTGACTGACTGACTGAATGAATGAATGAATGAATGAATGAATGAATGAATGAATGAATGAATGAAATAGATAACGGAGGAAAAAGAAAGAAAGAAAAGGAAGAAAGAAAGTAAGAACAAAAAAGAAAGAGGAGGAAGAGGAAAGGAAAGGAGGGAGATGAATGCACAAGAAAGAGAGAAAAAGAAAACAAGAATGACAACAAGAATAACACCAATAACAAGAATAGCAACAAAATACAACAAAGGTTGTCCAGAATAACATTAATACAAGAGCAAAGAGGAAGAAATAGAAAAGGCGACATAAAGATCAAAGACACAGCGAAACTATACAAACATGAGCTGGGACATATAAACAGGAACAAATTGAAAATTACAAAAATTGCAAGAACGAGAGAAATCATAAACAGCAACAAGAAAGATCACATAAACAACCAGGCTTATTGGATTTATAGGGAACTCAAAGAGACGGCAAAATTAGATACACAAGAACTGAAGCAGATAAACAAAAATAAATTGAAGATCAGCAGGGATAGAAATTATGACACCAACAAAAAGACAAAAAAAGTTATACAAAGATTTTTTTTTTTAATTATAAAAAAAAGTAACAAGCATAACAAACATAAACAAGCATAAACAATAAGAAAATACATTCTAATATTTATTTTCATAGAGCTTACCCTTCTCAGTTTCTGAATCACTTTCACTAATCTGTTTTTCACTGGCACAGTCGTCATTCCTCCCCCCCCCCCCCCCCACACACACACACACACTTGATTCAGATCACTACTGTATAGTTCAGGGACATTTTGCAAAAAAAGGGCTCTGGCAAAAAGTAATTGCTTCAATTTTTTTTTCACTTGTTTTATATTTTGGTGGGTGTACTTGACCATCCCATTTGGTTTTAATAAAAAATTAAGTGGGGCTATAAGATTTTATTCGTATTTGAAAAGAGTAGGTGCAGTGCAGCTGAGCTGAATTGTTATTTCCCATTTGCGCTGCTTTGCAAACTGTTCGGCTGTTTAGTCAATTCCTTTTTACTGGGAGAAAACTAATGTAATTGCACTTCCAGTTTGCAAATTTGAGAAAAGTTTACAGATTTACTGTAAGCAGCAAAATTTGAACATTGTGCAATCATTATAAGTGTAATAATGTTAAACACTCAAAAACGCATTCATATGATGCAAAGAACATGATGTTTGATACATGCTGTTGTCCTTATAGCTTATTTGCTTAACCACCCTCCTAAAATTAGTGACCCAAGCCTTCAAACACTTTTCAGTCAATACGAAACTACTGGCAACAGGCAATTACCTTCACCCTCACCTTCCCCAACCACCATTCCCCCTCCCTCTCCACCCTCTCCATTTCTTGCAACAAACTATCATTTTAATATGTAGGTGTCACTTATATTCACACACACACACACACACACACACACACACACACACAGAGTACACACACACACACACACACACACACACACACACACACACACACACACACACACACACACACACACACACACACACACACACACACACCACACACACACACACACACACACATATGGATAGATCATAAGATCACTTCTTTTATGCTTTAGATTATTCTGAGGCCCTATCTTGTTTTATAAACTGTTCTGTCATGCCTTGTTTTGTTTTTGTTTCCTTCACTATTTTTCTGTCTGAATCAAGCATATCATGCTGTCTCCTTTTCCGTTATATTGTGAGCAATACATTTTCTCTGTTTCCTTTCCTTTTCTATGCTATATTATTTGTACCTAGATTAAGACCGTTTTGTTTTTCTATGCTTTATTGGTGTGTGCTTATTTTATTTTATTTTATTTTATTTTATTTTATACCACTTTATGTCACTGCAGATTTCCCTGCCTGAAATTCGGGCTGTCCTCCCCCCGGTAGAGCGCGTCGCCACAAGTGCAGCGCCTACCCATTTTTCCCCCTCAGAGATGGTGTCTAAACACGACACCTGTGTGCATGCTGTTTTTTTTTTTGGGGGGGGTATTTTTATTTTTTTAAATAATTTTGTCATCGGCTCCTACCGGCACACGATGGCCTGCTCTTCCGAAAGGCGGAACGGGATTTTAACGTGTGTGCAAGACGTTCTGCGTGCGTTCGCACACGGGACCTCGGTTTATAGTCTCATCCGAGTTTTTTATCCATTTAAAAAAAATTGTGAGGGCAAAATGGAAACTTTTGTGAATTCTTAATGTTTTACCCTCAGTAAAGATCTTTTTGAATTACACACACACACACACACACACACACACACACACACACACACACACACACACACACACACACACACACACACACACACACACACACACACACGGGAGGATGGGGCGGGATAGCCTAGTGGTCAGAACATTGGTTGGCAATTTGACCACCCAGTTCATTCCTGTTGGAGGGGATTTTTCCTCTGGAGTTAACATCAATGCTGACTCCACTCTCCCCAAAAGTCTTTTGGATGATACTGTAAATGAGGCCCTGTGTGCAAAGCATGCAGAACATCTTGTGCCATGTTAAATCCTGTTCCGCTTTTCGTTAGAGTAGGCCATTGTGTGCTGGTGGGAACAGATGACAAAATTGACAAAACTGCATACACACTGGGACTGGATGAAAAAAGCAAAAAGTGCTTATTCCATTATCCTCGATATAAAAGAATTAACTAACTAAAAATTAACTAATAAACTCACACACACACACACACACACACACACACACACACACACACACACACACACACACACACACACACACACACACACATACATACATACATACATACATACATACACACACACTCCTGCTTATCAAAGTAACTATTATTTTAAACACAACTTTTTCGATTTTACAAAACAAACTGACTGCATAATAATCATACTATTACGCTGGGTGTGTCTGTTTACACCTGTGCTGTGGCATCTGCTACTTCTTTTGTTTTGTCTTCTTCCTTGGTTTCTCACACAGGTTTTATTCATCACTTTCATTCTTTCTGTGACCGTAGCAAGATTCACAAACGATATGGACTTTGGATCATCCCATTTATAGCAATATAATGGTTAGCAAAGAAAACTCAGGCCTACCTCATTAATTCGCGAGGGGTCTGACCCTGAAACTGCGAGTGACGCAAAAACGAGGCTGCGCGCGTGACTGAGACTCCGGCCGCTGGCAAAATCGACATAAAGTAGTTCGACATAAACAGCGTTTTACGTAAAATCCCCCCCCCCCCCCCCCCCCCCCCAAAAACAAAAAAAAAAAAAAAAACTTTTATTAAAACCAAAGGAATGTAGTCGGGAAGGGTCAATTTTCTAGTTTGTGTAGTCAGAAATTTTGAAGCAATTACTTTGCACCAATAATATATTTTTCTTGGACTAGGCTAGTTTCTAAGTCTAAAATAAATGGTAACGGTAAAGGTGTCCCATAATCTACGTGGTCGTAGGGAAGCCAGGCGTCAGAGACCTCAGCTTCTCTAGGGGGCAGCATATTGAGAGCAGCGCCCATCTCCTCTCCCTCGCTACTTTACCTTCCCTGTCCCTAAAGAGGGTAGGTACCCACTTACAGCTGAATGAACTGGGGGACTGTACTGAAGCCAAGGCGCACAAATGGTCACCCATCCAATTGGTAACCATGCTCAATGCCGCTTAACCGGAGCTTAGGGAAAGCGTGTGCTCTGACCACTGAGCTATCCAGTCCCTGTATGTAGGTCTGCATCAGTTAAAAAAAAAACTTTGATGGGATGTTTGTAGAGTCTGCAGTTTGGCAATGCTCTTATATATAAACAATCAAATTTGGCAATGCTCTTATATATATAAACAGTCAAATTATCCTCCAGATTTCGTTTCACATTGCTGGTCTGGTGCTCCTAGCTCATCCCAATTTGTCTGTCAGTCGGTTTCTCATTTCCGGTTTTATATGCTAAAACGCAAAATTTCCTCAAGCCAAAATAGGCCTACATTATAATTATGTTTAAAAATGACAAAAATGACAAGCTGCCTTTCAAAACTGCCTATTTTCCCTGATTGAAAAAAACATTAATTAACATTTTATAAATAAAATCATTTGAGCTCTCTCTCTCCTCTCTCTCTCTCTCTCTCTCTCTCTCTCTCTCTCTCTCTCTCTCTCTCTCTCTCTCTCTCTCTCTCTCTCTCTCTCTCTCTCTCTCTCTCTCTTATATCCTCGATATAAAAGAATAAATCAATCAATCAATCTCTCTCTCTCTCTCCCCCCGAATGTCTCACCTATTACCATCCATTTTTAGTCATATGTTGTACTCCCTTTTTGATAATCACGTGTGATGAATGTAATTGATTTTATGTAAAATTTTAACTAATGATCGTTAAAAAAACAAAAACAAACCTGAATAACTTTGTCCATTACCACATATATAATTAGAAACATAAATTTTATGATGTAATCATAAGATTGATATGATATTAGGGTATATATATCCCAAAATATGTGCCTTACAGCGGATAGAGTATTCGTGTATCCTTTATGATTTTACTCAGAATTCAAGGCATATATTTTCCTTAGAATGAAGTTTATTGATGAAATGTGTCAGAACCGGTGAAAATGTGTGTGTGTGTGTGTGTGTGTGTGTGTGTGTGTGTGTGTGTGTGTGTGTGTGTGTGTGTGTGTGTGTGTGTGTGTGTGTGTGTCTGTGTGTGTGTGTATGTGTGTGTGTGCGCGCGCGTGTGTGTGTGAGAGTGCGTGTATGTGTGTGTGTGCGAGCGTGCGTGTGTGTATGTGTGTGTGAGTGTGAGTGTGTGTATGTGTGTGTGTGTGTGTGAGTGTGTGTGTATGTGTGTGTTTGTGTGTGCATGTGTGTGTGAGTGTGTGTATGTGTGTGTGTGTGTGTGTGTTGTGGTGTGTGTGTGTGTGGTGTGTGTGTGTGTGTGAGTATATGTTTGTGTGTATATGTGTGTGTGAGAGTGTGTGTGTGTGTGTGAGTGTGTGTGTGTGAGTGTGTGAACAGAACAGAACAGAACAGAACAGAACATCGTTTATTGCCATGGAAGCATACAAAGCTTATAGACACAAGTGAACAAACTGGTTAGAAAAAGTCACCGAAGATTCATGCAATCAAAAACATATTTTGCAAAGGGTCCTTGAAGGCCGTCAAGCTGTACAAAATCACTTGGAACTAAATTATTCAAACATATTTGTTGGGTTGTTCCTACCAATAAGTGGCTGGACTGTTGCACCTCTTTAAGTAGATTACTTCGTAGACCCTGAAACAACATACACGCATCCAAAAAATGAAATTCATCTTCTACAACTCCACACACATTACACAATCTTTCTTCTCTTGGGGTGCCTGTATATCGACCATGCTCAATGTTCAAATCGTGGGCACTGACTCTGAGTCTACAAAGAGCTTGTTTGTGGGATGGGTCGATATCTGCAACAAGGTAAGGTTCTAGGTGATAATCAGTCTTTTTAATTTTATCGTAAAATTCGAGTCTACTTGTTTTTGTTCTTTGTTGTTTCCAGAACTTGACATATCTCTCTTCTAATTTTTGGCGAAATGCAAATTTCAGCCTGTTTTTACTAAGTGTTGACTGATTGTTCCAAACGTGTCCTAGCCCTAAATTATGAAGGAAGTTTTTAACAAACAGTATCCAGTGAGCTTTAGCAGTGTCCTCTTGGTTCAACATAGCATTGTACACTCTTTTTGTGTAAGTATTATGATGTACATGTAAGATATGAGTCCAGTAACCAATCACTCGATATGCAACATGAATCCCCACTGGATATCTTCCTAATTCTGCAAGCGTTGGTAGATTCATTGATTTAGAATGTAGACCCAAAATAAGCTTACAAAATCTCATATGTGTTTTTTCGTGTGGATATTTAGAAGAAAGACAGTTTCCAAAGAAAGAGGATATGTCTGAGTTAACTGAGATAGGTATCTTATTTTCAACCCATGGAAACCAAATTTCAGCTCCATATGTTGCTATTGGCATAATCAATGAATCAAAAAGCTGCATTATAGTATCATAACGAATATTCTGTCCTCTGATGACTCGTCTTAATGAATGCACTGCTTTATTTGCCTGTTTAGCTAAGTGTTCTTGGGCAAAGTGAAAAGTTCCTGATTTGTGGAATACTACACCCAAGTATTTGAACTGATCAATAGTTTGGATTATATGACTACCTAGTTTGTGTGTGTGTGTGTGAGTGTGTGAGTGTGAGTGTATGTTTGTGTGTGTATGTGTGTGAGAGTGTGTTTGTGTGTCTGTGTGTGTGTGTGTTTGTGTGTGTGTGTCTGTGTGTCTGTGTGTGTGTCTGTGCGTGAGTGAGTGTGAGTGTGTGTAAAACATTATCCGATTGAAAAAAATGATATGCCTTTTTTTTTTTTTAAACATCTAGGATGTTTTATGTTGTTGTTGTTTGTTTTTTATTATTATAATTTTATTGGTAGTATGTCTCCCCCCCCCCCCCCCCTCCAATAAGGATGCTAGTTGTTTTTTTTTTAATATAAAAAATTCCCCTTTTATCCAAATGTATGATTATATTACATGTACAATTTTTGATAGATAGTGGTGGATTGATGTTTTCGGTTGTTTATTTCATTTTGTTCTCTTGTTTGCTCCTTATCTACTAACGCTTTTCTTTTTTTCCATAATCAAAATTTTTTATTGTGACTTCTGATTTTTGTCTTCTGAAAGAGTGCATTTTATTACCTTATCATATATAGTGTCCTTTATTCTTGTGTGTTGTTTGGTACTGCGTAAAGTCTTATTGTTTAGTATATTTTCAACTTGATGTATCCCTGAAAAGGGCGGGGACTGGATGTAAAAAAGCACACGAGTGCTTATCTATTATACTCGAATAAAAGACTTTGCCTTGCCTTGCCTTGCCTTGCCTTGCCTTGCCTTGCCTTCTCTCCTCTCTCTCTCTCTCTCTCTCTCTCTCCTCTCTCTCTCTCTCTCTCTCTCTCTCTCTCTCTCTCTCTCTCTCTCTCTCTCTCTCTTGGATTCATCCATCAGCATAACCAGGTGGCATATTTAAAATTGTTTTAAAATTTGTTTGATTGAACTATTTGTAATAACTTTTATATCTTCTTCAATTTCAATTTCAAATACTTTATTGACTGAGTTATTTTTTTTTTTTTTTTTTTATTTCTTTAAAAAAAAAAAAAATTTCTATGATGATGTAATTTGATGATGCTCTCTCTCTCTCTCTCTCTCTCTCTCTCTCTCTCTCTCTCTCTCTCTCTCTCTCTCTCTCTCTCTCTCTCTCTCTCTCTCTCTCTTCTTTTCCATCCTAGACTTATCACTGTATAGATGTTTGGTTGCTATGTTGAATTAAAATTGAATTCTACTGTTTAATAAAGTCATGTGATTTTATTTAGTGTTTAGTGTTTAAGGGTTTTTTTATGTTTTGCTTGTTTGTTTTGTGTTTTTTTTGTGGTTTTTTTTGGTTGTTGTTGTTGTTGTTTTTATCATGTGTGGGTTTTTGGGGGGTTTTTTCGTTTTTTTTTTATGCTGTCTTTGCTTCCCCCCCTCACACACACACACACACACACACACACACACACACACACACACACACACACACACACACACACACCACACACACACACACCACACACACACACACACACACACACACACACACACACACACACACACACACAACACACACACACACACACACACACACACACACACACACACACACAACACACACACACACACACACACACACACACACACACACACACCACACGGAATGTATTATTTTTCATATGAATGTTTTGGCTTATAGATTTGTAATGCCTTATGTACCATTGTCCTGAATAATTGCATTTTCTCTTTCATCTTCATTAGTGAATTTTGTATCTCTTAATGTATCGGGTTTGATTTTAAACTTGTTTGTGTAACCTTAAATGTTGTTTTGCCCCTATTTGTTACTTCTTTTATACAATTTTGCTCTTTGTTTGTTTTGCTTCGGGGATTTTTCTTTTCATTGTTAGGCCTGGCCACATTGTGAGCTTGGGCCTATAGGTTTCATTGATGATTTGTTTACAGAAGTGTTTTGTGGGCGTTTTGAAATACTTTGTTGACTGACTTGTTTTGATCATGATGTAATTTAGATGCCTTTTATTTTTTTTTTTTTTTTTTTTTTTTTTTTTTTAATTATTATTATTATTTATTTTATATATTTATATTTTTTTTTCCATCTTCCACTTCTACATATGCTATCCTAGTCTTATTATTGGATAGGAATGTTTCGGTTCTTAAAAATTTGAATTGAAATTGTAGTTTTACTGCTTAAATATAGAGATACGAATTTTAAATAGTTTTTTTTTTTCCCCATGTCTATTTCCTACTATGCCTTTTTTACTTGTTTCTCCCCCCTCACACACTCACACATACACACACACACACCCACACCCACACACACACACACACACACACACACACACACACAGTGACACACACACACACAGTGACACACACACAACACACACACACACCACACACACACACACACACACACACACACACACACACACACACACACACACACACACACACACACACACACACACCATGTACCATTGTCTAAATCACCTTGTAGTGAACGGACATTAAACCAATGAGAAGAAGAAGAACACACACACACACACACACACACACACACACACACACACACACACACACACACACACACACACACACACACACACACAACACAACACAACAACACAAAGAAGACAGGAACAACGCAAGAGACAATGGAACCGACCTCAGAACCGCTTCCAGAGATGGCAAAACAACGCAAGTCGAAGTTTTCAAACTGTGAACACAGACAGACCGTCTGCATACTTCAGAGACACACGTGGAGACAGATATTCTGGAAATAATGATGCAGACTACACATATGACAGGAGATATAGTGCTACTGATAGGAATGCGATGTATGACAGGCCCTGGTACCAGTCATCCTGCCAGAGAGACTGACACAGCATCAATACCACCCACAGAGAGAATGGAACAGAGACTGGCCACACAGATCTAGTCAACATGTGCGCAGCTACAGGCGTACAAGGTACCAGGAAGATGACACTGGTCACCGTGGCAACTTCCCTGCTAGACGCGCTTCAGTGCGTGGCAGCTGGTCACGTTATGACAGACCAAATTACTACTACTAGATCTAGACTATGATTTCTATAAGGGTTAACACTGACAGACCAAATTACTACTACTAGATCTAGACTATGACTTCTAAAACGTTTAACACTGAAAGTAGATTCACTGAACACTAGTCTTAACACTACATCAAAACGAAACATGGTTAAAAGAAATATTAGCATTTTGTCATGGAATATCAAAGGCTTTATAGAAACAATTGACGGTATTCGGGTAAATAAATTTATAAACAGACAGTTTTATGACAGATTACAAACATATGACCTTGTATTTTTAGAAGAAACTCACTTAGATTATGAACAAGCAAAAGATGTTTTTATCCACAATTTTTCTCCAGGAGTTCACTATTGTCGACGAAAAAACAAAAATGCACAAAAATCGTCAGGTGGTATATCAGTATTTGTAAAGCCAGATGTACGAGAACATATTAGGTTTTTACCCCAAAGTAACTGTGACATTGTATGGATTCATATCCCAAATAAAGAGAAGAATAATGATGACACCTTTATAGGCTGCTGTTACATTCCTCCATCATCTTCATCATTTGGTAAAATAAATTCAGAACAAATATGGAATACTTTAGAAAAGGACATTGAACATTTTTCTTCCAAAGGAAATATTATCTTATGTGGTGATTTTAATGCAAGAACAGGAACGCTAGTTGATTTTGTTGACATCGATTCTGATAGTAATCCTTACATTCCACCTTCTTTAGAATGTCTCAGTACTGCGAACAATAGATGCTCAATTGATCATGTTGTTCACAGAATTGGACGAAGACTTGTTGACATTTGTACCAATAATAATTTACTTATTAGAAACGGCAGAACTCTAGGGGACTTGAAAGGGAAATATACCTGTCATGTACAGCAAGGTAGTAGCGTTGTAGATTATTTTATATGTTCAGATACTCTGACAAAAGACGTTTTCAAAATGACAGTTAAAGACCTGAATAAGTTTTCTGACCATTGTCCATTACAATTAGCTGTAAGTTTAACGCTGAAAAAAGGTCAAGACAAAAATAAGTTATCAGCATATTCCGCAAACAAGAAACACGATGATAAGCAGAAAGATTATGCTGAACGATTTTTCTGGGATGACAAATCTGCCACAGCTCTTAGTCAGGCATTAAAGACCAGAGAAATCAGTCAACTGTTACAAGAAATAAAGAACGACCTAAATACCCCCCACTCCACAAAATCTGTCGATTTTATAGTTGAAAAAGTTACAAACATGTTGAAAAACGCATCAAAACTAGCTCTCCGTTGTACACAAAGACGTACAACACGAACTTTAAAACGTTCTAAGAAGTGGTTTGACCAAGCTTGTTACATTCAAAGGAGAGAACTTATATCACTAAGGAATGCACTAAATAGGCACCCGCAAAACAGAACGTTAAATGAGAAATACTATCACCAGCTAAAAGTTTATAATAGACTGTTGAAGAAAAAAAAGAAAGCATACAAAAATATGTTAGTTCAGAGTCTCAATGAAGCCTTATTACAAGACCCAAACCAAGTATGGAAGACTTTAAAACTACTCCAAGAAGCAGAGAATCCTATAAAAGATAATCACTCTCCCCTTTCAAACTCGAAATGGTTAAAACATTTGGAAGGCCTTTTGGGTAAAAACTGTAACATTGATAAAAACATAAAAGCAAAAGTACACACTGAACTGGAAATTATAAACTCAAACATTTCATATTCTTACCTCGACTTTCCAATTACTATAAAAGAGATACTGCATGCGTCTCGAAATATGCGCAACAAAAAGGCACCAGGAAAAGATGGCATTACTAATGAAATAATAAAAGCCAGCCTACCAGACATGATAGAAACTGTTCAAAAATTATTTCAGCTAATTCTTAATTCTGGCACCTATCCTGAATCGTGGAAAAAGGGAATTAGTTTACCCATTTTCAAATCTGGGGATCCAATGGAACCTGGAAATTATCGAGGAATAACACTGAATAATTCCCTTAGCAATCTTTTCTGTCAGATATTGAACAATCGCATATCGAATTATCTTGAAGACAACAGACTAATATCACACGAACAAGCAGGCTTCCGAAAATCATATAGGACATCAGATCAGATATTCATACTGAAGAAAATAATAGATGACATTTTAAAATCTCGAAAGAATCGTCTTTATTGCTGCTTTGTTGACTTTCAGAAAGCTTTTGACTCAGTCTGGCATGAGGGTCTTATGCTGAAAATGTACCGCTTAGGTATTAAAGGAAACTGTTTTAGAATAATCCAAAGTATGTATAATAATGCAACAGTGTGCACCAGAAATCGTTGTGGTTTCTCCTCTGAAACATCAGTTCAAAAAGGTGTACTACAAGGAAATGTACTTAGTCCTACTTTATTTAATGTATTTGTAAATGATCTTCCAAGTTATATTGATGATATGGACTCACCATCTATAGATGATACTAAAACCAATGTTATTTCTTGCCTGTTATACGCTGATGACCTTGCAATCCTATCTACCTCAAAAGCAGGATTGCAAAAGAAGCTAAATAACCTTACTGTGTACTGTGAAAACTGGGGACTAAATATCAACACGGAAAAAAACAAAGTTGTAATATTCACTCACTCAGACCCAAAAGTACCTATTCACTTCAAACTAGGTAGTCATATAATCCAAACTATTGATCAATTCAAATACTTGGGTGTAGTATTCCACAAATCAGGAACTTTTCACTTTGCCCAAGAACACTTAGCTAAACAGGCAAATAAAGCAGTGCATTCATTAAGACGAGTCATCAGAGGACAGAATATTCGTTATGATACTATAATGCAGCTTTTTGATTCATTGATTATGCCTATAGCAACATATGGAGCTGAAATTTGGT